>BFEA01000016.1:5205288-5215984 GCA_003427395.1 Chara braunii | reverse complement strand
ACAAACAAAACTGCCCGGTAAACCGTAGGCAGAGAGAGAGAAGAGGACAACAAACGAGGGGCTGTGACAAACTGTTTCGTCGGAGTTTCACCGACTCATCAGGAGGCTGAACCCTCAACAGTCTGCAGAGTCCCCTCACTGATTACACTGTAAATGATAATTTACCTTAACCAAAATCAAAGTAGACTATCACTCACCCACACCAGATGGAAAACTCTACAGACTGTCGGTTCACACCCCATCACAAGCCAACAAAACATTCACGAAACAAAAAAAGGTCTGTCGCAGCCAAAAAATACACTCCAGATGTTGTATTCGACTAAGTGCGTCTTCGTTTCCGCCGCGGGGCCTGTGCTCAATCTTCAAGTTGTTGGATCAATACACAATTCTCTAAGGGGAACTTTGCGAATCCATGTCAGGATTCTTGCTCTCTAACTTTTTTTGACAACTCCACTAGCCGTATCCACGGTGGATGGATCCACATCATCATAGTCTCTTCATCCAAAAACATTATATTTTTTTGTATCTTGTTTACACTTCCACCGCTCCACTTTCCTAAGCCCGTCGGGAACGATCTCCACCATTTTCCACACCACATCGAGCTCTTACTTTTCCTCTGCAACGTACCAGGTCCCAAAGGGGTCCACTCCTTTTATGCCAAGAAGGTCAAACCACTCATGAGGAATTGTCTCTGTTATTTTGCGCAATTTTTCCTCCACTACTACGAGTCCATTTAACTGTTGTTTTATTTTTGCAAAAGGTTTTCACCCTCCCAGTAACAAGGATTATAGATCTCTCACCCTCACGATTCCTCGTCTCATCCATGTCTGAGAAAAAAATTGTTGTAAAGTCGTCTACGGAAATGGGTTTCCTTCCTGGTTGCAAATTTTTGAATTTTTTAACAAATATTGAGCAAGGACTTCCTATTTTGTTTGTTGGTTACTGAATGTATAGAGGGACTTTCCTTTATGTTTTTCTCACAACATCCCCAAATACGGACTTCGATTTCTTTCTCATGAAGGACTCCATAAAAAAACGTACCCATACATCTTTCGGTCTTGTTAAACTTTATCGTCTGATTAGGATCAATTATCGTAATCCAATATATTGCTCGTTGTCTTTCGCTGCTGCCACCTTGCACAACCAATACTTTATGTGATCATTATTTTTCATAATCAGTTTTATTATACAAAGTCTCTCTTGCACCCGCGAAAATGTAATTGTTTCCCATGCGATTTTTACCAAGAACCCTTTTTTGCATTTTGACCGTGCTTCCGCACGAGCCTAACAACTCTTATGGGGATTGTTGCTATCACCTTTTCAACCAGCTTTTTTGTCGGTACTCATAAGCCACAGGATTGAGAACAAAGCCATGTTTGATACCAAAGTTCATAAAATGATAGAAATGTGTCACGTTTCCCCTCACAAGTAGAGTCTTGCAACAATCCAGTGTTGCAGCAAAAGTCCTAAAGTTACCACGGATATCAGCAAGTTGATCAGAATGCCTAGGAACCTTTCCTCCTCTCTATCTTCCACTCTCACGCCCCATTCCACTTTGAGTGTGAATTTACTCGGGAGAAAGTACATGGACCCATGCCTCGTATATTTATGAGTACTTTAGCATCGTCTTTTAAAGCCAACAATGTATCTTTTTAGTTTTCAGAAACTGTGAACAAGTCATTTGCCAAAGCCTTAACATTGCACTTGAAGTTGACATTCAAGCGCAGTCCTTTGATCCGTAAGCGACTCCTTATCCAATTTAACAATACTTTCATTTGAAGCACGAACAACAACGGGGCGAGCGGGCAACCTTGGTGGAGTGACCTTGTCAATTGGAATACCTTCCATAAAATAATCATTGATCATTACTATGGGCATGAATAACATATACATAACCATCACCCATTTATAAAACCCTTCTCCAAAACCCAGTTGCCTTAAACCACCACTACCCCCGCCGTCTTAATTTTTTTTTTTTTTTTTTTTTTTAGACAAGTGCTTCAGTCTATTCGTGGGGAGCAGCACGTGTTGGGAACTGGGTCCAGCGTCCCATACCGAATTGTACAGATCATTGAGAACATTTGAAATCATTTGAGATACCGGGGCCATTACTCGGCTTCAATTGAGAACAGTCTGTGAACACGATATGATTCAGAAAGCATGGGAAGGATCATGAATATCTAATGACCTATTAAGGAACTACTCATGCAATAGGTTGTCACAGAGATCCTACGGATGCTCAGAACCCTCAGGATCCCTAACAAGCCCTTCCAAAACTTTCCAACACAGTCTTACTCCTTACTGAGCTCTTCCAGGCCTCACGCCCCCACCCTGCTGGGTTACATGGCAACACAACTTGCCCTAGCTTCAACCAATATTGTCCCAACAACAACCCTTGGTTTTCCCTTGGGATGCCCACCCCAAAGCATCCCCAGATCTCTCTACCACGCCTCACGCTCCTGCATCAGCAGGTTACAGGGCAACACCCCAGCACCGGCCAACGTCGTTCTGGCATCGAACAACCGCAAATCGCTGAGTATAACAACACCGAAACCGCATAAGATGGGTTGCTAAGAGTCCCTAGAGTCCTAAGATATTTATGAGAACAACCAACTTTTTTCCACTATTCAGGCCCTACCAAGTCACTAAAATATGTGTGTCAAAAAGCCCCCCAACCACGAATCAGATAGGTGAAACCTATTCAATTCACCTACGACCACCACCAGCATGGCTGTTTTCAACACGAACCGAAGCTCTTACAGGCCTCATGCTCCCATCAGGTTAGGTTACAGAGTTGCACCACCTTGCTCCAACACCGACCAACATTGCTTCAGTTATGACCCCCGATGACCACTGAGGCTGTCCCTGCAAACAGCCCCCCAGAGCTCTTCTTACCAGACCTCAGGCCCCCACTAAGCTAGGTCACACAGTTGCGCCACCTGGCTCCGGCTCCGGCCAGCGCTGCTCCAGCATCGGTTTTCGAGGGCCACCGAATTTTCAACCACCCTTCGCAGGATCACAAATAACTTGCCAGATAGCACCTATTCCTACAACCTCCTCGAGAGGTAAACGAAATGAAAAGAAATAGTAACTGGATGATAGACTTATTCGAGAGAGATCGCCCCTCCCTCCCCCTACCCCTCCCCCCTCAGCCCTACACTGCCTTCGCCGAGGTGAATCACCCACTCTCCTTCGGCCCCAATATAGGACCAACCCTCTAACCCCTTTCCCCAGGAGCACGCAGTTACCACCTAAAGCATGCCCTCCCGCCCCTTGCCCATTTCTGCCTCTGCAGGGACTGATGTTGACCCACGCACCAGCTCGTGCCCGAGAATAGGGCAACCCCCTACTCCGCCCCTACCCTCTTTGAGACATTCACCCCCCACCTTGTGATGCCCCTGCAAGATAGAGCTCCCCCCACCCCCTTCCTACCGTTCAACCCTCTAGGAACGATCTAATTCAGTCGACTACAGTTATTAATGACACACTTACCAAAATGACGTTCGCAATTTGTTAAAGCAGGGCCTCTTCAAAAATATGCAATAACCCCCTAAAACACCCTACATCTTTAAGAACAACCCACTGAAAAAAACGCATGACGCTGCCCCTTGCGCCAATCAACGTTTAGCAACTCCCACCATGTGCACGTATCACCAATTTAAAAGAAGCAAAAACTAATTATCGAAGAGATTCTGAAATTTTCGGATTCCAAGATTAGAAAATCATTGTAGAAACTTTACTTGGGACTTTTCAAATTTATAATCGAAGTTCAAGGATACGTAAATATAGAACAGATCCCTACGAATTGTGTTGGCGATTCAGAATAGACAAGATATGTTTGTGTGTATGTGTGTACGTAATTATAGAACAGATCCCTACGAATTATGCTGGCGATTCAAAATAGACAACATATGTTTGTGTGTATGTGTGTACATTTAAATGAGAATACTTTACTTGAGACATAACTTATAAGAAATTATAGTAAATGAAAATTTGGCTGATCGAAAAACAAAGAATAAGATTACGAGTTTATTTTTCCGAATTTGAGCAGCTGAATTTATAACTGTGTGAACACTAGATTAGAGCAAGAATATGGAAAATTATAATATACAAAATTGAGATCAGCGAAATCGGTTTGAAAAGGCAGCCGACATGAAAAGCATCACACATGTTCGCACAAAACTTATGCTTAATCGCGGCTGTCATTATTGCGCCGCTACCTTCTTTCGTGTCTTTAACCGTTGAACCAGCTCAAACGAACGCTTGAAACCGCCAACTCTTTTTTACGCTCCAACTTGTAACAAACCTCTCTCCTCCCACTCCGCATGAGAAAATGCTCCTCACTTTCTGCCTGCACTGCCCAACCAACCTCCACTAGCATGTCAACCCGTGACACCACATAAATGAAGCACAGAGCAAGAAACCTTTTCAGCCTACGTTATCAAGGCTGGAAGAACCCTCAGCCGAAGCATCACGTCAATGGTTGCGCCAGACAAAACCATCGGACCCTCGCTCCATCGCGTGCCGTTGTAACCCCCATTGCCCACATCACTCCTCGATATTCCTCAGAGGGAGCCAAGCTGACAAGGCGCCACCAACTCACGAGCCGGCCCATGTTGACAGCGGAGCGGAGCGGCGCGGCACTCCCGGTCGCGCCGCGCCCGAAATGTTTTTACTCTATTTTTTCCTGCGGCCAATATCTACTACTCGGCCAAACACCCAATGTTTGGAACCAGTGCCTACCGTCCTAAATTAGAGGGGGACCATCCACGAGGGCTACCGGTAGTGCAGTGGGGGGAACTGGTGAAGTGGCAAAATTGGAATATGCGTCGAATTGCCCCCATGATTTACTTCGTGAAAATTCCACGATCAAATCTATAAGCCTGTGAATTTGCGAAGTTGTTGAGTTATCCTTCTGAGAGCAAAAAATCACGAAAGTTGGGGTACTTTTCCCGTCGGCCCACATGTTGTCCAGTGGCAAAAATTGAAAATGCAACGAAACGACGCGGCATTTATTTCAGAGTATATATCGTCACAAACAGAACTGCCCGGTAAAACCGTAGGCAGAGAGAGAGAAGAGGACAACAAACGAGGGGTATATGTATATATATATCGTCACAAACAGAACTGCCCGGTAAACCGTAGGCAGAGAGAGAGAAGAGGACAACAAACGAGGGGCTGTGACAAACTGTTTCGTCGGAGTTTCATATATATACATATATATCGACACAAACAGAACTGCCCGGTAAACCGTAGGCACAGAGAGAGAAGAGGACAACAAACGAGGGGCTGTGACAAACTATTTCGTCGGAGTTTCACCGACTCATCAGAAGGCTGAACCCTATGATATTGATATTTTCCCTAGAAAGATCATAATCTAATCTACAGGATCTCAAATTTTCAGATTTTTTTCGTTAATTCTTCTAAGCGCTAAAAATCTCCAAAGTTGGCGCTTGAAAATCCTTGGACTGGACCCACCTGCACCTGCCAGTTGCCACCCCCTAAGAACCAGGTCCGTAAGGCCAGGAAAGGTGAATTTAGGCCGGCGAGGTAGTGGTGGTTTAAGGTCGTTAAAACGAATGTTCAATTAACTTTATCATAGGCCTGCTCAAAATCCAGCAACAGGATGACAATTTCTTAATTTTTGGACTGCACCACTTCCAATGTCTCAATGGTTGTCACAATGCTGTTGAATATGGACCTTCCCTGTATAAAAGGCCCCCTGATCACCCTCCACCAGTCCCTGACGGTATCATGCAAAAACAATTGTCAGGATTTTGTAGGAGACATTCATGAGGGATATCACGCGCCAGTTCTTTACATCAGATTTATCTCCCTTCTTGAAATCGCACAGCAATGACTACACAAGTCATTTCCTTCCCTAGCCATCCACCTCTCAAAACTTCATCCTAGAGATCCACTAGTACATGCCGCACCACTTCCTAATACTTCGTATAAAACTTCACCATTAGGTCATCCACTAGTACGTGCCTTTATTGTTCGCATAATTTCCTCCATGGTGACTGGTCTATCCAGGTCCAGCCTCGCTGTCTCGAATAACCTTACTCGAGTGTTTTCCTACATGTTTGAGATTGATGTCAGGTCCATGTAGACGTTGTCCTACGGTCACCTCGTAGTTGGTCTATCCAGATCCCACTGATCGTGGCAATAGATCGAAGACCGAACGTGATGGAAAAAGACCACATGCACGTGTCGATCCACCGGCAAGCTGTGCAGAGGGTCTCTCTCTCTCTCTCTCTCTCTCTCTCTCTCTCTCTCTCTCTCTCTCCGACCTTCATGCCTACCATCGTTTATCCGTTGACAATAGGCGAGGAAAGTCCTCGTTGGCCGAGATATCCACGAGAGTCATTCTCTCTCTCTCTCTCTCTCTCTCTCTCTCTCTCTCTCTCTCTCTCTCGCTCCTGTCTCTTATACACATCTAGATGTGTATAAGAGACAGGAGTAGATACGAATGATGTCACGTGGATAAAAATGACAGGGCGAACCCAAAAAAAAAACACAAACACAGAAAAACATCATCGATGCAACTCTCACCCCGAAGGGTGGTGGCCGACAGACGACGATGTTGTTCTGAAAACGCTCACAGGAAGAGTTCCAAAAAAAAAAAAAAAAAAAAAAAAGTCCTTCGGGACATCCGTTAAAATTGGAACGATACAGGGAAAGAAGATTAGCATGGCCCCTGCGCAAGGATGACACGCATAAATCGAGAAATGGTCCAAATTTAAAAATAAAAAAAAATAATAATAAAAAAATAAAAAAAACAGATATCGCCGTCTGTAACTCTCAGGAGTGTCTGTACAGCCGCCCCCGCCGACGATCTCAAGCCGTAGGGCATCGCTGGACTGCACAACTTCATAAATGTATCTGGAGCTGATCGTGGACTAATTACATTCAAAATGTTCGATCGGTCCGCCGCATGGATCTGGTCCAGTCAGTAGTCCAGATACATGTCGAACGTTGAGTAATGGAGCGAGGCCGATAGTCTGGCCTCCACATAAAATACGTAAAATCAGACCATCACTCACCCACACCAACCACGGGACTCCGCAGTCTGCTGTCCGTTGACCCCACCTCTCTCATCAGCCACCGTGCCCCCTTTTCCCGCCTGTTCCCCTGCTCCTTGCCGCTCCTTTCTCGCCTGTGTCCATATTCTGCCTCTCCGCCTACGGTAGGGTTCCCTGGGCGGTTCTTCGTGGCGTACATAGATACTTACTAGTAATATGATATATAAGAGAGTGACTTCGCAAAACCAAAAAAAAAGACAAACAGCGGCAGACGCAAGGAGAGCGCATCCTACTTGTTTGTGTGTCTTTCCTTTTTTTTTCCTTTTTTTCCCTTTTTTTCCCCTTTTTCTCCTTTTATTTTTCTTTTTTTTCCCTTTTTTTTCCTTTTTTCCCTTTTTTATTTTCCTTTTATTTTCCTTTTTTATTTTCTTTTTTTTTTCCTCTTTTTTTTCTACTTTAACACAACTAACAGACTAAGAGCACTACCTACCGAACCCCGCTACTATCCGCTTGTAAGCGTTGAAATGATTACTACGGTATAAAAAAACGTACAGCAGAGTGGGCGACACCACGCAGCTGACACGTGTTTGCCTCTCAGGCAACATACTCCATGTTAGGGGGAAGGACAGAGAGAGCCCGGTCGAAATGCACCTGGGCTTCTCGACGTCCACGTTCAGGGAATAAATGGACTTCCGCATGAACATCCAGCCAGGTGCATTCTTACACGAGCTCAATTTTCGCATTTCCAAACCCCTCAGCGGGCCGTTCATGTACTTCTCTTCCCTATATAATTTATTATATTTTATTTTATTTTTAAGAAAGATGTATTCTTCTCTCAGTTTCACCCCTCACTACTCACCTACCACTTCTCTTTTTTTTTTTTTTTTAATTCAAATACTCACACCTACCACTTCAATACTACGCCTATCCAGAGGACCCCTGCACGCTTTAGGTTCCTCGCAGATACAGACAAAAAAAGAAACTAAGAACAGGAAAAGGAAATCACGTGATCTTTTATCTGCGATGCGATTGATTACCCTCATCTTCATAATGAGGGGCCACGTGGCAGTCAGCTATGACCTCATTCGCAGAACAATACGAAACCCCGACAACTACATACAGTATATGTAGAGCAACCCGCGATCCTTTAGACGTGAGCTTGCTTGATATCATATACTGTAATAGCCTGCCTGGCAACGACGAAGGCAGGCAGGTCATGGTCGCCAAAAGGGCAAGGCGGGCAATTTGCACCAAGGCCCCCCATCATGTTACACAAGACTAAATCAGCCACTCCCGTCATTTGACGGTACATAGTATCAAAAAACATGGACGACTGCACGCACGTACGTCTAAATTTCGACCTTCTCCCCTAGACCACACGTACGTCCAAATTTCGACCTTCTCCCCTAGACCACACGTACGTCCAAATTCCGACCTTCTACTCTAGACCACGAACTTGGCGGATCGACATACAGTCTTCCAAAGAAAGCCTCCCTGATCAGTAGACGAAGGCAGATACAGAGATAGGTAGATACATGAAGATAGAGATAGATAGACAGATAGATTTATAGATTTACAAATTTGTAGATAGATAGATAAGACAAAGATAGATATATTAACAGATTAGATACATCGATAGACATTATCTAAATAGATAGATAGATAGATAGATAGATAGATAGATAGATAGATAGATAGATAGATAGATAGACAGATAGATAGATAGATAGATAGATACACAAAGAGATACATGGATTTACAGATTGGGTAGACGGATAGACCTTATCTAAATGGATAGATAATACCTAGACAGGTAGATAGGTAGATAGGTAGATAGGTAGATAGGTAGATAGGTAGGTAGGTAGATAGATGGAGATATAGAAGAGAGAGGGGCAGATGGGATAGACATACAGACAGACAAACTGCTAGGTTGATAGATGGGCACGACATAGACAAAGAAGTAGATAGGTAGATCAGCAGGTAGGGAAAGAATGGAAGGGGAAGATGACCAATGGGCACATCGGTGACATAAACTGATAAACAAGCAGTGACCATCTAGATCGGCAGAGATACACAAGCAGTGGCCATCGGTGGGTGCATAAACTGATAAACAAGCAGTGATAAACAAGAGGACGAGAAATTACAGATAAAGAGGATCGACGAGCCGAGTGATTAGGAGAATGGCATGGAGACTTCTGAGTAGATGAGCATAGACTCCAGAAGGAGACATCCGAGTAGAAAAGATGTCATTGAGAGAATGGAGAGATAGCGACACAGTACATTCTGAGGACGCCATGAAAACCATGGCGATAGATATGTCCGCCCCCCATGCCCATACTCACCATATACATTATAAGCCCGAGAAGAGCCGCCACGAGGAGAAAGCAGACCAGCCATAGCGATAAATTCCACGAAAGCATGATTGTTTTAGCCCTACAGCTGCGAGTAGATCCGTGCACCTCCGCACGCAGCTCGTACGGCGGCGGGACCACCGAACGAACGCCACGTACGCACGTTTGGCTGTGCGCTGTGAGACCGCCCAGCTTTAGGTGCGCAAGGACATCTACGCCTGATCAATCTCTTTCATGACGGCGAAGCCACACCGGAAAACAGGCGTATCATATCATATCGTATCGTATCGTAAACGTAAACCCATCAGACCGGATTTACGGACTTGTTCGTCGAAAAACGTGGGCACACACACACGCATGGCTTCACCCCGCCGAATGCATTTAGGCGGCAACTTTGAAAACTACGCGCCAACTTTCGTTGACAGCCCGCCGCCCGTCGTCAAAATTTTGCCGCCGTCGGAACTGCATCTCTCAAGGCACCCATCCATGCCGCCACCTCTCGCTCCCCCTCTCCTTCCTCGGCTGTGCTCTGCACTCATCGCCACTTGCTCCTCGTTGCGCCAAACATTCAAATCCCCCCGTTGGTCTCTCAACGGCCGAGCGGGCGAGGGCGACGTTCCACGTTCCACAGCTCGCAGTTCCGCTGACTCTCGAAAACTCTCCCGCCAACGGGCTAGCTCAGTTGGTACACCCACGGATGAACGAATTCAAACGGCCAGACTGGCGCCTGCTTGAAGTGTGTGTTGGGTGTGGGTGCGGCGTGCTGCATGGCATGATCGCGCTTTCTATTGCGAAGGCTGGCTATATGGAGGTATATCGAGGCGCGTTTGCGTTGTGGTCTTAGGTAGGTGGCCTATCCTGTCAGGACAACCATTGGCTGCCGCTACCAGCAATCACCGCGGGTCTGGTCCTTGGCCTCTACAACACCCTGGGCTTTTATGAAGAAGGAAAAAAGGTATGGAACCTTTTAAGCCTGTTCCCGGAGACATCGGGAGTCCCAGCAGGCTCGATATGGACTCCCAAAAACGATTAAAAATTGATTTTTTTGGGGGGGGGCCATGGTGGGCGTGCTATGGAAAAGCTACCGGGTCCTACCGGGGAGGGTTTCGGCTTGGCAGGTCGGTCGTTTCGTGCTGAGCGGTCATCCGTTCCGTTTGGGAGACTGAACGACCGTCTTCGCGGCCGACCAGATTCCCTCCACTCGCAAAGGACTGCCAACTACCGACGTCCCCGTCTAAGGTTCTCCTCCGGCCGCCATCGCATCTCTCTCTCTCTCTCTCTCTCTCTCTCTCTCTCTCTCTCTCTCTCTCTCTCTCTCTC
>BFEA01000016.1:5188918-5202010 GCA_003427395.1 Chara braunii | reverse complement strand
ACAAACAAAACTGCCCGGTAAACCGTAGGCAGAGAGAGAGAAGAGGACAACAAACGAGGGGCTGTGACAAACTGTTTCGTCGGAGTTTCACCGACTCATCAGGAGGCTGAACCCTCAACAGTCTGCAGAGTCCCCTCACTGATTACACTGTAAATGATAATTTACCTTAACCAAAATCAAAGTAGACTATCACTCACCCACACCAGATGGAAAACTCTACAGACTGTCGGTTCACACCCCATCACAAGCCAACAAAACATTCACGAAACAAAAAAAGGTCTGTCGCAGCCAAAAAATACACTCCAGATGTTGTATTCGACTAAGTGCGTCTTCGTTTCCGCCGCGGGGCCTGTGCTCAATCTTCAAGTTGTTGGATCAATACACAATTCTCTAAGGGGAACTTTGCGAATCCATGTCAGGATTCTTGCTCTCTAACTTTTTTTGACAACTCCACTAGCCGTATCCACGGTGGATGGATCCACATCATCATAGTCTCTTCATCCAAAAACATTATATTTTTTTGTATCTTGTTTACACTTCCACCGCTCCACTTTCCTAAGCCCGTCGGGAACGATCTCCACCATTTTCCACACCACATCGAGCTCTTACTTTTCCTCTGCAACGTACCAGGTCCCAAAGGGGTCCACTCCTTTTATGCCAAGAAGGTCAAACCACTCATGAGGAATTGTCTCTGTTATTTTGCGCAATTTTTCCTCCACTACTACGAGTCCATTTAACTGTTGTTTTATTTTTGCAAAAGGTTTTCACCCTCCCAGTAACAAGGATTATAGATCTCTCACCCTCACGATTCCTCGTCTCATCCATGTCTGAGAAAAAAATTGTTGTAAAGTCGTCTACGGAAATGGGTTTCCTTCCTGGTTGCAAATTTTTGAATTTTTTAACAAATATTGAGCAAGGACTTCCTATTTTGTTTGTTGGTTACTGAATGTATAGAGGGACTTTCCTTTATGTTTTTCTCACAACATCCCCAAATACGGACTTCGATTTCTTTCTCATGAAGGACTCCATAAAAAAACGTACCCATACATCTTTCGGTCTTGTTAAACTTTATCGTCTGATTAGGATCAATTATCGTAATCCAATATATTGCTCGTTGTCTTTCGCTGCTGCCACCTTGCACAACCAATACTTTATGTGATCATTATTTTTCATAATCAGTTTTATTATACAAAGTCTCTCTTGCACCCGCGAAAATGTAATTGTTTCCCATGCGATTTTTACCAAGAACCCTTTTTTGCATTTTGACCGTGCTTCCGCACGAGCCTAACAACTCTTATGGGGATTGTTGCTATCACCTTTTCAACCAGCTTTTTTGTCGGTACTCATAAGCCACAGGATTGAGAACAAAGCCATGTTTGATACCAAAGTTCATAAAATGATAGAAATGTGTCACGTTTCCCCTCACAAGTAGAGTCTTGCAACAATCCAGTGTTGCAGCAAAAGTCCTAAAGTTACCACGGATATCAGCAAGTTGATCAGAATGCCTAGGAACCTTTCCTCCTCTCTATCTTCCACTCTCACGCCCCATTCCACTTTGAGTGTGAATTTACTCGGGAGAAAGTACATGGACCCATGCCTCGTATATTTATGAGTACTTTAGCATCGTCTTTTAAAGCCAACAATGTATCTTTTTAGTTTTCAGAAACTGTGAACAAGTCATTTGCCAAAGCCTTAACATTGCACTTGAAGTTGACATTCAAGCGCAGTCCTTTGATCCGTAAGCGACTCCTTATCCAATTTAACAATACTTTCATTTGAAGCACGAACAACAACGGGGCGAGCGGGCAACCTTGGTGGAGTGACCTTGTCAATTGGAATACCTTCCATAAAATAATCATTGATCATTACTATGGGCATGAATAACATATACATAACCATCACCCATTTATAAAACCCTTCTCCAAAACCCAGTTGCCTTAAACCACCACTACCCCCGCCGTCTTAATTTTTTTTTTTTTTTTTTTTTTTAGACAAGTGCTTCAGTCTATTCGTGGGGAGCAGCACGTGTTGGGAACTGGGTCCAGCGTCCCATACCGAATTGTACAGATCATTGAGAACATTTGAAATCATTTGAGATACCGGGGCCATTACTCGGCTTCAATTGAGAACAGTCTGTGAACACGATATGATTCAGAAAGCATGGGAAGGATCATGAATATCTAATGACCTATTAAGGAACTACTCATGCAATAGGTTGTCACAGAGATCCTACGGATGCTCAGAACCCTCAGGATCCCTAACAAGCCCTTCCAAAACTTTCCAACACAGTCTTACTCCTTACTGAGCTCTTCCAGGCCTCACGCCCCCACCCTGCTGGGTTACATGGCAACACAACTTGCCCTAGCTTCAACCAATATTGTCCCAACAACAACCCTTGGTTTTCCCTTGGGATGCCCACCCCAAAGCATCCCCAGATCTCTCTACCACGCCTCACGCTCCTGCATCAGCAGGTTACAGGGCAACACCCCAGCACCGGCCAACGTCGTTCTGGCATCGAACAACCGCAAATCGCTGAGTATAACAACACCGAAACCGCATAAGATGGGTTGCTAAGAGTCCCTAGAGTCCTAAGATATTTATGAGAACAACCAACTTTTTTCCACTATTCAGGCCCTACCAAGTCACTAAAATATGTGTGTCAAAAAGCCCCCCAACCACGAATCAGATAGGTGAAACCTATTCAATTCACCTACGACCACCACCAGCATGGCTGTTTTCAACACGAACCGAAGCTCTTACAGGCCTCATGCTCCCATCAGGTTAGGTTACAGAGTTGCACCACCTTGCTCCAACACCGACCAACATTGCTTCAGTTATGACCCCCGATGACCACTGAGGCTGTCCCTGCAAACAGCCCCCCAGAGCTCTTCTTACCAGACCTCAGGCCCCCACTAAGCTAGGTCACACAGTTGCGCCACCTGGCTCCGGCTCCGGCCAGCGCTGCTCCAGCATCGGTTTTCGAGGGCCACCGAATTTTCAACCACCCTTCGCAGGATCACAAATAACTTGCCAGATAGCACCTATTCCTACAACCTCCTCGAGAGGTAAACGAAATGAAAAGAAATAGTAACTGGATGATAGACTTATTCGAGAGAGATCGCCCCTCCCTCCCCCTACCCCTCCCCCCTCAGCCCTACACTGCCTTCGCCGAGGTGAATCACCCACTCTCCTTCGGCCCCAATATAGGACCAACCCTCTAACCCCTTTCCCCAGGAGCACGCAGTTACCACCTAAAGCATGCCCTCCCGCCCCTTGCCCATTTCTGCCTCTGCAGGGACTGATGTTGACCCACGCACCAGCTCGTGCCCGAGAATAGGGCAACCCCCTACTCCGCCCCTACCCTCTTTGAGACATTCACCCCCCACCTTGTGATGCCCCTGCAAGATAGAGCTCCCCCCACCCCCTTCCTACCGTTCAACCCTCTAGGAACGATCTAATTCAGTCGACTACAGTTATTAATGACACACTTACCAAAATGACGTTCGCAATTTGTTAAAGCAGGGCCTCTTCAAAAATATGCAATAACCCCCTAAAACACCCTACATCTTTAAGAACAACCCACTGAAAAAAACGCATGACGCTGCCCCTTGCGCCAATCAACGTTTAGCAACTCCCACCATGTGCACGTATCACCAATTTAAAAGAAGCAAAAACTAATTATCGAAGAGATTCTGAAATTTTCGGATTCCAAGATTAGAAAATCATTGTAGAAACTTTACTTGGGACTTTTCAAATTTATAATCGAAGTTCAAGGATACGTAAATATAGAACAGATCCCTACGAATTGTGTTGGCGATTCAGAATAGACAAGATATGTTTGTGTGTATGTGTGTACGTAATTATAGAACAGATCCCTACGAATTATGCTGGCGATTCAAAATAGACAACATATGTTTGTGTGTATGTGTGTACATTTAAATGAGAATACTTTACTTGAGACATAACTTATAAGAAATTATAGTAAATGAAAATTTGGCTGATCGAAAAACAAAGAATAAGATTACGAGTTTATTTTTCCGAATTTGAGCAGCTGAATTTATAACTGTGTGAACACTAGATTAGAGCAAGAATATGGAAAATTATAATATACAAAATTGAGATCAGCGAAATCGGTTTGAAAAGGCAGCCGACATGAAAAGCATCACACATGTTCGCACAAAACTTATGCTTAATCGCGGCTGTCATTATTGCGCCGCTACCTTCTTTCGTGTCTTTAACCGTTGAACCAGCTCAAACGAACGCTTGAAACCGCCAACTCTTTTTTACGCTCCAACTTGTAACAAACCTCTCTCCTCCCACTCCGCATGAGAAAATGCTCCTCACTTTCTGCCTGCACTGCCCAACCAACCTCCACTAGCATGTCAACCCGTGACACCACATAAATGAAGCACAGAGCAAGAAACCTTTTCAGCCTACGTTATCAAGGCTGGAAGAACCCTCAGCCGAAGCATCACGTCAATGGTTGCGCCAGACAAAACCATCGGACCCTCGCTCCATCGCGTGCCGTTGTAACCCCCATTGCCCACATCACTCCTCGATATTCCTCAGAGGGAGCCAAGCTGACAAGGCGCCACCAACTCACGAGCCGGCCCATGTTGACAGCGGAGCGGAGCGGCGCGGCACTCCCGGTCGCGCCGCGCCCGAAATGTTTTTACTCTATTTTTTCCTGCGGCCAATATCTACTACTCGGCCAAACACCCAATGTTTGGAACCAGTGCCTACCGTCCTAAATTAGAGGGGGACCATCCACGAGGGCTACCGGTAGTGCAGTGGGGGGAACTGGTGAAGTGGCAAAATTGGAATATGCGTCGAATTGCCCCCATGATTTACTTCGTGAAAATTCCACGATCAAATCTATAAGCCTGTGAATTTGCGAAGTTGTTGAGTTATCCTTCTGAGAGCAAAAAATCACGAAAGTTGGGGTACTTTTCCCGTCGGCCCACATGTTGTCCAGTGGCAAAAATTGAAAATGCAACGAAACGACGCGGCATTTATTTCAGAGTATATATCGTCACAAACAGAACTGCCCGGTAAAACCGTAGGCAGAGAGAGAGAAGAGGACAACAAACGAGGGGTATATGTATATATATATCGTCACAAACAGAACTGCCCGGTAAACCGTAGGCAGAGAGAGAGAAGAGGACAACAAACGAGGGGCTGTGACAAACTGTTTCGTCGGAGTTTCATATATATACATATATATCGACACAAACAGAACTGCCCGGTAAACCGTAGGCACAGAGAGAGAAGAGGACAACAAACGAGGGGCTGTGACAAACTATTTCGTCGGAGTTTCACCGACTCATCAGAAGGCTGAACCCTATGATATTGATATTTTCCCTAGAAAGATCATAATCTAATCTACAGGATCTCAAATTTTCAGATTTTTTTCGTTAATTCTTCTAAGCGCTAAAAATCTCCAAAGTTGGCGCTTGAAAATCCTTGGACTGGACCCACCTGCACCTGCCAGTTGCCACCCCCTAAGAACCAGGTCCGTAAGGCCAGGAAAGGTGAATTTAGGCCGGCGAGGTAGTGGTGGTTTAAGGTCGTTAAAACGAATGTTCAATTAACTTTATCATAGGCCTGCTCAAAATCCAGCAACAGGATGACAATTTCTTAATTTTTGGACTGCACCACTTCCAATGTCTCAATGGTTGTCACAATGCTGTTGAATATGGACCTTCCCTGTATAAAAGGCCCCCTGATCACCCTCCACCAGTCCCTGACGGTATCATGCAAAAACAATTGTCAGGATTTTGTAGGAGACATTCATGAGGGATATCACGCGCCAGTTCTTTACATCAGATTTATCTCCCTTCTTGAAATCGCACAGCAATGACTACACAAGTCATTTCCTTCCCTAGCCATCCACCTCTCAAAACTTCATCCTAGAGATCCACTAGTACATGCCGCACCACTTCCTAATACTTCGTATAAAACTTCACCATTAGGTCATCCACTAGTACGTGCCTTTATTGTTCGCATAATTTCCTCCATGGTGACTGGTCTATCCAGGTCCAGCCTCGCTGTCTCGAATAACCTTACTCGAGTGTTTTCCTACATGTTTGAGATTGATGTCAGGTCCATGTAGACGTTGTCCTACGGTCACCTCGTAGTTGGTCTATCCAGATCCCACTGATCGTGGCAATAGATCGAAGACCGAACGTGATGGAAAAAGACCACATGCACGTGTCGATCCACCGGCAAGCTGTGCAGAGGGTCTCTCTCTCTCTCTCTCTCTCTCTCTCTCTCTCTCTCTCTCTCTCTCTCTCTCTCTCTCTCTCTCTCCCTGTGTGTGTGTGTGTGTGTGTGTTATCTTGTTACAACTATTTTTAAACACAGAGTTCAACTTTGCCAGCCACAGTACATGGTTACCCCAATCCAATCTGGACACTGACACAAGACGCTCCGGCAAGGGTTTGGACCTCCAGATCTTTTTTTTTTTTTTTTTTTTTTTTTTTTTTTTTTTTCAACATGACCTCCAGATCTGATCCAGAGCAGGGGTGTCAGTTAAAAAAAAATATTGTTTTTTTAACTTTTTTTTTTTTTTAATGTTGGTATTTGAACCTAATCCGGACAGCTCCTAGGATTCAGATTCCCTAGCTCCGATCTTGGACTGTTTGAACCTGATCCAAAGGTCTAGATGGTAGCCTTGCCACAGGACAAGCATGGTTCATCTGCACACGAGGATGATGGAGTCAGATTGACACATGACCACAGGTCCAGACCAGAGTAGACCCAGGAGCAGACCAGACCAGACCAGACCAGACCAGACCAGACCAGACCAGACCAGACCAGACCAGAGGCGATTAGTCTGTGTCTGCATAACACAAGATTGACGGAGACACGTATAAAAAAAAAAAAAAATGTTGATACGACGTCTTACGTCACTCTCTCCATGAACTTGACAGGGAACTCACCAAGACGACTCCCATCTGAATGAACAAGTGAGGTCCAAAGTTGCTTCAAACACACTCATGCAAGATGAAACCGATCCTTATATCTACACGGCGTACACGTTGTATAAGCAAGCAAGCAATTTTCTAGCAGTCTTGGAGAGAATGGGCCACCATCGGAAGCCTGTTCCTCTTCGAGTGAGGCTCCTTCCTCTTTGAGTGAGTCATCACTGTCGAGTCTGTGTCGACTAAGGCAAGCCTGGCGAGCCTGCTCCTTCACCGACCACTGAATGTGCAATCAGTTCTGTGAGTCTATCTGAGAACTGGGCTGTTGAACCGCTGACTGGTACAAATGGCACACATCCATACAACAATTTCTCATGACTCTTAAAGATGACCTTCGCCTCTCGCAGAGTCGCAGACGGAATAGTTGGATATGCAGATTCTAGACTGATGGCCTGCCATAGCGCGGAAGCTCGGTGCGATGACAGAAGAATATAACTGACAGCCTGAGCATGAGCCAGGCAGCTGGTCATGCATCAATGCTGTATACACGAATCCGCAAAATATTATCGAATTCCTAAATTACGAACACATCTATCTCACAAGGCTGTTGGGCAAGCGAGCATTTCTGAAGCCGTCATCGCATATTATTGAAGCTGAAATGTTCTAAGCACCCATCCTCATATAGAACTTTGGTGGTTCCGATAAACGGAACAAGCTCCCAGCATGCTGAATTTACGTGTTCTCGACTTAGCTATGGGTGGGAACTCGTACGCACATGTGTGAGATTACTTACCTACCACTAGCTACCGAGTGCACTCGGTGCAATCGCGACGGGTTTCATTCCTTATCCGTAGCGCCAGACGATTGCTGCTGTTGGGCGGACGCCAGTCACACCAGTGACACGATACGCGCCCAAGCAATCCGATGCTGCTGATGTTGCAGCCTTTCCCACCACCAGACTGCCAAACTTGCTTCTGCCCCTTGACTTGATCTTCTGAAACCTTGCAGCCGCCAGGATCGCATGCTCTGCGTGAGCGACCTCGCATGGTTGTTTTCACGGCTTTCCTTCAACGACTTCAGCACGGCCGACCGGTCTTCGACCGGCGGTTAGCAGATCACTACAGACATTGAGATTGACTCCCATTTCAGACAGAATGCCTCTTGCCCCACCTGCAATTATCTCAAACTTGAGGCCGGAAGCAGCCACATGACCAGGAGATCAGAGGCTCCGCCAAAGGCATGGTATTGGAAACGTGTTCATCACTCGTTCACTGACTTGGTATCACGATAACACGCAGACAAGTAGGCGCTCGTCCAGAAAATATCATCCATCATCATCCTGACAGCCTTTGGTTGAACCTGGTCTTACACGTCTGCACAGCACAACACATCTGATCACTGTTATTGGCAACATCCCTGAATCTTAGGCCATGCCTGCCGGATTGGATTCTCCCCACAGTGAGGTCCATGGAAGCTATGGGCCCCGCTTCTGCAGAGCAGAACACAGCTGCCCACATTACTAATACTGCACCACCTTGCACGTCTTGATCCTTTCCACTGTTCAGGAGAACCATAAACCTCCTCCCTCAGTGCTGCTGCACAAACTGAAAGAACTTCTGCACAAAGAGGATGCACAATGAGGCTGCACAACGAGGCAGCAAAGACAGGATGCACAAACTGCATAAGGAGGCTGCACAAAGAGAATGCACAAAGAGGATGCACAAAGAGAATGCACAAAGAGGATGCACAAAGAGAATGCACAAAGAGAATGCACAAAGAGAATGCACAAAGAGAATGCACAAAGAGAATGCAAAAAAGAGGGTGCACAAACTGCACAAAGAGGATGCACAAAGAGGATGCACAAAGAGGATGCACAAAGAGGATGCACAAAGAGAATGCACAAAGAGAATGCAAAAAAGAGGGTGCACAAACTGCACAAAGAGAATGCAAAAGAGAGGGTGCACAAACTGCACAAAGAGGATGGGGACGCACAAAGAGAATGCACACAGAGGATGGATGCACACAGAAGATGGATGCACACAGAGGATGGATGCAGAACGAGGATGTGGATGCACAAAGAGGGTGCACAAACCTAACAAAGTGCACAAACTGGAAAAAGAGGCTGCAGAAACTGCTGCACAAAGAGGGGCTTCCTTAATGGAGTTCCATGGGGTTGGCCCTCTCTGCTGCATAGTAGCAATATTCTGCTGTTCCTGCTTGTGATGATGTCAGAAAGCTCGTCATCCCAAGTGAGTAGTGCGCACCAACTCTGCCATTCTGCACCACCTCCTTCCTCCCCAGGGTTGTGTGAGCTGCGTCAGCCGTTGGAATTGCATAATACATTCTCTGTTTTGGTCTTGACAAAGGCAAACAAAGGTAGAAACTCTTCAGTGAGCAGCACCTGCACACACCGGGTTAAACTTTTCAGAAGCTTCTGCTTCTCCACGTGTTGTGCAAGGGGGCCCAATCCTGTCGGTTGTCGAGCCTATCCGATAGCCACCACCCCTATAACCGTCGTCCGCTGCCATCACAGCATGCAGTACGAACATTCTCTTTGATTCTTGTCATGCTGAAGGCGCCACAGTGAGTGCTGTCGCTTGTCGAGTCTATCTGATAGCCACCCCTATGAAGCCGTCAGCTGTACTCAAACGTCTCTGGCTGCCAGAAAATGCTTTCCAAGCCTATTCCATTACTGCTGCTGCTTGGTCAAGCACACCCTTGCAAAGTTGTCTCCGCCACCTTAGCGAGCAGCGCGGATGTCTATGTGCGCCACAGACGACGAGAGCCACTCCAACAGAAGCACGACCTCCATTTCATGTCTTCTCCGAATTGCCTCTTCGAATTGGACCTTCGAACAATACTTTTCCAAACCCCTGTTATCTTATGAAGGCGAGGTTCAGAGCAAGCGCAACCTTGATCAGCGGCAAGAGTTCTACAGCCACCAACGCAAAAGTAACGAGGGACGGAAGACCTTCCCATGCACAGCCAAACAAAGTAGGGCTCATCACAAATACACCCACACATCATCAGCCAAAAAAGCATTGTGCCTTTCAGCATAGTGCCTTTTGAGGGCTGATTGCTGAAGCTCCGTGCACAAAGTGACTGGTCCTAGAGAGAGGGTCCAATAACTACCGTAGTGCTAGAATGACCCATGAATGGTCCCTGACAGTCCCATGACTGACTGGTCCTTGAGGGGGTCCCATCACTGGTTCCAAATCTTCCCCGACAGTCCCATGACTGACTGGTCCTTGAGGGGGGCCCATTAATGGTGCCTGACTGTCCCGGTCTTGTGGTTCCCATGACTTGCTCGTCCCATTACTGGTTCCATACAACTGTTCCCACGACTGGTCAAGGGGTCCCATGGCTAAAAGGCCCCAGTCGGCCCATGACTGATCCCGGAGTGAGAGCTCCTCGCTGAAAGTTCTCCCCACAGCCTGACCGATACCAGAGCAATTCAACACTGTTTTCTCTGAAACGGCTGTGTGCCCGAAGACGAGGATAATCTTATCAGAAGCAAATATTCTTCAGAAATCTTCTCTCCAATCCTCAGTGTTCAGTTTGCTGGCCAACAGTCCCACAGCTTGCTCGTCCATGAACAATCGACAGAGCCATATCATCCTCCTGGTTTCCCGCTCACAGTGTGCGGTCTCGAGTTCTTTCCCTGCAATTCCATGCCTTGCCTGTGGTGCTCACCAACAGTCGGAGTCCCATTACTGGTTCCAAATGTTCCTATCTATTAGCAGCAGCATTCACCAAACCTCTTGTGACATGAATCACATCGCATCCAATGCCAGCAGCACCACCCAGCCATCTCCAAATGGTCATCTGCCGATTCCAATGTTGACAGGGTCCATATCGGATTCTGGATCCTCGTCACACATTCCGGATCCTTGTTCCGGATCCTTGTCACGCATGTCAAAGGTCTGGAACCCGATGTGTCAGTTTCCGCCCGCAGACTGCATCTGGAGAAGGCGCCGGACGCTTCTTAGTAGCAAAGACGCACCGTGCAAGCCAGCCAGCCAGCCACAATCGTAGATCCTCGTGCTCTCGCCAGACAATCTGAATAGCAGCACGACACGTGACAAACACAGGGATACCGCAAATGTGAGCTAGTAAAAAAATTCCGAGACAAGGGCAACACAAATGTGAGCGAGTTTTTTTTTTTTTTTTTTTTTTCAAATTTCAAGGTGCAGAGTTTTGCATGCGTAAAAAGACGGTTTCAGAAACTACTTGCAATGAACTGCACAGTTTTCAGCCTGGGAAATCTGCACTTTTCTGAGAAGTCACGTCACTGTCCTTTGGTTTGTTGTGCTCAGATTTCTTGAGTCCGAGGTTGTTTTGCTGTGTTTTCTGAGTCCGCGTGTCATGCCGCGCGTCATGCTGATGATGAAGGTAATGGCTGTGTGCTTGTCGGTTAAAGACTGAGTCTAAGCCGGTGTACGTGCGCTAACTCTGTTTTCCGTCATGTGTTTCTGTATGTGGGACAGAAGTAGATCCTCAGTAAATAGCTGTAGACAAGGGCAGAACTGAAAGTTAGCTCTGGTTGGGCTTATCAGAAATTCGAGGGAGACCAGACAGGAGTAGAATTTGCAACGGATCCACTAATAAGGATTTTCCAGCAACTCGGAGATGACCTGGGGTCCGGTAGGATAGCAGGTCCGAAATAATGACGGTACCAGGACCGTATCTGGTCTAGTTCGGGTCTACGTACAGGGTTGACAGGTCGGATAGCAGTCTGCAATGATGCTCTGATCAAAAGGGCAGTGAACCGGCAGGCCCAAATGCACGGTAAAGGCTGAGAGTACCGAGCCAGTGTAGAGGGACCGGATGCCGGAACGTAAAGAGTATATCATTCTATGTAACGAGTAGGCCGGGTCGTTCACCCGGCAGTAATCCTGCTGCCCTGCGAAGAGGGCTGAAGTGAACGGAACTTGGGAGGGGAAGGAGGAGGAGCTGGGGGCGAAGAGGACAAACTCCATGGCTTGGAGGAGTGGAGGGGGAAGAAGAACGAGGGCATCGTGACGAAGACTTACCTCTGGCTATGGCGGACCTTCCCTTTCCTAGCTGGCGCTGCATCAAGAAGGCCCCTGATAGGGTACTGGCTGGATTCGGCTTCATGCGTGAGTCAGGCATGGCCGTAGGGGGTGGGAGAGACATAGAAGTAGTTCGCTGTTCTTTGAACATCCCTCTGCTTGGAAGGGACAAGCCGCCATAGCCACTAGCGCTACCAGGCAGAGAGAGAGAGAAGAGAGGGGAGCTAAAGGAGAGATGTCTCCACACTGGCAGTAAGGGAGATCTTTCGGACATTGATTCTTGTTCATTCATCCATTCATTCATTCCTTTGTACTAATATTCAACAAAGAGGAGGAGGAGCTATACGGGAGGGGTTGATGATGGAGGTGGAGAGAAGAGGGGGGGAGACGCTGATTTAATGCCACTATTTTCTAGTTTTTCAAACATCGTTTTAGTGTCTGCCGTTATGGTAATACGCGCTAGAAACCCAGTTCATTTTTCATTCCGTTTTATTTCTCATTTTAGTTTTTTTTTTTTTTTTTTTTTTTTTTTTTTTTTATTTTTTTATTTTTTTTTTTTTTTTATTTTTTTTTGTTATGCTTCAGGTACACTTGTGTTATTAGCTCTTACTTTTTTTGCGATGTTTTTTTTAGTTGCTTATTTAGGACCTATTGCTGTTCTATTTCTTCTTATTATTCTTCGTTCTCTTCTCTTCCTGGTTTCATTCCACTTCTTCTTTGACTTGCGATGAATGGCACTCTCTCCAAATTGAGTTTTGCATCATGAATTCCGCAGGATCACAACATATAACTCAATGAAATGAAACAATTTGCAGACAAAGCGCAGTGTAGCATAAATAGATAGATAGATAGATAGATAGATAGATAGATAGATAGATAGATAGATAGATAGACTACTCCGCCCAAGGTCACTCCCTCGTACTTGAAAAGAAAGTCGATCGTTATTGAGATTTGTTTTTCCGAGTCCATCCATGCAGACAAAAAGAATGTGCGTGTGTCCTATCCACTCACCGCAGCACAGTACAGTTTTCCTATTCCCAGTCCCCCTTCCTCTCGACGTCGTGTTGATGCTAATCTGCGGGGATCTTTGTCTTACCGACAACCTGCTCTGCCACGTCGGCGGCGTTCGTCTTTTA
>BFEA01000016.1:5163091-5178486 GCA_003427395.1 Chara braunii | reverse complement strand
GTGTGTACATTGTGAGAGAAAGGAGACATGCAGTGAGAGAGAGAAAGAGGGAAGGAAGAATACTACTCGAGCGACATTTTGACGACGTCTATTGTCGAGAACAGAGTTCCATGATGAAATGTAATAAGGATCTCATGATGTCTGTGGCGACTCGATGGATTTATTAAACTAATATACTCAATGATGGTCGTCGCAAGTAGGAAGAAACAGTGTCGGCAAAATCAGCCGATTAAACCGATGACCCCTCGTTGTTCACCGAGTTCTTTTTCTTTTTCTTTTTCTTTTTCTTTTTTTTAACCCTCGGCGTTCTTCATTCGCTTCAGAAGCAGAACTCACCGAGTTTACTCAATCCACTCACCGCTTTTACTCAATCCATTCACCGCTTTCACTCAATCCACTCACCGCTTTTACTCGATCCATTCACTTGATCCATTCACCGCTTTTACTCGATCCATTCACCATCTTGATGAGTGGAAGAAGGCTCGACTGAGAGGATTGGCAGCGGAATTGATGAACATCACGACTCTGATTAAAATCGTTCAGATGCGATCATCCATTCTGCATTCGATTTCGACGCAGAGCTGATGAGCATTTGCTGTTGGCGTCACCAACGCCGGCACGCGCGTGATATGAAAGCGGAGAGATGCAACCGGTCTGGCAAAATCCCCACCAATAGAATGGAGACTGAAAATTAAAAAAAATAATATAAAAAAAAAAGATATGATAGCAATAGAGAGATGGAGGGGCTCCAGACGTGAGGAGGCGACAGCATAGCAGCACACAAAGGGCGGGGGGGGGGGGGGGGGGAAAAAGAAAGAAAAGGTACATGATATAGAACAAGTCCTCAACGGGTGAGGTAACATCACTAAGTCAACATTTCGTCATCCCTTTTTTTTTCTTCTTTTTTTTTTCTTTCTTTCTTATAACATTCAGAATCTCATCTAGGGCGATACTTTAAGTAATGACGGGCGAGGCTCCATGAAGAGAAGATAGTGCCCCGAAGATACCTATCCCACTGCGATCCCCTCTGCCCTGTCCCTCTCGCCATCTCGCCATCTCTTTCTCCCCCACTCTTCCCCTTCTCTTGTTATTCTCCCCGCTCTCCACCCCTCTCTCTCTCTCTCTCTCTCTCTCTCTCTCTCTCTCTCTCTCTCTCTCTCTCTCTCTCTCTCTCTCTCTCCCCCCCTCTCCCCCCTCTCTCTTTATTCTCCCCCCTCTCCCCCCCTCTCTCTCTCTCTCTCTCTCTCTCTCTCTCTCTCTCTCTCTCTCTCTCTCTCTCTCTCTCTCTCTCTCTCTCACACACACACACACACACACACACCTTGTTCCCTTTACTTCCTTCGCCATTGCCTCCCTTCCGGCTGTCCGATTCCATCCTTCACCTTGCGCCCTCCATCCCCCCTCCCGCCTGTGTCTCTCGCCTCTCATTTCCCGTCTTTCTCCACGCCTTTCTCTCCTCCATAGGGATCCTCTTTCGAGCCCCTGCTACTGTCATACTCGATGTGGCCCCAGCGGATCTGCTATGTCCTTTCCTCTCTTCCTCTGCCTGTCGCTCTTTCTTTCTTCATTGCTCTCTCTCTCCATCACCTGCATATCCACATTTACCCTATCCCTCTCATGGTTCAGGCCCTTCCTCGTGGTCCTGCTCTCTCCTTCCCTGACCTGCCCCCCCCCCCCCCCCCCCCCTCCGGTCCAAGGTCCTCTTCTTCCCCACCTTGTCCAGATCACCCCCTACACGACCTGCATTCCCCTACCCTGTTGCCTCGGCCTTCTTTCCCCTGCAATTCATCGGTTCCTACCTCCTCACCCTTATTGGCTGGCATTCTGACCTTACTCCTCCTCTCTACCCCTCATCCAGATCGGCCCCCTTCCCAATCCGCGCTGCCCATCCCCTTCTTCGCAAATTGGGTCCTCGACCTACACATCCTCCTCCCATTTGCTTTAGGACCCTCCTCGACGTCTTCCCCCTCCACCACCTCCGTAACTCCAGCAAACTTACATTGCATGCTTCACCCTATCCTGGTGGCTCTCGTTTGGTTTCCTTTGTCGTCACATCCCATCCTGACCGGCATCCTCACCCGCCCCCTTCGCCCTTCTCCTGCTACTCCAGCCTCTCAAAGATTTTTATTTCTGTTTTTTTTTTTTTTTTTCCTCTCAAAGATTTCGATGGCGACCTTCTCCTACCTGCCTGACCAGGCGCTCGACCTCCCCCTGGTGTTCCTTCTCCCCCTGCCTCTCCGCATTCATGGCTTGATCCCCACCTACTCCTACCGGTAGCGGCCGTGCACAAATCCTGTCCCACTTAACATGGCACCCCCACAAAACATGGAGTTGCGGCCCTAAACGTGGGTGGAGGGAGGAGGAAAGGAGGGACGTGGGGAGGGAGGGACGGAGGGAGAGAGAGAGAGAGGGTGCACTTCGCACACGCCGGGCGAACCCACGTATTTGGATTTGGGGCCAAAGTGAACGGAACTCTCCGCCTCTTCACGCACAAGACTGCTAAGAGAAAGAGGGAGAGAGGGCAAGGGGGGGGGGAAGGGAAGGAAGGAGGGACGGAAGAAGGGAGAGAGCGAGGGAGGGAGGGAGAGGGAGGGGGAAAAGTGAGGGAAGGAAGGAAGGAGGGAGGGAGAGAAAGAGAGAGAGAGAGAGAGAGAGAGAGAGAGAGAGAGAGAGGAGGGAGGGAGTGAGTGAGTGAGGGAGGGAGGGAGGGAGTGAGGGAGGGAGTGAGGGAGGGAGAGAGGGTGCTGTTCGCCACGCCGTGCAGACTCACCTATTTCCTTTTTGGGGTGAGCGTGAATGGAACTCTCCACATCTTCGGTCTTCAGACACAGCACCGCAGGCACAGAGAAGGGGGGAGGGGGGGAGGGAGGGAGGGGGAGGAGGGCTGCACTTCCGCACGCCCTTTCGCACCCATCTCGACTCGCTCCGCCTGCCTATTCCTTTCCGGGCAGCGCCGAGCAACACAGAAAATCCCGACGGCGCGGCCCCGAGACAACAAACGCCCGCCTCAAAGGCCACTGTGACTACCGGTAGCTGGCACACCCATGAAATAAAGGCCTGAATCCCTGCCCAATTATGTAGGCCAAGTCCCACTTACACCGTTGAGTTGAGCCACCGACGGTGTGACACAGTTATTGTCAATCAAAAATTCAAAACAAACAAAAACAAATGCGAAAAACGAAAGCTACGGGGCTCGCCGCACAGGCTTTCGAAACGCCCAAAATCGACGCGCCACACAGCCTTTCAGAAACAAGTTCTTTCGATTTCGAAAAAGTCTCGAATCTCGAAAGGTGTGACATTGGCCGGCGTCGAAAGTCATTTCGAAGAGATGAGATCCTCCCGCCTGTCAGGAGCGTTTCCTCGAAAGACCTCGAGCGTTCTTGGGAAAAGGCCCACTCGAAACGAAACGGTCAATTGGCGAAAAATAAGAAAAAAGAAAAAGGGGCCATTACAAGGGCCTGGCTCGATCGAGCAGCACTGAATGCGTTGCAGCGGGGAGGCCTCAAGTCTCGCTAGGGCCTCAAGTCTCGCTAGGGCCTCAAGTCTCGCTAGAGCTCCGCTAAACAGCCGTCGCCCTAACGCGAATAACCCCCGTTAGGCGCTACCGGGCCGTTCCCCTCGCCATAGAGACGAGGTACGGAGTACGCGCCGTGCTCTTGCTCTACGGAAGAGGACTATGCCTGATCGTGGTGGGCGTTCCCTGGTAGTCCGGTAAGGTAGGGCAGGATTGAAAGGTAACCTGGCGATGGTGAATTATTCACCAGCGGTCACTTTAGAGCCCTGTGCAGTGTGATGTTACCATCTTGGTTATCCTCCTAGGTTGCCGCGAGTTGCTTCTTCACGGCAAGTGAGCAGCCAGCCACTGTACCTACCGGGAGAGAAGACCCTCCTTAGTCGCAATCTCCTCCTGGAGGAAAGGGTGATGGGACAGGTCATTGATGAACTCATGTGTGTGGGATTCAACATGTCGAGGTAAGATGACGGGAGGTAAGTCAAACAGGGTAAATTGAATCGTTCTCGAGTAAGATAAGTTCGCTTCCACCAACTTCGAATGAAGTTGGTTTATTTCCGTCGCTGTGCGTTAAAGTTGCTCTTTCGTTGTAAGCAAGCTGCCCAGCCTTATGTACACCGACAGAGACTATTATCCTCGAATGAAAATTAGGATTAACCATTAATATCGTGAGGTGAAAGATGGGATGAGTAGTAAGGGCCTATCCTCCGAGGAGATTATGCGTTCAGCAGTTAATTAACCGAATGTTTCCTGGTTCGCTGGAGGTTAGTCGAACAGTAAAACGGACGCAATCTAGGTTAGGTATGTCCACTCCCAATAATATCAAATGGAGTCGACTTGCTCCCTTTCGTATACAAGCATAGGCCCACATCGAATTTAGGTTCACTCTCCAATCTACATGTTTTTAAAAATTTATCATAAACTAAGGGGGAATGCACCTTCAACTATATCGGAAGGGTTCGTTATTCCACTGTCACAGAAACATTGGTGAGTTAGGTTTATGGATGCCTAGACAAAGGGACAGATAATGTGGATCGATTATGTGCTCCGCCTACATACTCATACCGCCTGAAAACACGCTCTGAATAGGATGAGGATGGTTACGCAATATGCTTGTGCAATTCGGTTGTGAACACAGACTTCTCCCGTGGGAAGAAATGGTTGGCTGACACTTAAGTGGAAAGGTTAAATCTTGGGTGTCTTTCCCTTTCAGGATAAAAGGGCTTTGATATGAGCACGTCGATATGCCCAAGTCTCGAAGTGGCCGCTCAATAGCTCTTAGATGACGGGGGGATGAAGCAGCTACCCGTGGTGAGAAAATGCCAAACTACGCATTATTGATGCTGGCTATGTGGTCAAAGACGCATTAGTATCTCCTCCACTCGGTCAAAAGTGGTACCCCTTTTCTAAAAGGCACGTCGTGTGGTGTGTCCGGTCTCCTTTGAATCTTACAGCACGAATACACTCCAGGTAGAGGAGATGAGGTTGTAAACCATTGGTAGAGTGGTAAAAAGGTATCAAACAAGCAAGCTTAACGGTAGCATGCAAAGGTAATTGTTTCAAAACTGTTAGTCACATGAAATGAAAGTGGCTGATTGTTGTAGCTTGTTTAATCTTCAATTATAACGTCATGTTAACCTCGTCCCAATCTCCAATTGGGTTCGGGTCATGAGAGTTCGAGATTAAGTTTTTTTTCTTAGAGAGGTGAGTGTAATTGCAAAAGCAGCTTCCACCCGTGAGACGGAAGTGTCAGAATGAACTAAAGTAGTTATAAGATTTTTTTCTAGCTGCTACCAAGCTGGAGAGGATTGAGTTACTCGACTTTCATTTCATTGGATTGCCTCTGTCAATAGTCTAAAACTTCGATTGCCTTACTGGCTAACTCGGAAATCGAGTCATCAGGCACAGTAGTGGTGATTGCTGACTTGACAACGGGGTGCCCCTTTAACTACCATTTGAAGCACAATCCAGCATTACCCGGTGCATTAATGTTCCCGGTGACCACAGTTTGAGAGCATAATGGCGAGTATACCCAGAACCACCAGGGCCCAACAGCACCCATAAGAAAATCGCTCTAGAGTACGTGCATCGGCAAGTCGTTGCTATGACGAGGGGGTATGTCCGTGATATCCACTTGGGAGAGGTGGTGGAGGATGGTGAAGGACAACGATTTGTGGTGAATAGGTTGGTGAATGAGGTGAAAGAACAGTTTTTAAAGGAATGCTCAGTCCTTATTATCCTTCAGGGGGAGGCCCATAATCTGTCCAGATTGGTGAAGGAGGATCTGATTCGTGCCTACGAAGATGGATGGACAACCAAACGACTATTCAACCTGGAGGCGAGGCGAGGTTAAGTCAAATTCGAAGGTCCGAACGTGGCATCCTATGTGGCTAAAGCCAAGGAGATTGTTGAGTGGTTGCTGCATGAAGGAGAGTTGAAGATTAAAATGAGACACAAAGGATACACAATATTGTTTAAACCTCGTCTCTCTAAGCAAGAAATGAAGAATGTGTGTATACAAGAAGCTGCCACAAAGTTTTGAATTATGACGGTGAGGGTCCCCTTAGACGCGTAGTACTATCCGCTAAGTGTTGTCAAGGGCATTTTTGGCGAAGTCTTATCAATGCACAGTTCGGAGTATGACAGAGATAAACCCAAACTGATGAATGTAAAGTTCGACATGCCGCCTGACTCAAGATACCGGATTGATGATGATTTGGTAATCGAGTCCCCTGACAGAGAACGATGGAAGGTAGAGATTGTATCACCCTACACCGACAAGCGCCACCGGTGCAGATGGTATTACCACACTGAAGAAAACTGCCCCAGACGCCGGGACGAGGAGGGTCGAAGGTCTAACAGAGTTCGGCATGGGGGACACACAAAGCGATTCCGGGAGTTCCTCCTAGGGCAGGAAAGAACGGCAAGAGAAGAGGCAAGGGGAGGAGAGGAAACTGTCCGAGCTCAGGGACCAATTGGCAATGCACACGCAAGAGGCTACACAAGTCTATCATCGTGAAAGTCTGAGGCAGCAAAGTATGGCCAATGCAACTCCAGGGCCCTACCACCAAGTGTCAGTTGAGCCAACCCCAGGGTTGTACACAAGGCAACCACCTCACGGAAGACAGGCCGAATACCAACACTTTGTCCAAGATGAAGACAATGGTCCATAGTGCCTGGAAGTGGTGCGCCAGAACAAGGAGGGACATAGAGTTGGTCAAGACTGGGGCACCGAGTAGGCTTGGGGAAACGACTTGACTGGAGGGTCAGGCCAGTCTCTCATGCAGCCATTGAAGGCCAGGGAAGAATGGGAGTGCGAGAATGGGAGCTATCTACATAGGGAAGCCCTTCCAGAAAGAGGAGCTTTCAGTCCTCCCCCACCCCCTCCTCCAAGCTGGCAGGAGCATCTCCCTCACCATAATCTTCCAAACGAAGGCGTTTCTTATCATCAGCAGCATCAGTTGCACTAAGGGCAGTCTGGAGGAGCCGGTTATGAGAATGGACAGGAACAGGTGGGAGTATCCTAAGCCAAGATATCCTTCGCACTCCTATGATTGGAGGCAATTGCCCCCCCCCCCCTTTACAATCAGAGGTACTCAAGTACACGAAGAGCCCAGATTGGAAGGAGGTAGCCTCTCACTCAGACGAAGACATAGAGGCTCTCCCTCTCGCTGGAATCCGTGAAAGGAAGAAAGTTGGAGGCATAGAGGTCATGGGACCAGATCTTGGAGACAGGGCCAGGGTCATCAATGCACTCCGGTGAGAGAGGAGGAAGAGGTTGCCGAAGGAGGAGCGGTTGAACCAGAAAGACCTCGTCAAAGCATCTCAAGATTGATGGACGAGCTGTCAAAAACCTCTGTCACTTCCCAGTCAAGAGTGAGATAGGGAAGCAGATGTAAGGAGAAGGATCAACCGGCCTCAAGGAAGTCAGACTCTTCCTCACTAGAAAGCCCAACAGGGTGAGACCACAAGCAAGAGAAGGAAGTAAAAAGAGCGCTTGACCGAAACTGAAGAGCGGACGTAGTAGCAAGGAACTAAATGGAAATAGTGCAAAGATGATTAGCCCCCCTGCTATGCACACACACAGACAGGGGCGTCTGTTTCCTTCCAACTACGGATGGAGAGGGCCATTCGATTCTCCTATCAGTGGAAGTGGAGTGCTTCCCTACATCAGCGAAAGTCTTGGAAGTTACCAGGAATTTGTATGGTGTACATGTACCAATGAGGATCATTTCGCACTCCACTATGGCTAATATTATCTGTGAAATAGTAAAAGGGTACAAAAAGGTGTGCGCGCATACCTCCCGAAACGGTTGAGGTATTGTTGCAGGCTGTTTTTTGTTGGTTTTACAGGGATCTAATCCACGATGAAAATATCACTGAATTGGATTCCATAAGAATTATGTCGGTTGTCTCTGCTGCTGCATTACTCATGGTCAACGAGAAGATCCTACAAGAAGAGGATTTCCTCTCTGAGTTTTTGGCAACTAGGCTTATTGAGGAATGGGGCTTCGTCTCTCATACCAACTCATCTCGAGGCAGCTCGCGGGTCCAGGCCTTCAGAAACACAACTTGAAGGCAACCCCAGTCAGGTACTCAGTCTCCATCCCACATCCAAGCCAAAGTGGGCGCAGCACACAGAGATGGATAAAATCGAAAAAGTCACATAGAATATTCGAGGTCTCGGGGACTCAAAACGATAGGGATAAGAGAAGACGTATGAAGTCTTGGCTACATGAGTGGAAAGTGAGCTGCATCTTGCGTTAAGAAACAAAGTTGAACGAGACCAAAATAAGAGAGTTATCTAATTGGTGGGAGGGTCCACAAATCTGGGCCCGAACACAGGAAACAAGAGGTGGTGTTTGTATCTTACTACACCGGGATTTCCAAGCGATAGTAATCGACGCAGAGACTGACATATGGAGGAGATGGGTGTGGATGAAAATCGTGGTGGCTAACGAAGAGTGGCTTATTATGTTAATCTATGCCCCGACGAATGTCAGTGAGATGTCAAGATTCTTCTCAAGATTGATACTGCATATTCCAGACGCTGAAAGACTGATCTTAAGCGGGGATTGGAATGTTTCATTGGATGAGGCTTTGTGTTGTGGCTCCTCCTATGCGGACAAGAGAGATGTTCAATCCTTATTGGAGTTGTGTACAAAACTGGTATTGGTGGATTCTTTCCCCATTATGAGCCCGGACGACCCCGTGTACACTTGATACTCCAACCTCTTCAGGGACAAGCAAACGATAACAAGAAGACGGTTGGACTTCTTCCTAGTAGCGAAACAACTCCAAGACCAGGTCACAACCGTGAGATTGTGTTGCAGGACACTTTCATATCACAAGTCGGTGATCTAAGACACCAGGTTAGCAGTGGATTCTTCGAGAGGACGAGGCTTCTTCCGTCTTAACAACCATGTGCTGGAGGAGTCGGGTGTGAGTGAATGCGTCAAAGGACACATGGAGAGTTGGGAGCGTGCGGCGGGCCATTTTGGAACCACAACGATTGGCTTGATAGTGACCTTGCGATTGCCTCGGGAGTCTTAGACGTCATCTCAAGAATCCTGGCGAAGGAGAGAAACAAGAGAGAAGCAGAATGCAAACGAAGGGTTGAGGAAGCGAAAGAGAGAATGAAGGGTTATCCCATATTCGTGATGGTATGGGATGCAGAGATAGAAAGACAAATGAGGGACTGAGACAACATGCAGGAGGAAAAACATAAAAAGTGGCTAAGCATTCTGGAAGTGAAGGGAATTGAATCAAATGACAAACTGTCCAAGGAGATTCTCGAAAAACTGCAGCCGCGCAGATCTCAGTAGCAAATGGTGGAGCTAAGACACCCTTTCGACATCACCGCTCCTTCTGCCTGCTCCGCCGCAAGAATGCTGTAGTATGCCAAGTTGTATTATGAGGACATTTTGATTACCAGAAGGCCGCAAGATGAAGTAAAAACAGATTTCGTCAGTAACTCGGATATGTGGAACGACACCACCGTGAAGCTACAAACCGCTGCAAGATTGGACTTAGACCGACCGCTAACACTAGAGGAAATGACACAGGCACTCAAGACTATGGTGAAACGCAAATCTCCCGGCATGGATAGTTTGACAATATAATTTTATTATGCAAACTGGGCTGCGATTGAGCCCAGGCTGGTAGAACTATACAACGAAGTCTTGTGGGGGGTAGACTAGGAAAAGGCATGACGCATGAGCTTCCTCAACTGCAAGTGGATGTTCGTAATTGGCGTTCAATCTCTCTTTTGAACGTCTCATACAAGATACTCGCAAAGTCGTTGGTACGCAGGATATCGAAGTATCTACCAGAACTGGTGGAAAAAAATCATGGTGTGTTCGTGCTGGGAAGATCGATCTTCAACAATATTGTGACTGCCATCGAGATGCTAGAGGTGGTGCAGGGAGAGGGTCTAGACACAACGATTCTTCTTTTCGACTTGGAGAAGGCTTATGACAAGGTGGGTTGGACGTTTGTCCTCACCACCCTGAGAAGAATGGGATTCGGGGAGGGCTTCTACGCCAGGACCATAGCAATGTATACTGCCGCCACCTCGGAAGTCATGTCTTTTGTCTAAGCCCTCTCAAGATCGTTGCGTCAAGGTTGCCCACTGACCCCCCTCGTGTTCGTGTTGCAACTTGAAGTTCTGTTGAATAGGATTCACAGACACCCGGATATTAGAGGCATTTAACTTCACACCGAAGAGGAATGTAAAGTCAAGGCATTGACAGATGACCTCTTCGTCATAAGTGAGAACTTCGTACCTTCGTTGTCTGCACTCAAATTCGTGTTGAGAGAATACTATAAGTTATCCGAGGCAACTGAGAATTGGACTAAATTCACATATATGCTCCCTTCGCAATTTACGCTGAAGGTGGAATGCGACATGCGAAGGGTGGAAGCAGGAGAGGAAGAGCGTTTTTTGGGAGTTTTTATTTACGTACAAAATACAGTGTTTGCACAAGGTCTCTTGCTGCAACAACGGATCTCTGCTAGATTGAGACTGTGGGGCAGCACATGACATCTGTGTTTAATAGGAGAGCAATGGTGACCAATATGGCCCTCTTTTAGATTTTGTGGTTCATCTCTACCGTGAAGGAACTAGAGGAGGGGGTGGTAAAGGCTGTTAGAAGGTTGGTAGTCCGGTTCATTTGGAAACCACGGACCCAAATTACGAAAGGGTTTTTGTCGAAAATAACGTTTGATACGCTAACCTTTCCAAGAGTTTAAGGGGCCCTTGGCTTGATGGACCCCGCGAGGAGGAGCCAAACTCAGTTGAGGAATTGGCTAGTCAGGGTTGCCACCACGAACACTAGAGAGCATTGGATTACGATGGTTTAACGTATATTGATGAAGGAACAGGTGTTGAGCCGACCCCAGGACATTCGGGCCTGTTTCTTCATGCCTTCTTTTCGCAAGAAGAGACTCAAATCCGGATTCTGGGAACCTATCCGCTGAGCGTGGCACCGTCTTCCTCTAGACTCGCAGCACACACCTTCCACCAAGGAGGAGGTCCTCAACCACTTGCTGTTCGAGAACCCTGATGTGATATATCACACTACGGCAGTGTTCCTGGGGGATGGCTCTGCGGGCTCCTTCGGCAAAGCCTGGGTCAAAAGAGGTATCGTGAGAGTGTTTGATCTCTGGTCATCCCTGCTTGGCGGGTGGAAGCCACTGACAAAAGTAAAAGATACCCTCAAAAGCTTGAGAGGAGTAGAGACCTATTGGAGATTTCCGATCAACGCTCTCCCTCAAGACTGGTTGGGTATCTAGGGCCCAGAGGGGTTAGATCCGATGGGCACTTGGTACATCCCTCACCAACCGGGAGAAGAAGAGCATATGTTCTGGAAACGGATTGAATGGTGGAAGTGCACAGGACCTGAGAATACACTTTCTTTCATTGAAGAAGACGCAATACAAATTTGGGATAACCCATCTCAAGCGTGTGTCCTAGAGGTACACAGCAGACGTCCTTCGGTCCGCATTTCCACATGGGTGGGCATGCTTCCGCTCAAGCAACTCAACATTGACCCGACAACATGGAGCTGGTCGGTCAAGAATGCAGAAGAAGAATCTCTACATATGTATGACTACTCGGTTGCTGCAGGGTACAAACAGTACAAGCAAAAGCTCAAGTCACCAACACAAGTGACAATCCCCCACTGGCAGGCGGTCTGGGAGGAAGACCTCTCTGAGGTGGAACCTAAGTTTGAATGAGTGTGGAAAATTTTATCCTCCCTCCCCTATGGGAAGCATGTCAGTCTGCTATGGCTACTGTCGTTGATGGTTTCTCCCTCGGTTGACTGCCTAACTAGCAGAGAAATGGTGGTGAATCTCGCATGCACGAGGTGCAAGTGGCCCTTCGAATCCACTAAGCACCCGTGGTGGGAGTGCCCTGCATCAAAGAGGATCTGGAATTTGTGAGCCCACCACTGGGGAGAATTTGGAGGCCAGGGGGTGGAATGGAAGGAACAATGGATACTTCCAGACTTCCTACCGAAGAACATCAAAGGTCATCAGGGTTGAGGCTATGTAGCTTATGTTGTCCGAGGCCTGATCTGCGAAACAGTCTGGTTGGATAGAAATAAGTCAAGGTTTCAAAAACACCCTTTTTCATATGCGGAGATGAAACGATACACTAAACAGGGTCTGAAGCATGTCATTTGGGTCGACTGGAGGAGGAAGGCAAAATCAAGGAAAGGGAGTTGCCACCAACTGCATTGGTTTTTCCACACTTGGGGAAAAAAACAACGAACTTGCAGCGGCGCACTCATAGAGAGGTTTGGTTTTGTCGAAGTGGATCCTGGAGGACACATTCAGTAGAGGTTAGAGGAGCATTAACATATGGGTGGGGTATGTGTCACTGTAGGTTAGACTGGTAAAACCAGGATACTCGATTCTGCAGGGCTGCGATGGACCGTTAGGAGAGTGTCAGTAGGACCAGGACGGTTGTCCTCTGGACCGAGTCAGTCCCAGACTAGTTTAGCCAAGACACCCTACTTGAGTTGTGCTTTAGTCATTGGTTGTGGTCCGATTCATCATCACCTAAGATTAGTGCTACCTATTTCATTCATTTGCAAATGGAAGTCCAAGTTCATCTGTCTAAGTCTAACTTAGGAAAATAGCACATGAGAAATGTCGTGGCACGGACTTCCGCAGGGTAGAACCTGTAACCTAAGTTGGCTGATGCTGTCAGTATTCCAGGTTAACTTGTAAGGTCCTTGACCTCTGTTTCAATTATATAATGAGATTGCATTTTGCTTCAARAAAAAAAAAAAAAAAAACAACGGTCTGGCTCCACTACTCTCGACATGCACAAAAGACAAAAATTATGGCGGTGTATCTTTCCATGTTCTAGCCTAAGATGCACACTCTCGTTTTACACGCGTCCAGAGCAGTGGAGCCAGACCCTTATGTCCATATAGAAAGGCCTCAGTGTTTCGAAAGTCTGTGTGGTGAGGGGCGGGGTTCCTTTCGACTAGCAGACTTTCGAAAAAAGTCTGACACCTTTCAGAAAACACCTTCATTCGAAAGGCTGTGTGGCGAGCCTCTTGCAGGGGTCCCTTGTTTAACCTTAGGAGTAGTGGTAGGTAAGTAGTGAAAGAAAGATATGTTCCATGACATGACAGAACGCCATTTAAAAAATATGTGAGGTGAGAGAAAAATAGATGGTTGTCCTCCAATGAGGAGAAGATAAGTTTTTTTTTTTTTTTTTAACCCACCACTAGCAGTACTTGGCCCATACATTGGCCATGGGCCTTTGTCGTTAACGCGCCACATTGTTCGGGGCTCGGCCAAGGGAAGGTCTGGTCGCTGCTTGAAGGTCGGGCCCCAATTTTGTCGCGACCACACTACAGAGAAAACGAAGAAAGAAAAAAAAAAATCAAATAAAAATAATAATAATAATAATGAAAATAAACTTTAAAAAAAAAACAAAAGTCGCGTGAGAGGGAGGGAGGGAGGGAGCAAAGGAGAGAGAGAGAGAGAGGGAAAAAACAAAAAAAAAGTTCAAAAACTGGAATGCATTTTTCCATGAAAGCGGGAATAGTCATTCCTGTTTCGTTTTTCGAAACGAGCCGCCGCAAACTCGCTGCCCCCCCCCCCCCCCCCCCCCCCCCCCCCCCCCCCCCCCTCCTCCCCCCCTCTCTCTCTCTCTCGCTCACTCCACCATTCTCAAAATGTGCAAAACGAGAGTGAATATTCCGCTAGAATATGGAAAGATACACCATCATGTGTTTTTTTTTTTTCCATTTTTTTCTAATAATAGATGTAATCCTGTTTTTTTTTTGCATTTGTGCTCTTTTTGTTTCTGTTTCTTTTTTTCATGTTTTTCTCCAAGTACGTTTAGGAAGTTAACGCCCGATGGTTCGAGACTCGACAAGGCTCGACATACCGGTCGGTAGATGCTCGAGTTGATAACTGGGCCAAGTACTGAAGGTTTAAGCCACCTAGACATATGTTGTTGGTCTCCCGAGTGACATTGAGTAAAGATTGCTGACGTTCATAAGAGGAGGGGACCGCAGGGGAGAAACAGTGACTTGCCCATCGAGAAGCTCGGTCCTAATGTTAGCGGGGGCCAAGTCTCACTACCACATGAAAAGTTTTGGTTCCTTGCACTGCATGGCACGGAGAAGGGAAAAAAAAAAGAAAATTGTGTGCGGCATACCGTGGCAGTCGAAAAGTAAGAGTCTTGGGCTGCTCGACTCAACGCCACCCCCAAAGCGCAATGATAAGAGATTAAGCCCTCTGCAAGAGCCGGCACAATCCGCCTCTGCACAAGTCAGTGAGGGGACAACATTTTCCTATTGCGGTGACAGACTGAGGATGCGCATGCCGTCAGTGGACCCTTGGGGTTTCCATTTCTTGCATATCCCACACCATGCCAGAAACAAAAACTGGACGAACGGCGTTTGCAAAAAAAAAAAAAATCGTCCACCAATGAAAGACGGCGTTTAAATCACTATTTTACATACCGTGCCTACGTTATTTTCGCTCCTTGCGATCTTCTTCGGTCCACGGCTGGATCGAACGTCACACCGTGCGGCGTAGGGCGGACCAAAACCTTTACATTCGGTAGTGGGACTTGGCCCCGGCTGACCCATGACCGGTATCGCCTACCTGCTGTAGTAGGTATTGCACTTGCTGGTGGGTGCAGCTCCCGCATGTTCCCTCATTGGAGGCTTGAGCATGGATGTGGTTGCTACAGGTTCCCCGTAATAGTATACTACTATAGTGAAACAAATGTTGTCGAAAGTTTTTGTCCACAATATCCAACAAGTAAAATGGAGAAACAAATGTTGTTGCGGCCGCCCAGCGCGAGTGCCCGAAACTGGCGGCACCAAGGATAGGGTGTCTGCCTAAGGTTGCAACCGCCATACCCAGATTGCAATAGACTAAGAGTTCTTCACACGAACTCATACATGCAAGGATACATGTAGGTCGTAGCCCCCAACGGCCCATGGAGGCCGCTTTCATCCGAGAGTGGGACCTGGGTTTGAACAACATGGGCTTCATGGGGCTGCATGGTTTCCTTCTTGCCGCCCTTTATACCCTGTACCGAGCCGATGACCAGGGCACTTTTCGTATATCTGGCCTTAGATATGGAGGCTATCGTGGAGAGCTGAAGAACTCTCCCACTACGTGATTTTTGGTTCACCACTGCACCAACTCTCCACTCTCCAAGACTCCACTTCATGAGTGCACTAGCAGACACGGTGAAGATGATACACGCGGATTGTATTGTTAAAACACTAGTACCTCAGAGCCTATTTTTTGTCGAGCTTGGGTCCCACTCCATTTTCTTTTCTCGGAAAAAAAAAGTTGCTGCGGTGAAACTCACAAAATAAGGAGGAGGAGGGGGGGG
>BFEA01000016.1:5148677-5162521 GCA_003427395.1 Chara braunii | reverse complement strand
CACAAGCAGACAATATAAAACTAAACTTCATTCTTCTTGTCGAGCCTCTCGGACCTCCAAATATTTCGGAGGGCCGCAGCAAATTGCTGCCCCCCCCTCGCCTCTCTCTCTCTCTCTCTCTCTCTCTCTCTCTCTCTCTCTCTCTCTCTCTCTCTCTCTCTCTCTCTCTCTCTCGCTCGCTTGCGCGTGTGGGCATCCCATTTTCACAATAGAGAACGGAAACGCCCGCACGTGCACGTGTACGCAACACTCCGACGCGTTTCATCGTGAGCGTACACCACAACATCCTTAGGAAGCTTCTTCAGAAAACCCAGTAAAACTCGGTTGCATGGTGAGAGAGGGTTAAGGCTATCCCTCTCTCAAACTTAAATACCCACGACTCCAACCAAATCATCTAACTCCACCCTCTTCCATCACGATCCACCACCCCATCCACTCATCTCTACTTCCCTCATCTCCGTACTCTCACATACCCAAATACAGTCATCTTTCCTTTGTTCCATATTACGCGATGCAGGTCAAAAACATTCCCAAAATTTGCATCTCCCCCCTTATCATAGCCACCTATGTGCCACAGAAACATACACTACTCATAATTTGTATTGTCCAACGGATGTAGAATCTCGAACCGGTTTTTCATGGATGTCCTTCGCCTTCTCATACACCCTTCCTCTCCTCTCTATGCTCGTCTCGTTACAAAAGTCACACCAACGCCTCTCTGTTCTGTAAAAGATATTGACGGGCATCGCCGAACCTTCTAAAGCATTGCAGACCCACCGTTTATTTTTTTTCTCTGGAGACGGCTAAATGACCCCCTTCACCAGTGTTACCAAATTCGACGACTGACACCGTCGTTCAAAATAGACTCTATCGAAAAACGATATGATATAGTACTTTCCTGATCGTTAATTACCCGAAAGAACAAAACAGAAGAACAAAGAGACAAATCTGCTACATCGGCTGCCTGAGCCCACAAAAATCGACAACGAAACCTATTCATCGAAGCCTAGGAAAGTGCACTGATGAACAGGGGTCTCCGTTATCAAAAAGACGATTTAAATAAAATTATAGCTGAAAAATATGCACCTATATGGGTCTATCTCGGATACTTCTGAAAGTCAGGGTAATAGTCAAGGAGCAAAGCCCCCCACTTACCCCCACCCACTCTAGCAAAACGAGCAAGAGACCCGAGAGAGACCTCTGGGGTGTCGCCCCAAACGTTTGCTTCCAACATCAATGCTCGGATTGCAGCCATAATATCTTCCTCCATAGATGTCATGCGACTGATCATCAACATACTTGATGTCAATTTTGATTTCTTCACTTTTTTTGAAAGAGAAAGAGTCGTAATCTTGCATGGAATGAATCTGGATCTCACCTCTCTGGCACAATGGTTTCTAATTCCTTGTTTTGGGTATGATGGTAGAGAGAAGGTTAACAACAGTCTAATTTTAATCAACACTTCAGGACACCCTTCACTGCTTCAGGATACAGCCTGCCTAAACATGTGGTTTTTAGGTTCTTCGGACCTTTACCACTTCAGGACACCCTTCACCACTTTAGGATGCAACTTGCGTAAACAAGTGGTTTTCATGGTCTTCGGGCCTTTCACTACTTTGAAAATTCTGAATGGTCCTGAAGTGATGAAAGTTGCGAAGACCCTAAAAACCACTTGTTTAGGCAGGTTGCATCCTTAAGTGGTGAAGGGTGGTTTTCATAGTCTTCGGACCTTTCACCACTTCAGTACCATTTAGCATTTTCAGACTTGAATGGTCCTGAAGCGGTGAAAGGTCCGAAGACCCTAAAACATGTGGTTTTCATGGTCTTCGGACCTTTCACCACTTCAGGACCATTCAAGATTTTCAGACTGCCCAAAACTCTCACGTGATCACTTCAGGACACCATTCACCACTTCAGGATGCAACCTTCTTAAACATGTGGTTTTCAGGGTCTTTGGACCTTTCACCACTTCAGGACCATTAAGAATTTTCAGACTGCCCAAAACTCTTACTTCATAATTTTCATTCCCAAAATTCCAGTTACCTGATAACCGCTTGTGCACATGTACCATTGCCCCAAGAAACTCGAAAGAATTCGTATCGTTATCCTTGCGGACCATCTTCAGTTCCGAGTCTTGAGCAGACTCAAAATTTGTTAAGATATCCGCGACTTTCTTCCAAGAAGCAATATATTATTAACGAACCCCAATAAGTATTGCGATATCATCAATCAGTCGTACGCCTCGGACCAGGTGTCTTTCATTCCCAAGAGAAGCCAGGAAAACAACTTCAACGTTTGCACTTACTAGGCATGCTAGAGTCGGGCTAGAGTTCCTCCCAACGGGAATGCCAAAGACCTATCGAATAATCATCGAACCACATTTGATATATGCATGGGACAGGTCATACACCAACACTCTTCTTATAAACCCGATGTCTATTGTGATGAAACTATCTTCATTGGTTACTAATTTGACCATTCTGCAATCCTTACTCTCCTACTTACTCGGACGATCCTTAAACCTTTCCCTTTGTTCAACTTCAGAATCCAATCGACTACTTTCATTACGCTCTCATGAGATAATTTAGCAAACGTATATTTTATATCCAAGCTACGAGCTAATACTGCATCAATCTTTCCACTCAAACTTTTTTTATATCGTCGTAGAGTCTGACATGGTTCGTTAGTGGATTAACGATAAAAGTGACACCTTGTTAAGCACATAAGCATATATCTTACCGCTCTCCCCAGTCTCGCATTGGCCATTCGTGCGGAATCAGAAGTCGTTGGAGCAAATCGGTCTTTAGCGTTCTAAGTCTTTGTTTTTTTGTTTAACATACGGCGAACCAATCCTCCCATGTTTCCCCCACTCAACGATTTTCTTCATATCATTACCAACATAATCACTCCTTGCATCACTCAGGACATCACATTTTGGTTCCTCCATATGAACATATTCACCGTTCCATCGGAAAGTCATGTGATGAGCATGAAGATACATAACAGGAAAAACGATCATGGTATGATTTTCTATCACTAGTATTGCCACTAAAATAGACAAAAAATGAAACCACGACCTCCCCTGTTCTTCCGTCATCCTCACTTGATTATCCATCTTGTTTACCTCCCAACATGCAAACACTCTGTCATCTTTCACGATAACCTCCTTACCTTTGACCCAAGGTCTTGCAGCTTCCTTGATATCATTGATGATGTTTTGAAACCTCTCTCGACCTTTGGTGATATTTCACGAATTGTGCAAGAACTTCAGCGAGTGTTTGATGTTGTCAAAACAAACTTTCATATGTCCGTGAACCCTTGGTAGGTCAAACTCTACACAAGTACAGGTCGCAATGTCTCGCTTCACCTAGTTGCGCTTGTTGTGTATGATATCTCCTACTGTCTTCCTATTCATGAGAACAACTCTCACCCTCTCACATATGTAATTGCATAAAGAGGTATCTGGAATCATGGTTCCAATGCTAACAATAAGCAACTCTTAAACCATAGTCGTTTCAATGATCGTGATAATGAGATCTTAACCAAGGGTTGCTTACTAATATCCTCTCCACAGTTCTCTCTGATAACCTTCGCTATCTTCACTTCCATGTTGGTTCTCGACTTTTTTCTCGTTAATATACCCGCCAATCGGCACATCGCCACTGATTTAGAAAAACTCATCTTATAGGCTTGCTTAATGCAGTACGGTCAAGCTAGTATCTCCTTTAAATAGTTCCTTCGATGCTCGATTGTCGTAGATGCAATACTAACCATCCTTACCACGAAATCGCATCCTCTTAAGGAGCAATCCACAATAGTCCTTCAAACCTGTCTTTTCCGTCCTATTTCGAGGACAGACTATCTGGACTTCAATCTCACGTTGCGCTACCCTTCAATTCATATCTCCCCTCTTGAAGAAACCAACCAATATACACTACCAAGCTCCTTTAGATCTTTCATGACATCTATCAGAGATGAAAACACCTGCCCTTGGTAGGTAAAACAGATGACGAAACCATGTTTTGCATTGAGTTTCTTATTCTCTCCCTCCCTATTCCCTTTCCTCTTCTCGTTCTTTGACCTAGTTTGCTTTCTCCCTATACTGTTGAGCGCAAGCGAAAATTTGAAAATTAGTATAGCTTCGACATCTAGCGGGTCAGTGATACCAACCATTATCGGGATAATCAAGTACTTATCCCACCCAAATCATCCCAGCCATGCATGAAGCTTCCTAACATTCCCAAAACTCTCTAAGATAGTTCATCGAACTTGTTCCGCCCATCTAGATATCACCTTCCTAATCGTGCATCCAATTTATAGGTGCTTACACCAGGGACTCACAATAATACACATATCCCCTTCCCTTGTATCAAATGTCCTCACCGCATCATCATTCATAATCCCAACCACTTCCTCATCCATGAAAATCAACCTTTTATTCCCATTAACAAAAAATTCCTTGTGATCAGGTTTTTTAGATCCGAATGCACCAACCTACCATTTTTTCCTATCTTGTATAATATGGCGACCATAGACCTCCTCAAGTCTTCCATCGTAACCACTTCTACGACATATTCTCACATTACTTCTCAACCAACCGAGAGATATCCGCTGTCTTTTTGCTAAAGCATTCATATGCCAAGTGGGTTTTACATTGGGCCAGTTTATAAATCACCTTATCCCGCTTTGACTACGGTCTCCCTTCCTTATTGCAAATCTTGAGTAGTTCTATTGCCTTTTCTGCGGGCATCCTTCTATGCACCTCCAAGGCATATTCCACCATGCCTTCATTGAAACACGCAGCTGAAAGACCTTTCATCGAAGTCCTTACGTCTTTCTTTCGTTCTTCCTCATGAGTCTCAATCATAACTTTGCCCGCCTTTTGCGTAGACTATTATTTCCTCTACCTCAAAGATTCATCTTTTTCCCACTCTCTTCCTTCGTTCTACAACTTCCACCAACTTCCCGACTTTGTCCCTCGCCTCATCGTCATCATCGTCCGGCTCATCAATATAACTCTAGATCTCCTTCAACATCCTTACTTTAGTCTTTGGAGACTTTTTCTTACTTATCGGTTAAGCAAACATTATAGTGTAATGTGTTTTATTATTATGAGATAACAAACGTACAATCGTTGACTCCAGGCGAGCTTCTCTTGGCTCTGCCTCTCTTAACGTTTCTGATTCCTTCATGAGTTCTTCCTCCCCCCTCTTCCTTTCCTCCTCCTCCCTTATTCTTTTCTCGTTCTCCTCTCTCCCTCTCTCTGAATCGCCCTTCAGTAGTATTCTCTCATACTGCCAGTTTCAGGATCATGTTGGGGCTGCATACGGTTTGACGCCAACAATTACGAGAATAGTGGCCTATTTTTCTGCATATGTAGCATACGACAATTCCCTGGTTCGAGCTTCCCAACCCCACACCTCCGTGTGGTTGCTGCCCATTATGAAACCTCCCCGCTTGATTACTCATCATTTTTACAGCCTTCTCCGGATAAGCCTCTCTCTCTTTCCCCCAAAATCTCTCAGTATACAACCTACACTATGCACTCTTCCTAACACCCTATCAAACTGCATGATCAGTTGATTCTTTGTGTCAACAGATTGCTCACGCGGCGCTATATGGAGAATGGGCACCAAATCACTCACCTCCCTTTCAAAATCGCTCCATAGTCTCTCTAACCAGGTTCCCTGATGTCTCTACAATTCATATCCGACCCTTTCACCCCTCAAATTAAAAGGACATATACCGTATGGTTAGTGTAATCCTTACTTTGTAGGTCTTCCCACTAGTACTTGAAAACCACACTCGGCCACTTATGGCGATAGCTATGCTCTCAACACAGACCACCAATAGTGGAATCACCCTATAAACTCTTGTTCTTGTATCTCCACAGTGATACGTGTCGGCACGAAATCCACTCCTACATAAAACTAATCACGAACGAGTTTTAAAAAACAGTCTGTAAGAACCAGAAACCCCTCCGTCGAAGCTTAAGATGACGAGCAGAGAAAAAAAGTTTCAACCGCACAGAAAACACATGAACGATTACAAATAAAGCACACATATGAACTAAGTATGCAAAAACACGTATGACAAAAATATCACCATCAAACTTTCGACAAAGCAAAGCAGGTTACCACAATCCCCGAGTTAAAAAAAAGAACATAATGGACACACTTGTGAGATAGATCGCACCTAGAAAGAACAATCAAATACCAACAACACCAAATAGAAAAACAAATAAATCCTTAAAACCGAATACGCCATACTCCAACGTGTTTCACCATGGGCAAACACCACAACATCCTCAAGGAACTTCTTTCAAAAACTCATCAAAACTCGTTTGCATGGTGAGAGAGGGTTAAAGCCATCCCTCTCCCTGACTTATATAACCACGACTCCAACCAAATCGTCAATCTTCACCCTCTTCCATCACGATCCACCACCCTATTCACTCATCTCCAGTTCCCTCTCCTTCGTATTCTCGCATATCAAAATACAGTAATCTTTCCCTGGTTCCATATTGCGAAATGCACACTAAAAACATTTTAAAAAACCTACATCTTCCCCCTTATCATAGCCACCCGCACACCACAAAAACATGCACTGCTCATAATCTGTACTGTACAACGGATCTGTAGAATCTCAATCCGGTTTGTTGAGGTTGTTCTCCGCTTTCCCATACACCCTTCCTCTCCTCTCTACGTTCGTCTCGTTATAGAAGTCCCACAAGCGCCTCTCTGTTCTGTAATACCAACGGGCATAGCCAAACCTTCGAAAGCATTGCAGAGCCACCGCTTGTCCTTCTTCTCCGAAGATAACTAAATGACCCCCTTCACCGGCGTTACCAAATTCGACCACTGGCACCGTCGTTCGAAATGGACTTTCACGAAAAAAAATATGATGTGGTACTTTCCCGATCGTTAATTACCCGAAAGAGCAAAACAAAAAAGCAAAGAGACAAATCCCCTATATCGGTTGTTTGGGCCCACAAAAACTGATAACCGAACCTATTCATCGAAACCTATTAAAGTACACTGATGAATAGGGGTCTTCATTCTCAAAAAGACGATTTAAACAAAATTATAGTTGGAAAATATACACCAATATAGGTCTATCTCAAATACTTCTGAAGGTCGGCGTAATAGTTGAGAAGCAAAGCCCCCCACTTAGCCCTGCCCACTCTAGTAAAATGACTTAGAGACCCGAGAAAGAGAGAGAGGGGGGGTGAGGGGGGAGATCGAGAGAGATAGAGAGAGGGGGCCGGGAGGGGGAGAGAGAGATAGAGAGACATAGAGAGAGATAGAGAGAGGGGGAGGGGCAAGGGGGCAAGCAGCACACAAAATTGACCGCCTCTCTCTCTCTCTCTCCTTCTTTCTCTCTCTCCCCCTCTSCCTCTCTCTCTCTCTCTCCCCCCCCCGTCTCTCTCTCTCTCCCCCCTCCTCGCCTCTCACTCTCTCCTCCCCCCCCCTTCTCTCTCTCTCTCTCCCTCCTTTCCACCCACGCGTCTATTTATTTTTGACCGTTTTTTTTTTTCCTTTCGTTTTTCACATCTGAATTTTTCCCCCCCTCGTGTGTGTCATGCCTCGAAGCAAGGAGCCCAACCATTAAGCAACGATCGGACCTTCCCTTGGCCGACCCGAGCAGGCCCCAACGCGTTAACGGGGAAGGCCCACGCCCGATTGTTGGGCCAAGTATTGGTGGTTTAAGTCATTGTTACTCAAAATCATGACTATGATGTTGGGTTTTCCTTTTTACAACTGCTATATCATTTTCAATATTCAACAGTCAGTTGTTTGACTATAGTAGTAATAGTGTAGTTTTTACTCTTATACGTGGTATTCATTCTTGTTTGACTCTTGGATTGAGATCTACAAACTCTCGAAAAACTAGTTTTTTCTTTTTTACCACATTGCCCACTTTATTACCTTTAATTTTTTTTTCTGGATTACACGGCGTGATCTGCATTTTGTCCGCCCAAACTACATGCACACTCTCTGAATTCATAGCAACTTTGAGAGTCGGGTAGAGGTCCATATGAAATTGATATGAAAAACCACAGTTACAGGCTAGGCATTCTCTACGAGCGGAGAGTGTTTTTCGAAGGCGGTTTCTGACAGTTATCTAAAGGTTTTTCAGGGGTGAAATTGGACAGTGCAACGGTAAAAAACTCTATGAATTGGAACGTGGAAAGTAGTGCAACGAGAAGGGGAGCTTGACGACAACTCTCTCTTTACGCGGATTCGGTATTGATGCAGGTGGTTCTTTAAGGTTAGGCAGATTGTATTTGTCAACGATAAGGTGCTATGTTCGTTTTGCTATAAGCGCTTCCGTTATGTTGTAGAGCTTTCTCCCTCTGTGTGAAGATTACACAAGAGGTTCTTGAAGACTCAATGCGACAACTGGTAGCAATCCACTCGGTTGTCGTGCAAGAACAATATTTTGTTAAAGTTGTGTGCGTCATGAGTTCGCATGAGAAAATTGTACGAAGCTGGAAGGGCTCTTCGGGCCCATTTGTGGTTTTGTTGGTAGTATGTTTCCCTTTGAACTCCCTATGGTTATTGAATTGTTTCCCCATTAGGTTTTATTACGCAATTTTATGAGTTGACCTTTGATTATTTTCAGTTTGGGTGTTTTCATGACTGATTTTGTTTATTGCTTAGTGATACAGTTATCCTAAAATTATCTTTGGATGAATAGATTGTTTTTCTGTAGGGTTTTACGACATATCTTTGTGAGTTGGCTTAGGTATTTTTCTGTGTGGATCTTCCTTTTATTTTAGTAATATATTTATCTTAACACTCGCTATGGTTGCTAGATTACTTTCTTATTCGGTTTTACTATGTATCTTCACGAGTGACTTTTTTTTTTGTCTTCTCTGTGGTTTGGGTGTTTTTGCGAGAGGATTTTCCTTTCATTCAGAGGTGAGTACGTCTGTTATAGTGACTTAGGTTAATCTTGTTTCGTTTGTCATTTTAAAGCAACGTAGGAGTAGGTTGGTTTGCAGTCGAGGACAGTTGACCTTTATTCGTTGACTCTTCTTATGGAGCTAGTAAATATGACAGTAGAGGGTTGCCCGATGGTAGAAGAAATTTATGGGGTTTGTTGTATTATGATGGGGGAAGAAATTTGCATCGTTATTATTTTGTTGGACAGTTTAATGCTTTAGCGATATTTTTTTTTATAGTTATGGTTTTGTAAATACCTTAAATTTGGCTTCACCCCCGGATACCAATACGGGATTTTATTAGTCTCGGTGTTGAGATTTTATATTGTGAAAATCTTAAACTCTGCAGAATGTAGGAATTATTTTAAGTCAATTGTAGTTTTAACTCTTTGTTTATGGTAGGGATGTGGCTCAACCCCAAGGTTATAGGTTGAGGCCGGATGCCCATGCTTGTTTTGCTGATGTACTGCATTGGGTAGTGAGCCAAGTTATAAAATAGGACAAGGGAAAAAACAAAATAAAAGTAAAAAAATGAAGAAACAAAATATCTCTAAGTGAAACTTTCTGAATACTACACGAAGTCGAAGACTGTGACCTTACTATGTCATGAATTAAATATCAACAGTATTTTTGGCTCGGTCCCTTCATCGATCATATAAAGGAAACGTGTTTGAGTCTTCAGGGCCAAAAACATCATAAACACTCTATGTAAGTGTCCTTCCACGAGGAGGTAATGATAGCTCAACCTCCGTTAAGCAGAAAAGCGAGAGGGTAGGGGTTGTTGTATTTAGGGGAACTTAAAAAAAATAAAAAATCTTGAACACTAAAGAAAAACCAAACTTGTTGGTAATTGCCCCCATATACCGCTCGCTGCATAGGAGGCGGGATGCTCTCTGCGGTGCCACCGAGTCACATAAACGTTGAACTATGTCAATGAAGTAAGCGGGATATAACCTCGACAATGCTATGAGGCTACCGAAATGAAAACCTAAAAAATCTACATGTATTGGGCCTCGAGGTGTCACTCACCAAATACGAAAGGGACACGAACGTTTGGGTTGTTCCATCACAAAAACAAATCGCAAAAAAATTAAAAAAAAAAAGTGACTTTCACGTATGGGGTCTTGTCCACCTTATTTATATTTTTTCACATTTTGTGAGCGGCGCGACAAAACCCATCATTATGGAATGCGATAGTGCGAGTGCGTGTTTTCTTTTTTTTTTATAGCATTTTCAAGTGTGTTAACCGGGGCATCATCAATAGACATAGGAAAACGCACTACTTATCCAACGACCAATCGCAAGGACGGTTACAATCTAATTGGGATCGGTCGTGATGTAGCGTTACACTCGAACGAAAAAACTTCAGTAAAATGTAAAAGATGTCGTAGATACGATGATGAAACTCCTTGTACAGAGAGAGGGAAATGGTAGGATAAGATAAAATAAAATAAGAAAATGATGCAACGACGGACCTCCTTATGAGATACATCTAATAGAGGAAAGCCTGTAGCCTCACACTGACCTACATTCTTCACTTTGGTCCGTAGATTTTAAAAATCAACAGTTAGAAATACAATCAAACACGTGAGACTTTGCTTATAGTTTATTGAGTTGGGATAAGAACAATTGGATATCATCATCCTTATGAGAAACATTTGGCTGAAATAGAGACAAGTGGAACAAAGATAACGTAAATGTAGAGAGGTATGGACCACAAAGGAAGAAATAAGAAACTTGAAATGTACGAAATGTGGTGCCGTTCTCACCGACATATCACATACAATGCAAAAGCGATGATAATAAAGATTTGCACTTCGCAAGTTAAGAAAACTTGTCGCTAAGTATATATGAGAATGACATATCTATATTCGTCCCAACTCTGTTATTCACCGAATTACCAACCTGATTGACAGGGTTTGTTTCCTTTCATGAAGTTGGGGAAAAAAATTGAAAAACCTGATCAAATTTGGAACCCTATCGACTTAAGATAATAAACCTTTCCCAATCTCGATAAGAATAACGCATCTACGTATGACTCAATTCTTCGATCAAAGTAATGATGAACTCAACAAAAAGTTTCTTATTGCCAAAACGTTTGTCAGAATATGAAACTTTGCAAAGTTGGAGAACCTTACTAAGTTGGAAGGTTTAACCAATTAACAAATTTTGCCAAGTTTGTCGTTTTAAGAATTAAGTCATAACAATCAATGGATAAAAGGACATTAACTAATTATTGATGTCCCTCTAACGGCTCTAGCCATATCCTTCGGGACATCTATTATTTGGAACGATACAAATATAGAAGATTAGCATGACCCCTCAACGGGGTTACCACACATAAATTGATAAATGATGATGTCACTCTTACCAAATGAAGTTAGGTTTCATTGCACCGTCATTCTTAATACCATCGCCTATTTGCAACAACCTTTTTTTGTTCAATGGAAGACTAGTCAAAATTTTGAGATTTTTTAGAAAAATATAAAATTTTAAATTTAAAAAATAAAGCCTCATCAAAGATAAAGTGAGAAATTATTTTTTTGAGCGAGTGTACAAAACTCCTTTTTGATATATACGAAAAACAAATTGACAGACAACCACAAGTTTATTCCCATCGACTATTATTTTCACATTTTTTTTTCCTGTTTTATATCTACCCGCGGATAGGTATAACATTAACTTACACCAAAAACATATTTTTTCATTCTTATAGTTCATAGTTTTTTTTTTCATTCTTATCTCTGTGGCGGTGCCCACGCATGAATGAGAGAGAGAGAGAGAGAGAGAAAGAGAGAGAGAGAGAGAGAGAGAGAGAGAGAGAGAGAGAGAGAGAGAGAGAGAGAGAGTCGCTCCACTACTCTTAAAATGTGCAAAACGAGAGTGAATATTCCGCTAAAACATGAAAAGATACACTGCCATGATTATTATCTTTCGTGCATGTCGAGAGTGGCCGATATCCAACTACTTTCGACATGCACAAAAGACAATAATCATGGCGGTGTATCTTTCTATGTTCTAGCGGAAGATTCATGCTCGTTTTGCACATTTCGAGAGTAGTGGAGCAGCAAGCAGCAGAGCTCTCTCTCTCTCTCTCTTTCTCTCTCTTGTTTGTTTGTTCATCGATCTTTCTTTTTTTTCGTTTGCTTTGTTTTCTTTGTTTTCTTTGTTTTCATTTTTTTTACGTCGTTTTTTTTTTTTTTTTAATTTTTGCTTTCGGGATGTGTGCCATCCCTGAAACGACGGAGCCTGGCCTTGGTACAGCAACCGGGCTTGCAATCGGGCGACGCCCTGTCAACGCGGCGCGTTAACAGGGAAGCCCCACGACCAATACCTGGGCCAAGTACTAGTGGTTTAGGGAGGAAAAATCTCGGTCGTTTCTGATGCAACTCCCCATGAGAGACGGGGAGCACTTCTGTGGCTGCAACTGTATCTGACCATACATATGGGCCGCTGTGGATGAATCTTAAGGCAATCACATGCAAAGCTTAATATGCCGTATTCCTTCCTTTTTTTTTTTCTCTTTTTTTAATATATACCACGAAAGAAACTTGGTTGTTTCTGATGTGACTCCCCGTGAGAGGTGGGGAGCAATAAACTTCATTTTAGGTCATTCTTACGCAGCTTTTTCAAAAATGTATCTGGTTGCACTTCTGGCCAGGGCTGGGGTGGTACATGAGTGAAAACAAGAAAACGAATGCCGCGTTTCGTTCCAGCATAAGGGGCAGGCTCGGTGCCAACCAACAAATTCGCCCTACCTGTTCCCGTCCCCTCCAGGCTCTGCAGAGCTTGGAGCGCAGGGCATTTTCAGGCTTTTTTTTTTCCAAACCATAATTACATTTCACAGTTGTAGCCCCATTTGGGAAAATGACCTCATTTGAAAAAATTACCGTTGCTTCGTTGGCTACTGGCCTCTTAACGAGTGGGACCCACCACACGACCGACATATGAAAAACGTAGTGGCGGTGGTACACGAGTGAAAACAAGAAAACGACTGCCGCATTTCATTCCAGCATAAGGGGCAGGCTCGGTGCCAACCAAACCTACCTGTTCAAACCCCCTCCAGGCTCGGCAAAGCTTGGAGCACAGGCCATTTTCAGGCTCTTTTTTTTTTCTTTTTTAACCATCACTACATTTCGCAGTTGTAGGGAAAATGACCTCATCCGAAAAAATCACCATTGCTCGGCCGCTGATTTTTTTCATTGGCGACCACTGGCCTCTGAACGAGTGGGACCCACCACGCGGCCGGCATATGAGAAAGGTAGTGGCAGTTTAACGTCTCCCGCGACGCCTACAGGAGGTGATGTAGTTATCCTCTTTAGCCCCCTAAATACGACTCCTGTCTATTGGTGGGGAGCAACACCTGCTGGAATCCGGGTCCAACGTCCCATTTTGCAAGCATTGTGCAAATTATACTCAAAGTTTGTACCGGGGCCATTACCCAGCTTCGACTACTCCATAAAGTTAGTGCAAGGGAAATGTCCTATGGAAGTTAGTACGAGTGCCAATGGTGCTGCAGAACAGTAGGTACTCATGATACCAGCCGATATACTAGCTCCGGTGATCCGTTCGTCATCTCGTTCGTCATCTCAGGGGTGATCCGGTGATCCGTTCGTCATCTCCGGTGCTGCAGAACAGTAGGTCCGATTATCTCGAGACATTGCCGAAGCTGCGTTCCCTCCGAGGCGGAGGAGGACTCACACTCCGTACCATGACCTTCCATGATCGTTCTGTCATGTAGGAGAAAGGCATCTGGGACATCCGCAAGAAGTCTTAAACCACCAGTACCTCGCTCAACTATCGGTCGCGGGCACTCCCATATACGCGTCGCAGCCCAAGGGGCGTCGGCCAAGGGAAGGCCCGGTCGCTGCGCGAAGGCCCGGCTCCGCTTCCCTAG
>BFEA01000016.1:5003966-5017052 GCA_003427395.1 Chara braunii | reverse complement strand
GACACCTGCCTTATCACTGATTAAACCTAAACATTCTTTTCAGTGGTAAGAGTAAGCAAGGACCCTTGGACACCCGCCTTATTGAGGGCTAGCCAATGATAAGAGTAGCAGGGGAATCCTGTCTTATCAATGACTAGTCTGATATAAGAGTTGTGAGGTTTCAAGGACACCTGCCTTATCAATAAACATCCTAGGACTTCGTCAGTGATAAGAGTAACAAGGATTCTTGGGCACCCGCTTTATTGAGGGCTGGTCAGTGATAAGAGTAGCAGGGGAATTCTGTCTTATCAGTGACTCATCCGATATAAGAAGTAGCGAGGTTTCAAGGACACCTGCCTTATCAGTGACTAACCATAGGATAAGCCTACCGCTAAATGTACTTGGCACACATGGGCCAAGACCCACTAAGTTGCCTTTGTCAAACAAAGCTCCAGTAACAGATGGATATATCCTAAATGGTTTGCCATACCACCGCTAACTTTCTCCACAATCTGCATTGTTCAGTTCTTACTAATTACCTCTGATTCTACTGAAAGAGGATAAGTGAGATCCTGCCTCAGAGAAAGACTATCCATTTCTCTGATTCCTTTCCATGAGATTTTTTCCACAAGTTGGATTGATGATGTGTTCATGTGTGTTGGGAGAAGGAAGGGAACTCAGATAGGATAATCCGGAAAAGGATAGGAATGAGGTAGTGAGGTGAATATGGGGAGTTAGTACGACAGTAAAAGGGGAAGTGAATTATTATTCACTACCTGAAGCGAAAGGGCAACAACCCAAACAATTAGTTAAGGATAAAAGTCATACAAAATACACAGAATCTAGAAGGAACTTTCTAGATCTCAGTAAGGAAGAGAGATGTTAAGATTCTCTTGGACTGCGTTGTGTCTACAGGTTTCCACACTTCGGAGAACTTACGGGGAATCCGTAAGAGCAGCAATTCTGTTATCTCTGGATAACAGGTCAGTAGGACTCCGACTCAACTTTCACCCATGGCTTGGCACCCACACCTAAGACAAGATCTAAGAAGGGAACAAATAAATCTTCCCCCTGTATCTATGCCTAAATTGTCCAAATCACACTCATGAGTCTTCAAAATGTGTGGGCCTGGGGTAAAATGGAGTCAGGGTTAGGAAGGAATGTTGTTTTCAAGGGTTTGGGGCGTGAGTGGCATGCTGTGAGTGGGTTAAAGGTTGACACTCGTAGCGCATTTTGTGTCTGCATTTGTATGTGTGTATGTATTTTCCTGCATCTGCGCGGGTTTTGAACATTTGTACTGTCTCCTGAGTTTGGGATCTTCTGGAAATTCGGGCAAAGTGACAAGACAATCGTGAAAGTGAGCTCCACCGCTCAGTCAGCTCCCCTGATTTACATACATACATATATCTATATATATACTTGTGAATGTGATCGTAGTTGGTCAGGATCGGAAAGTCATTTTTCTAGGTTTTGTTTGAGAGAATAAGAGACTACAAAGGGATCGACCCTGGCATTCTCACATGATGAGCAAAGTAAACACAGAGTCATTGTCATAGTTAGTTAAGCGTGGAAGATTGTCCGAGAAGTCGACCTGATTAGATAGTCGGTCTTGAGAGTTAGCACCTCGGGGCTCGACATACGGGTCAGTCTTAAGGCGTTCTACCACGCGTATGCCTATGCTACGGCGATCGAAAAAACGCCCTCGGCTGACCTACCTCTGCGATTGCATGTAAAAACCTTCGTATGTGGGTCAGTAGCTCAACAGGGATACGCCCACCTAAGAGATGGTGACAGCTCCCGCAGGTGGAGGTATGTTGTACCTCGCGGGACCCTAACCTGTCGTAAGGAGTCGCGAGAGGTATAGCACGAGCGAACGGCCGGAGTTGGTATTGCGTAAAGTAACAAAAAGAAAACTCCTGCGTGACACGACCGTGAGGTCCAACACCAAAAACTACTTTACGTCTGGTGGTGAGACCGCCGCGTGCGACAGGTGGTGCCGTTGCCGGGGATCTCGCTTCTAGTCGAGGTCCTTAGTGAACGAACTCAGGTAAAGCAAGATCCAGACAGAACGACAATTATTGAAGATTCGGTAATTAACTAACACTCCAATAGTTGGTGACGAGTAGTTGCTCCAAGTAAAATCGGTGTGTAAAATAGGGACTAAATACACATAAATACGATTGCCCTACTTATATTAAGAGTTAGCGAATATGGCACCTAAGGGGCGCGGGGCCGAAATTGGTAGAGGAAGAGGCGGCAGACAAGGGAAGGCGTCTGAAAGGCGTGTAGACTTGACTAGAGATAGAGAAGAGTGGAAAAAAGATGATGAAGGACTAGAAGAGAAGGACGAAGGGTTAAGGGCGAGACGATATCGGGAGGAGAGGCGTATGCATATCCCTGATCCTGATGAGATGGCTTACTATTCGTATAGGTACGCAAGGCGTTACGGAGAATCTCCGCCGCGTTTCGAGCTGCATAGTCGATCGCATCATAGCCCTTACTCACCATCTCAAGAGAGGCAGTTGACTATCCTTTCCCCGCCTCACCAACAGGGGCCCCGCGGGACACCAAGCGTGCCTGATCCTCCTGTAGTTGCGCAGTTTGCGTCTCCTGATAGGAGGATGTGCATATCGTTTTTAATGTTTCTACTATGTCAAATAGAGATCTGTGGGTTAGTAACATACTTACTGTACAAAAAGATTATATAAAGGTTCAAAAGGATCAAAGGAGATGATGGAATAGAAAGGGGAATCAGTCAGATCTTGGGATTATAGGTCTACTAGCTAAAATAAAAGAGATGTGGGCTGGATTGTGTTGTGTAGTAGGTGGAGTATACCAAAGAAAAGAAGATGGTTTCTGCCCGATATCAAGTCACGATCAGAGAGTCCGTGCAAATGAGGCGTGGTCTGATGATGAATCTGCCAAGTCGTCATGAGGAGAACGAAGAGACGGGGTATTGTTGGGGGATTTCTGTAGAGGAACAAACTTTCATTTGGATCGAGTCTGGATGGGTTAGAGGCGAAAATCGCGCAGTAGAAAGGGTTACCATGTATCTTTCTTCGAAAAAATTGCAAACTATCATAATAAATTTAGTCTTAGGAACTAATCGATTTCTTTCCAGACTATTGTGGATAGCAGAATCCGCGCTCGAGTCTAGGAGAAGAGATGCAAGTTTGAATGGGTTTGAAGGAATGATAGGAACTGTGAGGGTAAGAAAGGCTAACGATTTTCTTCCGCCAGCAGCATATCTAAGAGGAACCCTTCCTATGTTCATCGTAGATGCGACCTTCGGAGGGAGGACCCGAGTGGAAAGGGTTGCGGAAGCCGCAATAGCAATACCTGAGAGAGAATATCACTCATCTACCCCTCTGCTAATATACTACATATACCAAGAGATAGGGTATTTGATTGAAGGTAGGGATCCTCTAGACATACTATCAAGGGTCGACTTATATGCACGTAAATACGATTGGGAAAATAGGCATGTCTACTGGGAGGAACTGAAGCAAGGGATCCTCTATCAGATAGGAAGGGGTGCTCAAAAAAGACTGGATAGAAGAATGTTAAGAAATTAGGAGATTGGGTAGTTACTAAGAAAATAAAGGTTCTTTCTTTGGTTGTTGTAACAGGTATACCAGGATGGCTCCTTTAATGTGGTTCGCTGATCGAAGCTTCCTGATCAACCTGCCAGAGCCAAAGGAAGGGGGAGTCAAAATGACACTGCCGAAGAGGACAATAGATATGGATGAAGAAATGAATTCATGGTGCGGAATTCCAATAGGACAAGAGACATTCATTTGGATAGAAACTGGGTGGACTACAAGGGAAAGGCAGGCAATAGTGAAAGTGACCCTTTATCTGTCGACCCTTCTCTGGAGGGCAGACGCAATCGATCTTGCGATAGGAGAAAGCCGACCCGTCTCTAAGTACGTATTGATAGACGGAATGACCCTTGACGCGTTTTCAAGGAGGATGTATTGGGGAGAAGAAGGGGAAGTTATAAAGTCAATCAAAGCGAAGTGGGCCGCTGAGTTCGTGTATCCAACAAAGTATATTAAAACCACGCTTCCGAGCTTCATAATTGATGAAGCGTTTTGGGGGATTGAGAATGTAGAATGGGCAGTACTCGCAGCCCGATCTGTTCCAGAGATGGACTTCGAATTCGAGGCTTCGGAAGTTGTTTACCATCTATACTTAGAGATGGGACCGAAACTAAAGAATAGGGATTTTTATAACGTACTATGCATGGTAAACACGTATCTACGCACCTACCGTTTGGAAGATCTCTCGACTTACTGGTGCAATCTTTGCCGGGAGGCATGTATCGAAGAATTTATAGATGAGATCTCTTCTTTATTTGGTATGGTTAGAAGCTTTTGGCATGATAGAAGAGATACTCGGATGAGAGAAAAGAGGTATGAAAAGTCATGTTGTGTAAAGAGTTACGTCAAGATAATGACAAAGAGGGTGAATCAATGGTCGTTTTGTAATTCTTAACAGGGTCTACGGTCTAGCAGGAACCAAGAAAGAAAAAAAGAAAGAGATGGGCGGAGATCCGCCAATCACGGCGGCGGAAATCGCCAAGTTGCTGGAGAAGAGGACGATAAAAAGATCTAACCTACCAAGGATAGACATCTTCCCATTCAAAGGGGATAGGGTGACACATTGGTTGGAACTACTCGAGCAGATATTCAACCAATTGATCCCAACCGATAAGTTTGCCCAATTATTCGAGTACGTATGGTGGGAGTGCACCTCTGACGTAGAGGAGGTAGTGAGAAAGTCCAACAATGATTGGGCTGAGTTTAAAAAGGGCATGCAAAAGACGTTTAAGCTAGGAGATGACCTGCTCACAATTGACCATCTCTATAACATGAACAGAGATGACTTCACGACGATCAGGGCATTCGCCAATACATTTGAAAAGACTGCCGAGAGGCTCCCAGGACTGTCTGAAGAGATGCAGTGCGTCATATTCCTAGGGAAATTCTTTGGGTATGAGGCAATGAAACTAACTCGAGGGGGAGCCGCTGGGAAAAAGACGACCTGGGAAACCATAAAGAGGAACATCGCGGCAGGAGACATGGACCAAGTGTTTCATCACCAGATAAAGGTCGAACGAAAGAAAAGAAAGGCAGTAGGGACAATCCAAGGAACGGATAGTATACTTGGGGGAGTATTGAGCAATATGGCCAACGAGATAAAAGAGCTTAGGGAAAGGGTGACACCATCGAAAGTGTTAACAGTGACACAACCATCAGGAAAGAAAAGGAAGGAAGAGGAAGATGGAGAGGAAGAGGCAGAAGATGGAGGACCAGAAGAAACGGACAAATTGATCAAGTGTCAGGGGAAGGCTAAAAATATCGCTATTGGGGGACAAGGCTCGGGAAAAGGACAAGTAACTCAACAAGCGATAGTCCAGTATGGACATGAGCCGTCAAGCAACACAGCACAATATGAACAATGACCCGTGGGTCCGCCTATGGGAGCATGGCCTGGGTACTGCCCGATAGGGCCATGGCCTGCGCAGGATCCATATCCCATGATACCCCAGAATCAGAATTTGGGAAGAGAACAAAACACGGGATAACTTCAACTGACCGGGCAGAACCAACCGGGATCAAGTCGCCAGGGTGGCCAAAACCAGAACAGGTCCTAAGGACAAGGACAAGGACRGGGACACGGACAAGGACGTGGAAGAGGTAGGAATGGTGGCAGAAATCAGGGACCAGGGGAACGAGGAGCAGGTAACAGAGGAGGTGGAAACCAAGGTAGGAACTGGGGGCAACCCCAAGAAGGTGCAAATCCAGTTGGACAGGAATGCCAGCAAGGGTATGGTCGTGGATACGACCAAAGCTATGGAAGGGGGTATGGTAGAGGAAACGGACAATAAAACGGACAAGGATATGGCAGGGGGTGGATTGATTACAGTGAATGCATCTGTACCCACTGCGCGATCAAAGGGCACACGGTTAAACGATGTCATGTTAGGAAGCTTGACGAGCGTGAAGGGCTCATAACATCAAACATGGAGGGCGAGGTGTTTGACCAAAATGGTAGGGTGATAGATCCCGAGATTCTAGGGGGCACAAGGGAAGAGGCTCTTCGTGTGGCCGCACTTGGTCCCAACGCACCAGGAATGTTCCGAATTTGGCAGGAAAGGGAAGAACCAGTAGTGCAGGTGAAAGATATAACTAACTTGGAAGAGAAAGTGAATAGGATGGGGATTGAAGAAGACAAGGGAGACGTGCCGCTGGTGGAAGAAGAAACAGAGGAGGAAGACGTTATGGCTAACGTCAGAGACACGTTCGATAGGATGGAAGACTTGGTAGACAAAATGCAGAGGCTACATCTGAGGCTTCAAGGGATATGTGAAGGGCAGGAAAAGAAGGAGCTGGATGCCCAAAGGTATTTACCATGGGGCGTGAGGGAACGGGAGATGGGCCAAATGAACTCAACCCGAGAATGTTGAGAGCCAATATGGCCGCAAGGAACAGTGGAAGTCAGAGAAGTATGAGAGGGACGATTCCATTCGCTACAAGAAGACCCGCAGGAGGGAATCCTCAAAAGGAACAAGCCCAGGCTTCCCAGCCAGCAGAAGAAGAACCACCTATCACAGTAGAGGGTAATTAAGATGAGGATGATAAGATTAGGGAGGAAGAAGAAAGACAGGCGGAAATAAGGGCTAAGAGAAGGAAAGGCGAAGCTAAGGAAGGAAGATCAAAGGGGGATACGGAACCAAGCAAGAAGAGAAAGTATCAAACCTCGATCGAAGAAGGGGTGGATCTGGAAGGCCTGGTGAATAAACTGCTGGAGGGGCACAATGAACTATTAAACCTGAAAGAAATCCTCGCTTCAGCTCCTAAGTTAAGAGAAATGGTGAAAGCTGGGTTATCACGTCGGAGAGTAGCCTCGGTCCGAATGGGGGATTTAATTCCCAAAGAGGCTAATTGGAGCGTGGCAGAGAGTAAAATGGACTGAAAATTTGTAGGCACAGGGTCCATTGATGTTATGGTAAAGGGAAAGATGTGTCATGGGATGGTTGATACCGGGGCAGAAATGAATATTGTAAATGGAGAAACCGCGGTAAAACTAGGGTTGGAGGTGGATGAGAATGATTGCGGGTTCCTCAATGGAGCCAGCGGCAAGACCGGATACACTGGTGTCGCATCAAATGTGGTCATAAAAATAGGAAGAGTCAAGGTGCGTACGTGTTTTTACGTCATGCCCAGCTTGGACTTTCCAATATTACTAGGAAAGTCGTTCTTGTGCAGATCTGAGGCACTCTTTATGAACAAACACGACGGCACCATGTTCGTCATCCTGTGCGATCCTGCCTGTGGAAACTTTGAGGTGATCACCTGTAGGAATACGGGGCCACACAGCTAAAAAAACAGACTCAATGCTGGATCCTACACATTCGAAGAGTCGGAGAATAAGAGGAGAGAACTAGAGTGGGAAGAAGAAGAAGAGGAGTCAGATGATGAAGAAGCCAAAGGGCTTGTATTAAGTCTAGCAAATATCAGTGATGCAGTAAAACTGGTATCGGCCTATAGGATGGCTGACGCAGATGCCATTAGAGCGCTCGTTGAAAGAATCCAGAACGATCCGGAAGGAGGAAAGGTCGATCTCGTTTACCGGCCACCTATTTCTACTCAGACGATAGTGCCGCATGCGCCGAATGCTCAAGCTGCCGGTCAGCATTTTTTAGGGGTGGGCTCAAGCAGGGCTCCAAAAGGAGGTACAAGACGGTAGATAAGAAGAGCCGCCCTGTGCCAGTTCTAGTGAGTCAAGAAGAAGAGATATATTATGATCAGGAAAGATAACTGATACAGCGGATGAGGGAAGGCATCCAGAACGGGCCTTGTCGTATCAACGATGAGGCTGAGAAAGAACTGATAATAGGGGAACCTGACTTTCTGACAAGGCAAGACGAGGACTTGGTTAAAAAACTGATACGTGAAAAACATGGGGCATATGCCTTCAACGATGATCAACATGGGAGGCTGGATGTGGACAAGATAGAAATGATCCGCATTCATACTGTACCTCATGAGCCATGGAATGTCTGAGGAGTTAAGTATCCCAACCCTGAGGATCGCAGAAGGGTGGTAGAGTACCTAGATGGGAAGATCCGCACGGATGTGGCAGGGTACTCCAGTGGACCATATGCCTCTCCCTGGTTCTATTTTGTAAAGCCAAATGAAGTTCTCAGATGGGTGCAAGACCCCTAACGACTGAACGCGGTAACTGTAAGGGATGCAGGGGGTCTGCCCAATGCTGACCAGTTATCAGAAGCTTGTGTAGGTAGGTCGATTGTGTCCCTCATTGACCTCTACTCTGGATATGATCAGTTTTCAGTCTATCCAGCGGACCGTCCCATCACGACGATGCATACGCCAAGGGGATTAGTTCATATGAATGTTGCGCCGCAAGGATGGACCAATGCTGTGGCCATGGTGCAACGGAGCATGATCAGGGTTATGCAGCCAATCAGCCCTCAGATCATCGAGCCGTACATAGATGATCTTGCTGTCAAGGGCCCAATAGAGAAGGATGAATCCAAAGTGGCTCTTGGGGTGAGAAAGTTTGTATGGGAACATGTTCAGGGGTTAAGAGAAGTCCTATCTCTACTAGAAGAGTACAACCTAACCGCCAGTGGTGTGAAGTCAAGACACTGCGTGAAAGAGGTAACCATTCTGGAATATATTTGCAACGAGCATGGTCGGCGCCCTGATAAGAAGAAGACCAATAAAATCATGGAATGGCCTACTCCTTTCAGAAATGTGGGTGAAGTCCAAAGTTTCTTTGGTACCTGTGAGTTCTGGAGAAGATTTATAGAGAGATTTGCTAGTAAAACAGAGCATCTAAGGAAGCTAGTCCGGAAGGATCAGGAATGGGAATGGGGAAACCATCAAGAGGAAGTGGTGGAAGAATTGAAGAAGGAGTTTAGAGAGGGAGGTCTGGTACGAGGGGTACCAGACTTTGATGCAACTATGGAAATGCCCTTCATAGTTGAAACTGACGCTGAACCAACCGCCCTGGGAGGCGTCCTGATCCAGATAGACAGTGAAGGAAGGGAGAGGCCGCTAAGGTTTAAAAACCGAACACTCAACTCAACAGAAAGGAACTACTCGCAGTTCAAAAGAGAAGCCTTGGCGGTCCTGCATTGCCTAAGGGTCTTTAGGCATTACCTCTTTGGGAGGAGGTTTGCACTTAGGATCGATCCTACGGCACTTGTGTACTCACTCAAGAATTTCTCGCCCTCAGATCCGACCATAGCCAGATGAATCACCTATATCTAGATGTTCGACTTCCAGTTAGAGCGGATCCCTGGAAACAAGAATAGGGCGGACGGCATGAGCAGAATTGAGTGGGGAAATCAGGAAGAATCCAATGAAGAAACGTCTCCAGTAGAGCTCCATCGGAGTTTCGCAGCTACTTATAAGAAGGCGATGAAGCTCTACTACTGGGAAGGAATGTTTGAAATGACACGGAAGTACTGTGAGTCGTGTGTACCCTGTCAAATTCGATCGCCTATCAGGTACAAGGAACCTCTGCATCCTAGATATATCAAGGAAGTAGGTGTAGTTGTTCACCTGGATCTACTGGCTATGCCACTAGGTCTTGGAGGATATAACTATATATTTGACGTCAGGGACAACCTTACAGGATTCGTTGATGGCAGAGCAATCAGGAACAAGACCGGGACAACACTGGCGGATTGTATTAAGGAATATTATCTCAGATATCCTTTTGTATTGGAATTTACAATGGAAAGGGGGTCTGAGTTCACATGTGGGGAAGTGAAAAAACTGCTGAAGGAATTGGGGGTCAATGGCAATTATACGACTCGGGCTCATCCACAGGCGAATGCACCGGTTGAGAGAGGCCATAGCACAATTACTAACTTACTGGCCAAATGGACCAGTGGGAAGCCGAATCTCTGGCCAAAGTTCCTAAGAACAGTGTTCTTTGTAGAGAACATCACTGTAAAAAGGACGACCGGGTATGCACCTGCGACACTCTGGTATGGGCGTCACGCCACGTTTCCTATTGAAAGCTTCCTGAAAACTTGGTGCAGGCAGGACCTGGAGAACAACTTGACTTTGGAGAAACTGCTAGATCTAAGGGCAAGGCAGATCAGCGTCACTGAAGAAAGGGTGCAGGGAGCGGCCATGAACGTTGCAGACAGCAGGGGAAAGGATAAAGAAAGGTGGGACAAACTGCCTAGAGTAAGACTCGAATCTCTACATGTTGGCGAGACAGTACTACTCTACGATTCCTCTCTGGAAATGCAGTGGTCGCGGAAATTGGACAAACGATGGTTAGGGCCATTCAAAGTCAGGAGACAGGGACTTCATGAGGCATATGAGCTAGAAGAGATGGATGAGACTCCAAGGAAGGACTGGATCTCAGGATCTAGACTGAAGAAGTTCCGAGTCAGAGAAGAGGTAAGCTCAACTACGATACGAAAGCTTGGATAGGTTGGGGAGGTATTTAGACATGCATATGTGAATTAGTTCCTATGCAGGTATGTACCCAATTGCCCAAGATTATGCTCATACATATATGGATACATACATGCATATATATATATATGTATGTGAACATAAATGGATGCAGAGGGGTATAAGTGGGGATATGTGTGTGTATATACGCTCATGTATTTATATATGTATATATATATATGTATATATGATATATATATATATATATATATATATATATGTGTGTGTGTGTGTATATGGACGTGTATGTAAGTACCTGATAAAGGAGGGCATTGTCAACTTGTGTTTAACCAGGAATGTTGCCTTGATGATAATCTGACCCTCGTTCCTTGCCATTTGCTCCTTCTCTGTGTGCAGGCGTGACCCTTGGAAAGAAGAGGCCATGACGCAGAGAGGAGCAGTGGCAGGGTCCTCTGGACTTGCCTTGAAAAAGGGAGGGCAGAGGAGGGAACAGAGAATCTCAAGAAACCTGGAGGAACTGCCCATTTACAGGGTTGGAGACAACCTGCGAGTTTTCCTGCGAGACCTTGAGGAGTACGCATTCAGAAGAGAATGGGGTGACAGGGAAAGGATTGCGAATACGAGAGGAGCAGGAAATTACAAGAGGAGGATCGAAGGAGTGGTGACAGGTTGCATAAGGTGAAGGGTATGCAAGGTGAGAATATGGAGAGACATGGGGGAATTCCCAAGGGATGATGTGGAGGATGATTTAAGGTTTGATGGGACCAATCTGGAAGACTTTATTGAGATTGTGCAGCTGGCCGCTGAGAGGGGCGAATGGAGCGAGGAGGAAAAGAGGAAGCAGTTGATCGCGAGATCAAACAAAGGCGAAAAGGAGGAAGTAAGAGGAATTGTGGAAGGGAGTCGGACTTGGAAAAGGATAACAGCAGAATTGTGGATAGCCTACACCCAGGCCAGGCAAGACCAGACAAGAAAGGAAAGGCTGCAAAAGAAGGGGTAGAAGAGAGGTGACTGAGCCACAAGGGAAGGAGGAAGAGAATGAAGAAGAGGATAATGTACCTCTGAAGAAGTTGAAGAACAAGGCGAGGGTCTCCCCCAAAAGCAGCAGCAAGGAATCTGAGCAGGCTGAGGAAGATGAACAGGAAGAGGAGGAGGCAACAGAGGAGAGAAAAAGAAGCATGGGGGCCAGTATGGTACCAAGGAAGAAGAAACTTGGAAAGAAAAGGACAATTGAGAGTGGGAGAAGATAGGTACAAGAAAGAGTGAGTGAAAAAGGGGAAGGAGTAGAAGAGTAGAAGAAGCTGAAGAGGGAAAGAATGTCCAGGGAGGAGGCAAGGCTCCCAAAGTCAAGAGAACTGAGGGAAAGAGGCCGATTGGGGACAAGGAAGAGACAAGCGGGATAAGAAAGAAGGAAGATGAGAAGGATGACCAGATGAAGAAGTTGGTCAGAGATATGGAAGAACTGAGGAAGGAAGTGAGGGAATTGAAGAAAGAGAAGGAGGAATTGCAAAAAGAAATGAGTCAATTGAGGGTCACCCTGAATGTGCGAAGCAGAGAACTGGAAAATGAAGTGGCCACAAGAGGTAAGATGGAAATAAGGGTGGATAGTTTGGTTTCTGAGGTTAGTGTGCTAGGGCAGGACTTGGACAATGAAATCTCATAAAGAAAGAAGTTGGGACAAGAGTGGGAGAAAAGATGAGAAGAGATATTGAGAGGAATGAAGGAATTCAGATTGGGCCAACAAGGGAAAAAGAAGGAAGCCACAAAGATGGTGGAAAGAAAAGAGGATGAAGAGAAGGGAGTATAGACTGGGGAGAAGAGAGAAGAGTCTCCTGCACCAGAAAAGGAAGTAAGTGAGAGTGTGGCTATGCCTCTGCCAGGACAGGGCAAAAGACAAAGGGAATCCAAGTTGGACTCACCAAAGGAGGCTGAGGATCAGGCTGAGACTTCAATCCAGCCAGACATAAAGAGAATCAAGCCTAGCATGGTTGGACAGAGGTGTTTCTTCTGCGCTCAGGAAGGGCACCTCAGGGATGAGTGTTCCATTCTAACAATTTATATCAAAAAAGGAAAAACCAAATATGATAGTCATAAGAGATTGGTGGCCGGCACAGGGCAGACCATTCCCAGGATACCTGAGGGAGGCAGGGTAGCACTTCACAGGATACTGGGACTGCCAGTTGATTTCTAGGTAGGAATAGGTAGATGTTTTGAGTAAACTATGACTTGAATTGGCTTAAAAGACAGTTATGAGAGAGAAAAAGGTGTAAATTAGAGCAAGGGGATATGTGTTTTCTTCTTCAGTTAGACATGAGAAACGAGAGTGAGACAAGTTGTGTGCTTTTCTTCAGTCGGATGAGGAGACTTAGCATAGAAAGTAGTATATGAAATAACATGAGCAGTATTTGAGGGGTAGTAGAGTGGAGTGGTGATCTGACTCTGTAACATACTTGTATTTATATATATCATTCAGGGGGATGAGCTAGTGGACACGACGTACTTGTCACATTGTGTGTGAGCCTTTGTCTTTGGTTGAGTCTCTGGTAGCCAAAAATCTCCCTTCGTGTATCACTACTAAGCAGGGTTGTCAAGCCCCGGCAAAAAAAAAAAAAAAAAAAAAAAAAAAACAGGGGGG
>BFEA01000016.1:4921825-4955958 GCA_003427395.1 Chara braunii | reverse complement strand
GGGTCAAGTAAGCAAGTTCACTTATCCGACCCCCCCGTCGCTGGAGCACTTCGTGGAGTATGTCATTTGATATTGATACCCCATGAGCTGAACCAGATATGATGAGAGGAGGTCCTTGCCCGAAATTATAGCTCTTCCAGAGTATATTTCGACAGCAGAAAGGTTATGGTTCGAGTTTTCTGCTCGTGGAGGCAGAGCGTTTTCTGTTTGTTGGTTCCTACATAAGGTGAGTTGTCAGTCCGGAAGGATCTTGTCTGGCAGTCTGTCCAGATACATGTAGTGGAGCAAGGTCCATTCGAGATAGATAGAGAGAAGAATATGGGCCTCGCTGCACTACTCTCGAAATGTGCAAAACGAGAGTGAATCTTCCACTAGCATTCGGAAAGATACACCGCCAAGATTTTTGTCTTTTGTGCATGTCGAGAGTAGTGCAGCAACGCCCCATATTTTAGGTCCATTCTTGGGATTGCACCTCAGACGGCTCTGAAATCACAATTCCAAAATCCGAACCCATAACTTTTTCCACAGATGGCAGGGACGTCGCAGAAGGATATAATCTCAGCAGAGTCTCATCAGAGGCATAGTGTTCCCCTCATGGCTGAGGGTGAAAAAGCATCAGATGTTGCCAATGGTAACTGGTACATGGACCACAAGATGACAAATTGGATTAGGGGCCTACCCGACCCACATCTTAGGAAAAACGCATGGCTGTTCTCCGCTGCTGATCTGTACAGATCATCGGCGGATATCCTCTGCCCGTTTTTCTTATAGATTAGGGGCCACTTTCTGTACTTGAAAAATCCGGGCCTACAGGACCCGGTTTCGAAATTGCGGGGCAGGGCCCGCACCCACGAGGCCTTGGGAACACATACGCGCCGACAGAAAAAAAAAAATTCAGCCCCCAGCGAAAATGCGCTGGGGGCAACCGGGAGGGAACCGGCCGGGGCCAACGGCCGGTCCAACCGGAAGGACCGCGGATGGGGTAGGGGTCCCCGGTCCATCCGGGGACCAGCCCTGTCTTGAACTAATTTCTCAAACTAATTTCTTAAACTTTATTTCTTAAACTTTATTTCTTAAACTTTATTTCTTAAACTTATTTCTTATTTGTTTCCGAGCACTGAGTCTAGGAATACGTTTACGAATGACTGCTGGACGTGGGTCAGCCTCAAAACTCCTCGCCGGCGTCGCCGCCAAGTTCAACACTGAGAAAGCAAAGGGACAAATAAGGAAAACAGAAACGTGGAAATTGCATGCCCCCTTAGAACACCCCCCTACCAACCACCGCTTCATTCAGGTTTACCCTTCCGAGCCTGCACTGATTCTCAAGACTGGTTTATGACCCTGCATCGGGCACGGGACAAGTTTCCGGGTTGGAAATGTCTTCCATGGATGACATATCTTTTCATTTAGCGGCACAGAACGCCAAAACAAGATTTGGCTGTCACGACCTACAATCCGACACAGCTGTGCACTGCCGTTGCCATCCTCGGTCGGACACCATTTCCACAGGAGGACTCGCGCCCCAAGGCCGCCGCCTCCACGCCTCTGAATCGAGCCAGTAACCCCCCTTCCCCCCCCCCCCCCCCCCCCCCCTCCCCGAATAACAACACGGCTCTGAAGGCCAAACAAACATTCACAGAAACAACAGGCAGATTCTGCTGCTTTCCTTTCGACACACATAAAATCACCGCAAGAATGTACATATAGAAATCACCACCAACCAAGCCCGAGTACACGCAGCCTTTATGGCATTTAGCTATCTGCGCGTATTTATTTTATTACTACGAAGTTTCGTCTTGCGACAAAACCATTTGAAAGAAGTGCATCTCCGCAAAACTCTTCTGAACTGTCCAGAAATCAGGCCAGGTTCAAAATTTAAATCCAACATCCTGTCCGGACGGATGGATCTGGCCAAACAAACATTCGTGCCAGGCAATCAATGCCAGACAATCAATCAATAACTTAGGCTCTACAGCCAAACAGCTAAACGGCCTTGAGAGGTAGGCGACTGGCACAGGTGTGTGGCCGGAGTTTTTGGGTCTGGATGGAGTCCATCCAGCCCAGCCGCCCCGCCATCCAGACAGGGTGTTACATGCTGCGCCTGCAACAGGCTGCACAAGCCATTTTCAGGCCCGTGTCGTTTTCAGCCCCAAAGCCTGAAAACAAGGGCCTACAGGCCCTGTGTCCTTTCAGCCTGAAAGCCTGAAAACAAGGGCCTACACGCCCTGTGTCGTCTCAGCCTAAAACATGGCCTTCCCGGCCCTGAGTCTTTTCAGCCTGAAACGGAGGGCCATTTTCAGGCCCCCATAAGATCGACCTGCCCTGAAACTCAGGCACCAGACCAGGGTTTTAGCACAGGCCATTTTGGGCCTGTTTTCAAGACAACCCTTGGTTGAGCTTCAACGCCAGGGTCTGGCACGTTGCGGCATTGGCAAGAGCAGCCTCCTGGACGGGGCAGCACTATATAGGACTGGCCCGCCCTGCAGGCTGCAGGTAGGTACTTCCCAGGCACTTCATGTGCAGTTCAGGAAGCAGGAGGTAGTCTTCAGGATTCGGCAGCAGCACTCTGAAGGAGTGCTGCAGGAGTAGTAGTAGCGTTAGCAGTAGTCTTCAGCGCTAGGCGCTAGTAGCGTTAGCAGTAGTCTTCAGCGCTGGCCGCTATTAGGAGCTATAGTACTAGAGAGAGAGAGATTGGGAGGAGGCCAGGGAGACTTTACCTGCAGCGCCATAGCTCCAGCTTCGCCTTCGAGGTGCCTGCAGCACGGCGCCATCTTCACAGGTTAGTACCTGGCAAGGCTGGCAAATGAGAGAGAGAGAGAGTTCTTCTTCTTCCTCTYCTCAGTCCACCATCTCCCTCTCACCCTCTCGCTACCTGACTTCACTGCATCAGCAGACTATGAGAGAGCAGGCTTGGTGACATTTGGATCCAGACTCGACATTGGGCTTCAGACATTTGACGAGGGATTATCTGGGCCTTGTAACGAAGACTTGGTGTTGACGACATTCCCATCGCCCCCCTTCTTCTTCGTCTGATTCCCTCCTCTTCGTCTGTGTATGGTCTGGACCTGGCGCATTCTTCCTGTGTGTAGCGCCAGGCCCCGTCACACCTTGTGATGAGGATGATGTCTGTTTGGTCTGCACTGCGACATTGATTGGGCTAGTCATTGGTATTCTACCATTCTGCTGTGCTATCTTGCACTATGTGAGAGAGGTCAGTCCCGGTCAGGTCAGGGCTTATATCTAAGTCTTCCACTGCACTACAAAGCACCATTTCGTATGTATCAGGATGTACATTGCTTATTGAGATTGCACTTGCACTGCATTGTCCATTCAGTCCTTTTTATCACATTGCGGATCCTTGGCTTTATATGTACATCGCCCGACTGGGCGTGTAACACCGGGTCTGGAAAAAACGTCCGAAGACAATCGGTGCGCGGCAGACTGACACAGACAGACCTGTCCCCACCCTTTTTTTTGGGACCCTGACCAGATGGTCTGGCATTCAAATTTCGAAGTAGGTTTTGCTTGAGTTATTTTCACCACAAGATATGGTTTCACCACAAGATATGGTTTTCACTGCCTGACTGACTGCCTGCCGGCCAAGCAGCACTGGAGATTCACTGCGACAGAGCTAACGGCATACTCACACTAACGCTACCTTACATGTATCTGATTGCATTTGCGGCCGGACGCGGACGTATGCGACCGCAACTACGTTCATAAACAAGTAAAATAGCCCTGTGCGAGTATGCCCTGAGTAAGTGGTAGACGCCTGGGCACAAGGAAACCTTGGCTGACGGAGGAGAGCGGGGAGAACAGAGGGAGCGGGGAAGACATTTTCAAGAGGGCAACGAGAGACGAACAAAGCAAGAAGGAATACCTTGTTGATGTTCAGCCATCCTTGTATACACTCCGAGTGATAGACGTGATTGCAGCCAAGCACAGTGACAGTGTCTGCTGCCTCGAACTCCAGCCGGCACACCACACATCTGCACAACGAGATCCAAAAAAGAAAAAAGTTATACACTTTGAAGTTTGAAGTTTGAAGTTGGATTTTTTTTTTTTTTTTTGGAACTTCAATCAAGACAAGAAGAGTTGACTTGCACGATACTTATGCCGTAGCAAGAACGGCCGAACCTCATCACCGAGAAACCGCATCGCATAAAGTTTCCACATCAATACAAGTCTGCATTCAGCTGCAATGATGCAGAGTCTCCGACAAATTGGCAATCAGAATCGTTGTCAAATCACATACGAGCATTCATCGCCCCTGGCGCAATGCATATCCAAATTCTCCCGAGTCAGTCAGTCATCTTGAACCTTGATCTTCACCCATCTGTGCTACTACCGCCTTCACCCCAACAGAACACCCGGTCATCGTAGCCATATTTGGGGCAACTTTCAGTCTAGAAACAGCGATAACGACCGGGCATTCTGTTCAGGCAAAGAGCGTAGAATGGAAGTGGCAAATTTGAGATTTCTGCAACGTAATCGCACACTGTTGTCCGGGAAGCATATCCAAAGGAACAAGGAAACAAAACCATACTCACTGTTCTTCTTCAGCCACAGTGGATTGGCTAGATCCATCTCCTTCACCACTTCCGCTTTGCTGCCTGACCTGCCCATATGTAGACCTAGGCAGAGAGGCAATCACCTCCTGTGGCAATCCTCGGCTCTCCGTTCCCACGACATCTCCCAGAGCTACCAGTTCCTGCGCGGCCCAAGAAAAACTGAAACAGCAGTAAGAACTCAACTCAACACGAAAGACCTTTCAATTCAAAGTTTCAAAAAATTTCAAACCGATGCGCATAGTTTGTGTAAACATAAACTTCGCCGACTCCAGCTCTTCCCCTCCCCCACCTCCGCCCCCCCTCCCTGCTGCGCCCTCTTCACCCCTCTCAAACTTCAAAAAAGGTGGCATTCATGACCACCTTCGCCCACTCTGCGACCTCCACAATAATAAGCTTGCCCTCGAATGCATTACACCCATTGCAGAGAGTGCGCCGCTCTCCCTACTGAAAGTCCTTAAACCACCAGTACTTGGCCCAGCTATCGATGCCGAGCCCGAATATGCCCTGCGCGTCATTTTGCGCCGACCCGCCAACTGTTTTGGCTGACGGCGTCAGCTTTTCAAGTCCGGTACCCCGGGCCTCCGAAACTTGTGGGGCGTTAACGACAACGCCCCGCGGCCGACATATGGGCCAGGTACCGGTGGTTTAACACCTTATCCACAAATGAAATACGCCAGCGCCCGGCCCCTGCCCCCCCTAGGGAGCTGCTCGCTCTCCCCACCTGTCTGACCAGCTGGCAGTGGAGCCTTACCTGGCAAACTGGGCAACAGGCCTGATTGCGAGTGAGTCGGTGTACACGAGGGGGATCAGCAGAGGGAGATCAGACATAGCAACTGGGCAAAGCAGAGCTGGTCACAAATGTGGAGAAGCCAATTGACAGAGTCTGGTTTCAATTGACCTTTCCCTGCATGGCGTTCTGCATATCCCCATGACAGCAACCCTACCCGACAGGTTTGTGAAATCTCGCCCATCCAATATGTGAACACTCTTGCGGGTGCATGTTGGTTCTACCTTCAGACCATCAAACAGGACAGGACCACCATGATGCAAATTGTCACGCAGCATTGTGGTCATGCATACTGTTCCAAAGCACTGTGGCACTGAGAGAATTGTTCTTCTTCTGCTTTCGCCTACTTTTATTCTGCTGAACACTCCGTGCTCGACATTACTCCAGAGTCGAACACGACTAGAACAAACAGCCTTCAGCCTTCAGCCTTCAGCTCCACAACTCAAGTTGCAACTGCTGCTGGGTACCATTCAGTCAGTCACCAAGCAAGTGCAAGGACACCATTTCGCTCATCCTAACTCGAGATAACAGTCAGTGGTTTGAATCATTAAAATCATCAAATCAAACGCCTTAGCGAACTCCAGATATGCTCGTGTCGGGTAACCAACTGCGTTTTGGATTGGAGATTTGAGAGAGGCCTGTTCTTCGTTGAATGCTGAAGCGATGAAATGTGTGAAACCAATCGACTTCTCGAGGAAAAAAGACGATGAGTAGCATCATCCCGGTCGCAAACTTGTTTCCTACATCCTTTTTCGCCGGGCAACGATTTACCTCGTATGAAAAATTGTCCGGGTCATACTCTTGCGCCCAGACATCCTGCACAGAGCACACAAATAGCCATCAAAGACGGGCAAATGCACCAGAATGAATCAATACCTGAACACACCTCAGGGAGATGATGCTGATAACCTTTTGCATTTGCAATTTCGCATGCATTATCAGAAAAGATTGAAAAAGAATATTTCACTGGAAATGTACAGGAGGCCGTAATCCATGGCTCAAAAGCTTGTTGGTATAAAGTGCTCCTAAACCCATACACAGAGAGAGAGAGAGAGAGAGAGAGAGAGAGAGAGAGAGAGAGAGAGAGAGAGAGAGAGAGAGAGAGAGAGAGATTGTACTTCTGCGTAAGCACGTGTTACATTTTTGGTATTCTACAACCACATGAGTGCATGTGTGCACGCACATGTGAATTTGTCAGAGGGTCAACGATGGAGGAGTGGCGCACTGTCAACATCAAGTTTTCCATACACGCTTGACATGAGCTCTCTTGGGTCTGATTTTGATTCCTTTTTTGTTTCTTTTGATTTTGGTTAGACTTAACTTAGACAGGCTTTTCGTATTCTGTTTCCATTTCTTTCTTTCCTTTTCTCCTCTCTTTTCTATTTTACGGAAATTTTTACCTTCTGCACCAGGTCCCACCTGGTTTGATCGTTTCTTCGTTTTTTGGTATTGTTTCAAATTTTGGGTCGTCTCGCATTGAAAAGACAGCCAGAGCTGTGCGGACTGGACCTCTGACAAAATAGAAAATCCTCCAGTGAAGTCACTCATGACGAACCCTTTCAGTTTCGGAGTTCCACCAGAGTACCATGAGCAGGCAGTGCATGTATTCTTCCGGGTCTGCGCATTTATTGAGTCCTCCGTTGTGCTTGCTTCGTTTCCACACCTTCCCATCACGCATGCATGTACGATGTCTTCCCATGATCAGTGCGCTTATTGAGTCTCCCGTGTTCCCATGGTCTGCGCGCTTTTTCTTTTCACAAGCATGGAAAGCAAGGTGCCAAGAACATGGCAAGTAACGATCAAGGTGCACGTGCTGATCGATAGCAAGTACACATGAAGGAAGTGGAAGAGATGCTCAGGGGCTTGATGGAGACAGCAGGATATAGGGTGCAATGGAAAAGGACCCGATGGGCAGATGAAGGATCACCCAGAAAAGGGGAAGGAGATAACGGAAGAGTTTGTGAAAGGAGTATTCGAAGGGGGCAAGATAGCGAAGATTGAGGGACAGAGACATACTTAGGAGAGTTTGTGAAAGGAGTATTCGAAGGGGGCAAGATAGCGAAGATTGAGGGACAGAGACATACTTAGGAGCTTGATGGAGACAGCAGGATATAGGGTGCAATGGAAAAGGACCCAATGGGCAGATGAAGGATCACCCAGAAAAGGGGAAGGAGATAGCGAAGATTGAGGGACAGAGACAACAGTTTTCATACGGTGGGGGCAGGGACTGAGACCCAGATAGAGCTAGCCCCCAATAAGTCAGAAGCATAGCTGGAACCTCAAGTTTCAGTATGGGAAGAGAGTAGGGCAGGTAAGACGAAGGCGAAAGGCTAGACTTTTGAGACGTTCTGTGGAAAAGGGTAGTACGTAAAGAGGGAGGGGGTCTGGCTCAAACCGTTGGATGGGCATACAAAAAAAAAAAAAAAAAAAGAAAGAAAGGAAGGAAGAAACGTGGAAGGGGGAAGGTTTTAAATTACCACGGTATTGTAGACCGATATAGAAAGTAGAACAGCGAAAGGAAAGACAGAGAGAGAAGTCGGGAGAAGTCGAGGAGGTTTTAAACTACCACGGTAACAAAACTGGCAGTCAATCCTTCCCAGGGGAAAGTAATCAATGCTGCCAGAGCATAGTGGGGGGTAGGACAGCAATGGTAGAGGGTGCATGATTCAAACAGGGGCAGAGCAGCAGTAAACCATTCAAGGAGCAAGTAACCAATTCCACCGTCCGAAGGCTCTCCCGGCCATAACGAGGAGAAACGCAGAGTGAGGTAACAAGGATGGAAGGGACGGTGGCCCGGATTCCGGCTCTTAAAATAAATAAAAAGAGAACCCCGTTTCTGAAAACAAAAAGAAAAAGAGAAGAAGAAGAAGATTGACTGGGCCGCCCTTCTACCGTGCACGTCCGATAACCGGGTCAGATGCACATGACAGTGCGCCCTCCATGTGTTTGCACGTGAAGTGGCAAATGAATGCTGGTTTCGGCGTTCCTGTCTAACCTGGTCTTGCATTCCATGTGCGTCTGCAGAGGCGCTCTGCGGACTGAAATCTTGTTGTGTGTGACTGCTTGTTTCACTTCGCCTGCAGCACAGCTGCTTTTGCATTTGATGTGCGTCTGTTGAGGCCCTTTTTGCATTTGACCATATTGCGCTTGCTTGTTTCCACTCGCATGCATCACAACTGCTTTTGCATTTGATGTGTGTCTGTGGAGGCCCCCTTTGACAATATTGCGCCAGTCACTGCGACCTCCACTCGCAAACCAAAGGGACCCCTTTTTCAAAGAAAACTGGGTGGGTTACAGGCCCGGAGGGGGGGGGGGGGGGGGGGGGGAAGGAAGCTTGCTCAACGCGGATCCATTGGGTACGAGGTTGAAATGGCACCTACGTTTTGTATGGTGTCTTTCAGGAGTACCTTTGATGTAGTACGTACCATCTTCCAGATGCATGGCAGCATTTTCTTCACGCACCAATGGGCCCACTGGACCTGGTGCCACGCTCTGCCCCCCACTGGGCACTGCGCCCAGCAAACTGGGACGGGATCCCTCTGAGTCCGTATACAGCCCACATCCTCTACGGCATGGCGGCAGGTCTCCTGGAGGTTCAAAGTTCACACTGCTGCCGCCACTACCTGCTGAAAGATCAGGCCAACCTCTGACAACAGAGAAAATCCTATGACCGTCAGATTGCCAATTTTCAACATACCAGCTGGGGGCAAACGGTGAACACCTGGGTGACCAGCGTGGTTGTAAGAGGTGGCAGTGGGTTGTAGTCGAACTGCAGGCTCAATGGGGGAAAAAGTGCTCGTCAAGAAAATGAAGCACCCTTGGAAGTACCCAGCCCATGCAGCTCAGTGGTACAACCATGTACCTAACTCTAAATAAAACACGTTAACTGTTAGTAAAACACGTTAACCGTTAGTAAGACACGTTAACTGTTAGTAAAACATGTGACTGTTAGTGAAACATGGAACTGCTAAGAAACACAGCATGAGTTCAAATCCTGATGCGCTTTTTCACCTGATAGATACGTGACAATATAATATGCACGGTTTATAGATAGATATTAGATAATATATGTGTTTATATGCAAACATGTGTATAGACAGGGTTGCACCCCCCGACGGTCGGCAGCCCTTGACTGGTTGGATGCCAACCCGCCGACCGATCGGCTGGTTGGCACCTACCGGTCGGGGGTCGTCGGCACCCCGCACAAAAAAAAAAAGGTCCAGAAAACCCCTAATAAAACCACCAACACCCCCATAGCGGCCCCCAATACCCCCAATACCCCCATACACCCCCCCAACACCCCCAAACCGCCCCCCCCCATACCACCCCGCATCCCCAAAAGTTTCTCAGCGGATTTGAGATGTACTCAGATTCGAAAGAAAAAAAAAGAGGATGGTTTGTTTTTTTTTTTTTCCGGACCGGTCGGCAGACTGCCGACCGGTCGGCCCTACTGGTCGGATGCAATACGGTCAGCAATCGGGGTTGGCGGTCGGCAGGGATGCAACCCTGTGTATAGATATATATAATATGTGTACGTATTGTCAGCTCTCTATCAACTGAAATGAGAGCACGCACGCTGCAACTGCTCTTTTGGCTCCTTGTAGGGGTCCAACAGGTTGCGGCAAAGCCGCTCATAAAAGTGCACTCAGTAAGTCAAAAATAGGATTTCATACAAAGACAATGCAGGTCGAATTGCGCGGGCAACATGTTCACACCTGTAACCCTTCATCCTCACTGTCTTCGGGTGACTCTGGTTCAACACATCACAACGACAAAGAACATGCAGTGGAGAAAACCAGTGAAGTGAATAAGCCAGCAGTCAATGACTGTAAGCACACTCTGCAGCAAACATGAGCATAACTCTGCACTAGGAAGTTACCCAAACTTGCAGGCCATTAGTGCACAGACGTAACATAGACTTTATATATGAAATATGAATGAATGAATGAATGAATGAATTTAATAAGGGAAAACCCGGGCGCGGTCACTGTTTAGGGTTTCAAAATGCAGTCTAGGCAAAACGCTGAAAATGTTGGATGTATACAAGCTAGCTTCAGGGTCCGGTGGGGGTGTATTATGTTTGAGGGATGCCTGAAATGTATTTTCAAACTGTTTTCCAGACTGCACAAAAGTTGCCCCATCCAATAAATCGCAAGGAAGATGAGCATTAGCGAACTTCAGCAATCAAACCGCATCATACATATGAGCCCAGATAGTTTTGACCTCGAACCACAGCAGACTGGCATCACAAGATACACCAAGTAAGAACACACCAAGAGTTCAAAATTGACAATSCTGAAGTAGTCCCATCATCATCAACTACGAACCAGAGTTGATATCCTATTGKCGCTCGGCGCCCAGACTACAKGTGGCAGATCCTATCTAGCCTATACTACGAAGCAGAATGATGACATCAACAGCGTTCCCGAAGTACGAGCATATGGCGACCAATGTCGCACGCTTCAGCYCCAGGTATGTCTCTCGTAACACTCACAACCCCGATCCACACCGCACAGATGCCACTAGCACCYCAAGGACCACCCTGCGCTTCACCTAGCATACAGCAGCGCAGCTTGGCTATGGCTGCGTGCTCCCTCCTACTCGCCCGTGAGAGCGTGAGTGYCAGCCAGCCAGCGGATTGCGCAGCAGCGCTCACGCAGCATGCAGCCAGCACCCGAACGCCGAATGAGGAGGCAGGCCCTTCCCTATATCGAAGTGGCCTGCCTGCGTCCAGTCCAGGAAGCTTCCGGTAGGCCCCGGTAGGCACAGGCCCAGTCACGAAGAGAGCAGGCCTTCGGCCTGAAGTGGTTGCATGCGCCCAACTGCTTTCGGCCTGTGTTTGGCCCGGTACCCGTATCCAGCCCAGGGCCTGCTTCACATTAATTTACACAGGCGGCCCAGGGCCTGGATTCATTCAACCAACTGGCGCAACGCAACTGTCTGAATTTCCCCGTTGTGGGGTACCCTGAAGAATGAGGCCCGAAGGGCCTGTCGTGCCTGCCTTCACTTAGGGCGGCCGACCTTGTTGCAGATAGGGCCCCGTAGGGGCTAAGCGGGCGTAGCCTCGCAAAATTGATATGTAGTCTTAATATATGAATTTGAAATAAGTTTTCAAACTGTTTTTTTTTTAAGAAAGAACTCAGGACGTCTCCATCATATACATATACAAATACACACACACACACACAGAGAGAGAGAGAGAGAGAGAGAGAGAGAGAGAGAGAGAGAGAGAGAGAGAGAGAGAGAGGGGGGGAAACCCAAGTGAACAACAGTGCTAACCCGAGCAACAGGGATTGGGACAGAACCGAGACAGAGAGGACAGAAAAAGTGATGTCCAATGCAAAACAAAAAGAAGACGCAACCTTGTTGACGCCCAGACAAACAGCAGTCTCACCAGGCAGCGAGCATGCTAATGCCATCAGCCTTGCCGTCATCTCCCTGTCCTCCTCCTCTTGCAAAGCTCGTGCAAGCGATTCATCATCGTCGTATCTTGTACCGTCGATCTCCATGCTTTCTCTTGTTCGTTGATCCAATGGTTCCTGTGCATTCCCCTCAGAGTGAGCGCCTTGCCCAGGTCTCCCCTGCGACCCTGTCCCACCATCGTCTTCGCCAGCAGCGGGCCCATCGCCATCTCCCTCCACTCTGGCATCATTCTCCGCTCTGCCAAGATGGAGAAGATTTCCGTCGTCAAAGACACCACCCAAAAGTTCTTCACTCTCGCTACCATACCCATGAGCTCCAAAGCCAGTTAGCAGAAGGTAAGCCCGTTCCTGAAACAACCACAAGGAAAAGAAGAAAACAAAAAAAAAGAAAAGACTCAGGCAGAAATACACTAGCAAGCAGGGCTTCAAAGAGGGGCAGTAGGATCAGGAGAGCAGTTGGCAGGGGCGGTATATGAGAGGAGGGTCTGAAAGGGAGGGAGAGAGGGTGAAGAAGTTGGCAAAGCCAAGGACCTGGGGTGCAGTATAAACAGGCAATGCCGAGATAGAACAGGGGGCGGGGGAAGTACAAGGGAGGAATCATCAGGAGGAAAGGAGTGAAGTAGGGATTGGGAAGCGGGAGAGGGGAACGAAGGAAGAGGAAGTGAAAAGGGAAAGTGCAATGGGAAGGGGGGGACAAAGGCAGGACCAGGGAAAGGTAAAGGAGGGAGAAGGACAAGATGAGGGAGACAAAGGAGAGGAGGAACAGAGGATGGGGGAAATAGGCACCGGGCTGAGGAGGGAACAACAAGAGCGACAAGAGGTACAAGAGGCAGGGGGGACGGAGGAGAAGGAGGGGGCAGATGAAGGTATGCAGGGAAGACAGGGAAGCTCCTGCGAATCTGGAACTCCCCAGGTACAGGGTAGGCCGGTCTATGAAATACCCATAACAGCAGAAGAAGATAAAAGAGAGGGGATGTCGACTGGATATAAGCGTAGAACGAAGACGGTATCTGCTGGTCCCCCCAAAAGCTCGTCATCGGCGGAGTGTTTCCCGGCCCCGACGTTTTCGTCAACAGAGGCTGGGTCCACATGGAAGGGAGATGTTTACCAACCGAAGTCGAGCCTGCAGGAGCAATCGGCTTATATACGAGAAAGGGAGCGATCCCTGATTGGGGGAAGGGGACAAGGACCACGGTATTGGTTGAGAGGGAAACGGCGTAGGGATGTTACGCCATCCCCCTCGGCCTAGGCTCTGCTCAGGGAAGTGAGTTACGACCTTCCGGTGGAGGGAATAAGCGTGAATATATGCACTCCGGAAAGGGAGGCAGTATCGGGGGCGGCAGATACAGGGAGCCATGGGGAGAGACTTTGGAAACTTTGGAAACCTCAGGGACTGAGGAGGTGCAGGGGGAGCAGTCAACCCAGGAATCGACAGAAGAAGGTGGGGGAGAGGAGGAAGGTGAGGGAGGGCAGCACTCGAAGCAGGACCGACATTGGCCGGTGCCTGAGGAAGAAGCCTCGCAAAGCAAGTCCACGCAAGCGAGTAGGACCAGAACACAGACACATCGGGCGGAGGCAAGGGAGGAGGGGCAGCAGCAGGAGCCGCTGGCCCAGCTAGTAGAATTAGCAAAGCAAGAGCGGGCAGGGATGGGTTTGAAGAGTATTTTGCAGGCAGAAGGGTGTTATGTGTGCCCCATAACCCTTTGGCGGACGGCTGGCGGGGATAAGATACTGATGGAGGGGGCAACCGAAGTACTGACCTTTAGTGCAAGCAAGTTGCCACAAGAGTGGCAAGTGTTGAAGCAGGTGACGGACTGGGTGGGACAAAAGTTCGAAGTGCGGTCCCTGCCCCCTATTTCTGCTTCTAGATTCATGCACAGTACGGTCAAAGGGAAGGAATATGCAGTGATCGTGTACTTTGTCGAACTCGTATCCAAAAGACCGGGCAATCCGAGACTTCGGGGAGGCCTGCAGTGGATTCCATTTGAAGAAGCCTTTGGGCCGGCAGCAATCCCACAAGATTACCATGTGGTGTACACGACATCCTTGGCCATTCTTAACAGCGTCAATGCGCGCCTTCCGCAGAAGGATCATGTTGGAAACGAGCAGTTTCAGAATGGAATAGGGATATGGGAAAGGGGGGAGCAAAGCACGAACTATGTTATCCTGTAGGGTGTCGCATGGAGAAGGACTCCCCCCCCCCAAACATCAAAACAGGGAAGCCTAGGTGAGGTGATGTTTCAAAATGATAGATAGGTTGAGGGACCGTGAGGGGAGCTGGGAGAAACAGAAAGGAGGTTATAGGAGAAGGGGTATGGGGCCGGGTAGGAAATGCAATCGGTTGAACATAATGACATGGAACCTGTGGGGAATAGGAGCAAGGTCACTCTTGCCCAAGCGAAGGGAACTAGCGAAGCAGGTGGCAGCAGAGCAGATTGATATTGTCTGTCTTCAGGAGACGGATATGGCTGAATGAGCTCAAGACGGAAGGACTGGCATTACAGTGGAAAGGCCACCAGATATGGGCACCGGTGCAGGGTGCAAAAGGAGGGGTGTGCATCCTGGTATTCCACCATTTTTAGGGGGGACGTTATGGAAAGCAACTCCTAGTAAAAGTGGTATTATTATTCCAAGTATTTTGGCTAAAATGCCAATTATATACAATTTCATTTTGTTTGTTGTTTTTTTAGATGTTGTCAACGCATGAAATGAAACAAGCCGCTTCTCAATTTATCACACGTACTATAAAACAAGAAAGATTGAAACCCCACCCGAACGGGTGGGTAATTGGTACATATCATGCATGACATTCAATTCAAAATGAAAGCTATGCACAATGATTTTTGATAAGTTTTGGTATTATGATTCAAGGGGTAGGTGGGCATGGGTGATACTGCAGGGGAGGAGGAAATTTGGGGAGTGGTGACAGTGTATGGCCCACCGGAAGCCGGAACGCGACGCAGGATGTGGGAAAGCCTGCAGACTTGGTGCCGGAGGTTGATAAAATTTCTTATAGCAGGTGATCTCAACTCCATCGCCGATCCATCCAAGTCTTGCTGCCCACCCAAGGCAGATGGAGGCCCACTCGCTCACTCTCGCTAACGGAATAACTGGCTGGGCTGCACAGACTCATATCGAACATTGTCTCAGCAAGAAAACGTCTACACCTTCTGGGGAAACACAGTGACCAGGAGGAGTAGAATAGACATGATATGGGCTTCGGCAGGCCTAAATGAAGTACTAGAACGAGTGCAGATCAAGCCTATGGCCACTTCGGACCATTCAGCAGTACTGGCGAGCTTCCCAACGGGTTGGCTAGAGATGGGCCACCCACCAAAAGCAATACCAGCGTGTTCAAAAGTGCAGAGTTTCGACCATAGTTGTGGCGCACCTCGGTGCGCAAATTTGTGCATGCGCAGCGCACCGCACCACGTGCAAAATGTTCAACTCGCCTCGCGAGTTCGGAAATTGTCCGCGCCACTTGGCCAAAAAAAAAATTTTGAGCAAGCGTTGCCGAATTCCGAATTCTGCAGGCTGCTCCGCCACAAATTTCAAAATTGCTGATTATGAAAATAAGGCTCATTGAACCTCTAGGTTTTCCTTTTCGGGTGAGGTATGATAACTGGACTTCCCCTTTCCTTCTGCAAATCCCACGCAGAGGTGGACAAATTTGCAAGAAGGGTATAATTGCCCAGTACTGCCATGTTCACACTGCATGGCAGAGGGCACACGAAATGTTTGGTAAGTCCAGCCAACCACCAATATATTGCTGAAGTTTGGCATTCAGGTCTGCATGTCGGCAGTGATGGGTTAGGATGAAGATGCCCGTAGCTCTCTCGTTTTTTCTTTTTGTCTTCTTCTGAATACGTACAGTGACCGTGAAGATGCCTGTAGCTCTCTCGTTTTTTCCTTTTTGTCTTCTTCTGAATACGTACAGTGGCCCAAGGAGCCTCTGGCCACTACTCACCACATCCACAAAAGACATACCATAGACGGTGTATGGTTCCATATTTTAGCAGAAGATTCATTACACTCGGTGAGTACCAGTGAGTGGTGGAGCTAGGCCCTGAGAGTCACATGGAGACACAAACAGGGTCTAGCTGAATTGCTGACCCATAACTCCCGAGCTACAGACCTGAACTCACCGCCACAGAATATACTGGTGGTCTGCTCCCGACTCTCTCATTGTGACGCGGCCACCCTGCTTGCTGAAGCAGCGGTACTCAATGCCTCCACAATGTCTAAGTGCATCGTTGGAGTCATTTGAGCTACCTGCAGGGGACCCTAAATTGACGAAAAGGGAACCCTCTCTCTCTCTCTCTCTCTCTCTCTCTCTCTCTCTCTCTCTCTCTCTCTCTCTCTCTCTCTCTCTCTCTCTCTCTCTCTCTCTCTCTGTGGCACAAATAAATGTTGTGTTTTTTTTACTTTTTTTTTGCGCACCTGGCGCAGCTTCCACAGCGTGCGCACTGTGCACTGCGCACTGCGTACAGCGCACAGTGTGCGCGCTGGAATTCCAGCGCACGGCGCAATGCGCACTGCCCCGCCCCGTGCTGCACACTGGTGCGCCGCAAGTATGGTTTCGACCTATGGTGGCCCAGTTTTGCGAAGACTGGGCGAAAGAATGCCTACAGAACAATCTGTTGGATCATGTGGTGGCGGCAACCCAAGACCTGCGAAGGAACTTGGTAAAACAGTTGCGGAACTTGCGGTGCAATTATCTGGCTCACCAAAGGACGGGAGGAGTACTCTAGCAGGCTAGAGGAGTTTAATAAAGGCCCTGATGGGGAGTAAATGGAAGATGAATGGTGGGTGGAGAGACTGGAGGTGGCTTGAAGTTGGAGGGAATGGCAGAGGGAGGAAGCAGTCAAATGAGGGAGGCGTACCAATGAGTCGTGGATCCTGGTGAGGGAGCGTATGTCGCATAGATTCTTTGCTACGATAGGTAAGCGTAAGGTGGCACCTCTGATGATAGCAATGAACCATCCATTCGACGAGAATCAGGAAAAGCAGCGCACCACACGAGGCATCTTGAAGTATGTTACAGATTTCTACTGGCAACTATTTAACGGAAGAAGAGGATTGGACACCGGTGGAGATGGCCAGTGCACCGGAGCAAGAAGTATGGAAGCATGTCCAGAATCCTCTGGACTTAGAAAGTACGTGCGGATTGGACGATGATCTCAGAGCAGAAAAGATGGAGACAGCAATCGCAGAGGTCCCCCGCCTCAAAGCGCGCGGACTGGACTGGATGCCAGTGGAGATGTATAAGGATTTCCACTGTTTTTTTGTGACCTTGCTGACAACAGCATACAACGAGGCACTGAGGCATGGCTCCTTCCCGCAGGGTTTCGCAGATGCATAGATAGTCCTGCTTTATAAGAAGGCGGTGAAAGAGGACGTGCGCAACTGGCATCCGATATCTATCCTGAACGCGCTATACAAGATCCTCGCTAAGGTGCTGGCCACTCGGCTGAAGCAGGTGGTGCCACACATCATTAATTGCACTCTGACAGGCTTCGTAGCTGGGCGCCAGATCCTCTCCAATGTGCTATTGGCGGAGCAGATTTTGGAAGGAGATGAATGCACAGGGCAGGCCTTTGTGTCTATAGACCTGGAGAAGGCCTATGATCGGGTTCGCTGGGAATTCTTACTGCAGGGGATGGTGCGCTGGGGAATAGGGGGAATCTTTTGCAGGTGGGTCAGGAGTCTGCTGGGGGGGGGCCACAACAGTGATGCAGGTGACCGGAGTTCGATCAGACAAATTGAGAATCACCAGATCGGTTAGGCGGGGGTGCCCGCTATCCCCAGCCTTATATGTCAGTTATATCGAGTCAATGCATGACATACTAAGGGCGACCGGCTGAACAGTCTGAAGGCAGGGCCGGGGATGGAATTGCAGTCCACAGCATTTGCGGAAGACTCTGGAGCAGCAATCCCCGCAACGACTGGGAATCCTCAAAGAAGATCTCGCTGTGTTCTGTAAGTATTTGGGAGCAAGGGTGAACTGGCTCACATCTAAGGCCATCCTCCCACCGGAGGTTGAGCCGCCAGAGGGATGGGACAACCCGACAGCGGTGGAGGGAAAAAGAACAGTTTTCCTGGGGGCTAACCTAACGCCGGCCTATGGAGGGGTTGAGCAGATAAGATTCGAGCAACGACATCGGTGGCAAGACTGACAGCATGGAGTGCGAGAGGGAGCATGGGAGTTTTCGGTAAAGGTTTCGGTGATCAAGAATTCAGTACTGGCAGCGCTGTGGTATGCAGGTGCTGTGCATATGCCGGGCAAAAGGACCTTTCGATATATCAAGAGGGCTATTCATGCGCACCTCTGGTCTAACAGCGCTGTTGCCGAAGACTCCATTTGCAGAGTCGCGTAGAACAAATTGACCCAGCCAAGGCGGTTTGGAGGACTGGGGATTTCTTACCCGTGGCTGCAAATCATTGCCCTGCAGCTACGGCACCTGATATGGTATCTTCTTGGCACGGTGGGAGGAACTTGGCAAGAAATAACTCGGACCCATTTGGCATACACACTCCAGGCGGCTAGGGAGGTGCTGGATCTGTGCCTGATCAGCACTGCAGCAATAGGACATTCACAGGGACACGGTGTGGACCACGAAAGTGGCTTTGTGGAAAAAGACGCAGATGAGGTGCCGCCGGCCGAAATCAGCAGATGCAGTCTTTAGCAATAGATTCATCTGCGATGCAACCGGGGAGTCGTTAACAAAGCAGAACCCGCGGGGCGCCTACGGATGGAAGTGCGCGGAACAGGGTATCTATAAGGTGGGGCACTTATGACCGGAAGGACTGGTGCCCCGATGATGAAATGGAGGTAATGCTGCATGGGAGAATGAGGCGACGGCGAAGGGTGGCAGAGCTGCGGGAGGCCATCCCCCCTGGGTGGACCGAGATGCCAAGGAGAGACGAAATAACACCTGGGAAATGGGTAAGGACTAGATGAAGCACATGACCGGAGAGGGTGTATAGGGTGGAACGGGTCTTGGCAGGACGGCTAGAGGCATCGGAGTGGCAGGTCACATCGGGATACGAAGGTTTAGGTGAACCCCTGCAAGAGGGGGGCACGCAAGGGGGGCGCTCCCTGAAGAAGTTATCAAGGACCGCTGTGGAAACAGTGGCAGTACGAGAAGGGAGATATAAGGGAGAAGGACAATACCTGGCATTTCGGGTGGCGAGTAGAAAGCGGGATCTCATATGGGACCCGGCAGAGAGGGAATGGGCAGTTCAGGGGATGCAGAGGAAAACGGAGAAGCTCCAAGAACTGACCACAAAGAATATTTATAATTCGCTGCTGGAGCAAGTATACATCTGCAGGGGATTGAGGGATCGGTGGGCAAAGAGGGGCTGGATCCCGGGTTTGTACTTCAACAGATGGACGCAGAGGAGATGGAATGAACAGTGTGCTATTCTGGCTTCCCTGCCTGACCAGAAGCAGGCTGGTCTGCTACGGCAAATATACCATCTGGCATGGTTGCATCCCTGCCAACCGCCGACCATATTGCAGCCGACCAGTAGGGCCGACCAGTCGGCGGTCTGCCAACCAGTCAGAAAACAACCATCCACTAATTTTTTTTCAGATCTGAGTTGGAACTGTCTCTTATACACATCTAGATGTGTATAAGAGGCAGGGGGTATAGGGGGTATTGGGGGGGGTATGAGGGTGTTGGGGGGCGGTTTGTGGGTGTTTCGGGGGGGTATGGGGGTGTTCATGGGGTTATTAGGGGTTCTGGACCCAAAAAAAAAAAAAAAAATTTTGGCGGGGTGCCGACGACCCCCGACCGGTAGGTGCCGACCAGCCGACCAGTCAACGGGGCGGCAGCCAACCAGTCACGGGTCGCCGACGGTCGGGGTGTGCAACACTGCCATCTGGCCATCCCCACAACGCAATGGATAGCAACAAAGAACTGGCACAAGGACCAACAATGTGTGGCAGGTTGCAGACAAGTTGAGACTATTCCTCACCTTTTTGTACGATGCCCAATACTTCGGACGTTCTGGGAGTGGTGGGTGCAAGAAGTCACAGACAAGACACCGCTGGACCTCTCAGAGGAAGATGATGCAGTAATCCTCCTAGGGATTCTAATGAAAGTCAACAAATCGAAGATTGAGGGGCTAATAGCAACAGAAATTCCACGGGCAGCGGTTTTGTGGGCCTTGTGGACCCTGTGGAATGAACGATGCAGACAGGGAGCATTCCCATCACTGCAGGTATATCAGGAAAGGGCCCTGGCGAACACTAGAATGGCCCTCCCGGCGGACGTTACTCGGAGTAGACGCACAGGGGGGCCGGTGGAGGAAGGCTTCCGGGAAAGATGGATCCCCTACCCACAGCTGGTGAAGCGAGATCCTCAGACGGACCAGATGGGATTCGGCCCCGTCTTGCTGCACCATGGACCCTGTCCTGAACCAGAATCCGAAAGCATCTAGGAGACCAGCAGGAGATCACCGTTCCATGGATAACAACCGAGGTGTACTATAGCTACGAAGGAAGGATAGGAGGACGAGTAGTCTTGTGTGTACCATAACAGTTCCGTAGGTAAGGGGGGTAGATATCCGGATAGGAAAATGGGGGAAGCAGGGAGGGACAAAATCCTTTAAAAAACTGGGGGACCAAAAAAAAAAAAAAAAGCTAAAGTTGAATATATTTGAACTTTGGAATAGGAAATGAAGAAATCGTAGTAGATAAAAGGAAGAAGGGAAAGAAAGGCAGTAAGAAGGGGATATGGATGAACATGGAGGGAAACTAGGTGTAAATACAATGGATGAACATGGAGGGAAACAAGGTGTAAATACAAGGTAGAATAGCCAGAAGGCCTGTTAGTCTCTTGAAAAAAGCAGAGAGACGAGGGTAGAGAGATAAGAGTAGTAGGTTGCATATATAAAATAGAAGGCTTTGGTAAGGAGGGAGGGGCAAGACAGAGAGACATGAATAAGGTTCTGTACATGAAATTAGATGCTCTTCAAACGCCCACCGGCGGAAATAAGAAATAGAGTATTCGGGACCATACTAGTAAAGGGAAGATGTTGAGATATAGATAATGGGCATGTGAGACTGCTAGGGACAGCCTCCGCTCCCCACCTCGCTCTTCTAGGGATCCCCCTGCTGCGTGACTGGGTGCTGCTAGAAAGCCTCCCGATCAGCAAGGGAAGCCTGAAGAAGAGCCAGGATCTGGAGGAGGATGCGTGTTGCAGCAGTCCCCCCCTTGAGCAGGCGACTAGGGCTGCAAGGGTAAAGCCATCTCTCTAAACTCTCTTCTCCCTCCCCTTCCCTTTCTCCTTCTCTCTTCCCTCTCCCCCTGATACAGGATCAGCCTGCACTTTGCCAGACACACAGACATAACAAGTACCCAAGGGCCCAAAGCAGGGGGCAATGCGAATGAGGGCATACACTCACACTAGCACCTTTTCCTTATTTCTGGACGGAATTGCTGCCACATGCACGCAAGTCCGGCCGTAAATGCGGTCAGATACATTTACAAAAGTGCTAGGGCGAGCACGCTCTGAATGTGTGTGTTGCTTAAATAGTCTGTCTGTCTGTCTGTGCTTGCTTATCCGACACACTCGGGGCATACTCACACTACCACTCTCCTGAATCTATCTGACCATAGTTACGGCTGCAATTGCATCCAGAAATAAGTAAAAAGGTCCTATAGTGCAAGTATGCCCTCAGACTCCCTTCCGTATTTATTTTGTTTCGATTAGTTACATGACGTTGCAGGGATAATCGCCGCATCGGATCAGGAAAAGGAAAAAAGACCCGCAATATCAAAAACAGGAAAAAAGACCCAAAAGTCCTTGGGCCTCGCTGCACTACACAACACTGTACGTGCATTTGGACGTTATCTGGACCGCGTGCATTTGTACGAGTCCAACATTTGGAAGGTATCGGCACCAAAAAGCGTCCAAATGCATGGAGAGTGTTGCTTAGTGGAGCGAAGCCCCTCGGTGAGCAATATCCATCTTGCAAAACAACAAGCAGCTTGCTGGGGTAGTTCGTCCTACCGTCTTCCCCCCAAACACAACAACGCACCCTCATTTTGGCTGTACCTGACCAGAAAACATAGGTTGTGTACATTCATTATCAAGGTGCGTTATGTTCAGAGGAAGGCAAACTATTGTCCTCATTTTGGCTGCACCTGACCGGAAATATAGGTTGTGTGCATTCATTATCAGGGTGCGTTATGTTCGGGGAAAGACGGTAGTCGTAGCAACATCCCCTCACTCACTGAGTCCTCCTTTTCCAGGGGCCTCGGCCCACATGCAGCGTGTAGTGTAGTTTGTGCGCAGGGTGTGACAGGCCATAGCCATCCAGAGGCCACAGATCGGACGGCATATGGCGAAGATGCGCGTTTTAAAAATGGTGCGCCTCTTCCACTGATACATGTCATTTTCCCATTCGTTTTGTGCGAGGAGGGGAGGCAGCGTTTGTGAGTTGGTCGTGTAGTTAGCCACCTTCTGAAAAGCAGGGTGGCTAACTACACGGCGGGGTCTGGTCCGATGGACTGAAAAGTTATGAAAACGGCACGAAATAGGACATGGGGGCGGTGGTGGGTCCAGACCGCAGATCCGTGAATCTGTCAGTCTCCGTAGTGCAGACAAGATCGCCTCGTACTGAGGCTGAAGAACACTACTGATTTTCTCCCCTACCTCTGGTATGTCGAGTATGAACCTCAGTAACTGTAGTGAGGCGTGTGGGATCTCTCAGTCTCCGAATGTGCAAAACGATACTGACTCTTCCGCTGGAACATGAACAGATACACTGCCTTGTTTTGTCTTCTCTGCATGTGAAGAGTAGTGCAGGGAGGCCGAAAGCGAAGAGGGATCACAAAGGCGAGAGTTCAAATCCGCCGTTGCAGAAAAGCTCATGTTTTTTTTTGTTTTTTTTTTTCCAGAGACTTACAGTCTGATTCTCGCCTACTTGCGGTTCGAATCATTGCTCAGGAAATGCCTCTGGGCCGAGTGTGGTGATTTTTGTTTTTCCATGGGCCGGCCCTTTCTTTGGCCTGCGGAGATCAAAGGCAGCACTCTATACGGCCTCCTGCGAAGATCTACCGCACCCTCACTTGCTGCACGATTTTTACAATGATGGGACCACCTTGACACATGGCGTGGCACCATGGCACAGACAATATTGCGGATGTACATTTCCCGCTCTCCGCTGTCACTCCGTGTAGTTTTCAGGCACTACACGGTGCATGTGGGCTGAGGCCCCAGCAGAAGTGACTGCCCTGTCTGATGGATGTTCGTCGGTGAGCTGAACGGACAGCAGAAACGATTGCACCGGGGGGGGGGGGAACTGCACAGGAAAAAAAAAAAATGATTGCACAGGATCACTATCAGGATGTCGAATGTATGGTGCGGCGGGAATGATTCTTCTTTTTTTTTTATACAAGAAACCTCTGCTCATTTTATTACCACTCAAGTTTCACTTGTGGTAATGAGAAGAGACAAAAAAAAAAAAAAAAAAAAAAAAGGGGACACAGGAATCCCTCCACACAGGCTTTTCTTTGTTCGAGCCCTTCAGTACTGACTACCTTCGGTTTAACTTCAGGAGCATGGTCCCACTTGCAGTTAGATTCTGGATGTCGTTTTTTTCTGCTTTTGTTTTTTTTCCATTTTTCTTAGATTCCCCTGCCAGCGAGGCAGGGCATATCCCGTGATCTACTGAACAGCCCTCGTTAAGGGCGTACTCTCACACTTGCACACAGACAAATGTATCTAACTAAGGGTCTCACTCCACTACTCTCGAAATGTGCAAAACGAGAGTGAGTCTTCCGCTAGAACATCGAAAGATACACCGTTATGAGTTTTGTCTTTTGTGCATGTCGAGAGTAGTGGAGCGGGGCCCTAAGCTTCTGATCCGATCCGACAGTGCGTACATTAGCCAATTTCATTGAGAAATGCGGATCCCACCACTTTCCGAAATCACAGGCGTCGCGCTTTGTTAGGGGTACCTTTTCGGTTCATGTGTACGCGTTCATGTGTACACGGCACGTCGGCTGTGACGAACGGCCCAACGGCGCTACACAAAATGGAAATGTCGAGCCCCTACCCCTACCGAGAAAGCTGCCTCAAACATGAGTCGCCCTTTTCAATGTCCGTCCGTGGAGCAGAGAACTGTACGACCAGGCCATATGGCGGACCACAGGAACGTCCATCTCCGAAGCCCAAAAAAATCCGGCATGGTACTTTGGGACCTGCGGAACCCACCTGTGTGGGTCCCAGTTTGCTTTTCCGCCCCGCACTACCCATCTGTGTGGGGTCCCAGTTTGCTTTTCTGCCCCGCACTACCCACCTGTGTGGGGTCCCAGTTTGCTTTTCCGCCCCGCACTACCCGTGTTCATCTTTTTCCAAGGGGCTTTCTTGTTTTTTCTCTTTTCACATATTGTCGGATCAGCGCCTAATTTCAGTGCCAAATTCACGTTCCTTTTTTTTTCCCTTCTTTGAGATTCGTTTCTTTGTTTTTTCCTTCCTTATTTTACTTTTGGATTCTGACAAAATCCCCACAGGGCTGATACACCCAAACTACGACGTGCCCACCCAAACTGCGACTTGTTTCCACGGTCGCAGGTGACACCGGCACCGTCACAGGGATTTTGGGTTTGGGGTATCGTGGCACGCATCGCGGAATGGAATCCGCAAGAAAATGGACCTTTTTGGAAAAGAGCCGCACACCGTCTCTGCAACGCAAAAGATAGAGAACGTTTTCTTTTTTCTTTCTTTTTTTTGTGATGTCCAGGTCCAACAGCACTTCCTACCGTTCACACACCCGGTACCGGCCGCACAACCTTCAAAAAGCCACACCGGGCCCATGTCTTTGGGCCTCGTTCCACACCACTCCACTTTAGAAATACTTGAGAAATTCCTCGTTCCACACTGCACTGCACTTGAGTTTCACCTTCCCTAATCGCGATTAGGCTTCCCCACTCTCTCGGCGCCCACCAAAAACGTAAAGTGCGGCTCAAGTGCCGCCCAGGCGAATAGGTGATTTTTTCAAGTCACCTCTCCGGGCACACTTGAGCCGCACTTCAAGAGCCAGGAGGCGGTTGTAGGCGCTGCACGTTCCCCCGGTTTTTTCTTTTTTTTGTTTTACATCCCCCCTTCCCTCGCGCCAACAGCCTCTGCCACTTTCCCGCTCCTGTTTCGAGTGTGGAGTGGAGTGTACCGTCGAACCGTGCCAGGCTCAAGTGTTTTTTAATGACGATTACCCTGTGACGCAGCTCAAGTGCCACACTTGAAATTGAAGTGGAGTGGTGTGGAACGAGGCCCTTTGATGCCCCCCAGTGGACCTCTTCGACTTCTTGGAATTCGCAGGAACCACGGGCGGGCACACAAAAGCGGCGGTGCTGTCGTCATACCTCCTTCTTCAGCGGTACTGTGGGGTCCCGTTTTTGTTTCACGAGCCTCACGGTCCGGCTCCGACTTTTCTGTTTCTTTTAGGTTCTCTTACGTTTGAAGTACTGTCGGATCAGTAGCTAAGAGTCTGAATCTGGACGTGTTCCACACAGAGATGCAGAAAGTAGATCGATCACAAATTTTTGCACCTGTAGACAAACACGTCCACATTCAGACACTTGCTACAATCCTCTTTGCCAGTGGGATCTCGCCCTAAAGGCTGTAGTCCGTGTGGGCGGCCAATGAGACAGCGCTCCTAGGCAACCTGCCTCCAATTAGTAGTAGTGGTAGGTAGGTAGTGTGAGGTGAAATTGAGAGAAGAGTATAGCTTCAAAAAAAAAAAAAAAACACGCTGCAGTGGCCGCTCAATCAGCCGCTGTCTCGCCCACCAATAGGGATCGCGAATACATATAAACGCCAACAGAGAGCATTGGTCGGCAAGCGAAAAGCGGACACGTGGATCCTCTGAAGCCTCCGAAAGCGCACCGACATTACCACCGCCTCCTCACTCGTATCGTGCACGAAGAGCAAAAGGGTCATTAAACGGTGATCAACGGCCGCTAACGGCACTTCTGTCCCATAGATCAACGGCCGTTAACGGCACTTCTGTCCCATAGATCAACGGCAGCTAACGGCACTTCCTCAATACGTACCTATATATAATCTATGGGACAGAACCTTGACACAAACGATTCTTGCTTTGAAAACGGAAGAAAAGAAACGGGGCATTAAACGGTGATCGACGGCCACTAACGGCATTCCGGGCCACTCCTCTCCTCTCCTCTCCCCTCTCCTCTCCTCGCTCCTCTCCTCTATGTTTTGTTTTTCTTTTTTTTTTTGTAAAAGGATACTTACTGATGGTAACAAAGAAAAAGAAAAAGAAAAGAAAAAAGATCAGATTACAAAGGTTGATTGCTGCAAACGTGGCCTCTAATCGAGGGGTGGCAAGAACTGATTTATTAAAAAAAAAAAAAAAAAAAAAAAAGGGCAAGCGCACGGCATACAGTTTGCTGGGGCACGGCTCCATTAGCGCACAAGGAATGGCGTCGGTCTACACGTGCGACATGTCGAAAAAGTACTGGTATGTTTGAAAGACAAAAGAAAAATATTCAGTTCTTGCGACTCCATTAGAGGCCACGTCTGCAACAATCAAGAAAAATATTCAGTTCTTGCCACTCGATTAGAGGCCACGTCTGCAACAATCAACCGCGGTACTAATCTGTTTTTAAGACAAAAAAAAAAAAAAGAGAAACGCAAGGAGACGACACTTGCGTAAAGAACAATTCCAAAATGAAAGGAAAATATGCGACGCCCAAATATATAACAAATATACGCCAAAAAAAAATGCATTTATAATCGCTCTGCAGAGGACTCGCCGACTCGCCATGCCGATCCATCCATGTTATAGCTAATGTTACATAAAAATAATTTTGTTTATCTATCGTCACATACAATTATGTATTATATAAAATATATAAATACATGTATATATATATCGTCATATATTCTCCATCTCCGACAGAAACAATTTGTCACATATCGTCAAACAGATCTGCCCGGTAAACCGTAGGCAGAGAGGGAGGGAGAAGGAGAAGAGGACAACAAAACGAGGGGCTATGGCAGACTGTTTCGTCGGAGTTTCACCAACTGACTCGTCAGGAGGCTGAACCCTCGACAGTCTGCAGAATCCCCTAATAACTGATTACACTGTAAGTGATAATCCACCTTAACCCCGGCTGTGGTTAAGCATCAACGACTGCCCGACAACTGATACACCTCTGAGGTGGTGGGGACCACCAACCACTGCCCTCAAGGTCAGGTACCTGTGACGAAAATCAAAGCAGACTATCACTCACCCCCACCAGAAGGAAAACTCTACAGACTGTCGGTCGGTTCACACCCCATCACAAGCCAGCAAAACACCCACGAAACGAAGGAAGGTCTGTCACAGCCAAAATATACACTCCAGACACGCAGCTGGCAGTAGAGGCACAGCATGGCCGCGTAGTGACGGCCCCGACTACTGCCGCTGACCGGAGAAAACCGTAGCAGGGTGCTAGCGAAGTCGTGGTATCGTGGTATATATATTGTCACAAAAATATCAGAGCGCATATATATGTAGTCAACCAGAGCTGCCCGGAAAACCGTAAGCAGAGAGGGAGAAAGGGAGAAGAGGACACCAAACAACGCGCTGTGACAAACTGTCTCGTCGGAGTTTCACCGACCGACTCATCAGGAGGCTGTATATTACATACATACATATATATATACACACATACTGTATTGTCACATAAAAAACGAACCCCCGATTGGGCGCTCACCTGCTCCTGCAGCACACGCGCTAAGAGAAGATCCGCGTCCACTCCGCTCGCCTGAGAGAATGACTGCCGTACGGGTCGCGCGAGATCGAATCCCCGAAAGCCGCCGTCCGCTACGTTCGCGCCCGCGGGGGTTTCCGCAAGGGGGGATATCGAGACCGTCGATGACATCGGGGGTCTGGCCATCTCCTCCGAGGGGGGGATGCTGATCTTCTCCACTTCCCTATTCTCCTTGTCCATCTCTTCCCCTTTTTCCATTCCCGCCGTCCCTTCAGACTCGTCACTTCTTGCCATGTCAGCGTCTCCCCCGCTTGCGCATTGCGCCGCCGCCGCCTTCAGGAAGGCTCCCCCCCCACTGTCATCCTCATTCTCATCAGGATAGCCGCCATCATGATTGTCATCAACGCGGAGACCGTCGTTACAGATCTGAGGTAGCGCTGATGACGTGTCCGTTGCCAGAAGCCCCTGACATCCAGCGGCCCCCCGCGCGCCGTCGCGATCCGGACCTGCTACCACCGCCACACCTGGCGCAAGATCGGGACCCGCCTGCAGCTTCTTCGCTATGACACGTGGATCATCCATCCCTCCCACCTCACCCACTCTTCTTATCCCCACATTACTAGTATTATCCTCCGACACCATCCCAAAACCTCCCCCCCAATCAGCCACGTGTCCTCTCCGATCGCCCTGGTCCTTCCCTTTCCCCTCTTTCCACTCTCCACAGCAATTCATCTTTTACCCCTTTAGCAAGAGCGCGGGGGTAGGGGTGGTTTGGGAGGGAAGAGCGCGGGGGTAGGGGTGGTTTGGGAGGGAAGAGCGCGGAGGGAGGGGTGGTTTGCGAGGAGGGAAGAGCGCGGGGGGAGGGATGGTTTGGGAGGGAAGAGCGCGGGCGGAGGGGTGGTTTGGGAGGGAAGAGCGCGGAGGGATAGAATTGGAATTTCTCACTCTATCGGAGCCCCGTATCCAAAAACTTTCCCGCCCCTCCGCGCTCTTCCCTCACAAACCTTCCCCCCCTCTCTACCCTCCCCTCCCCTCCCCTCCCCTCCGCTCCCCTCCGCTCCTCTCTCCCACTTTCCCTACAATTTCTCACTCTGTTGGAGCCCCGTCCTCCTCCTCCTCCTCCTCCTCCTCAATATTATTACCACAAAAAAAACAATCCTCGGATTATCCTGTGCACTTCAGCGGTCTCTAGGATCTGCGCGCCCCATCCATGCCTCCCCTGTACCTCTTCCTTGCCGCGACGCTAGGGCTGATTCCTCCACCTTCAAATAAAAAAAATAAAAAACAACAAACTCGACTTAGAAAAGGGAAAAAAAAAAACAAAAAAAAACGACAAACTGGACTTCAGAAGAGGCACAGGTGGTTCATCATCATATCCTCGTTCATTCATAAACTATCACCCCAATTGATGCATTCAATGGGACGCTGGACCCGTTTTCCGGCTGGTGCAGCGCCCCATCAATAGATGGACTAGCCTGGGGTACCCTACCGTCTTCCGCCGAACACAACGCACCCTCATTTTGGCAGTACCTGACCGGAAATCTGGCTTGTGTACACTCGTTACCAGGGTGCGTTGTGTTCCGGGGAAGCCGGTTGTAGGGGGGGATGCTCATATCACCGCCAAAAACGCAAGAACTGACTAAAAACGTTGAAGATCACACCTGCTTTTTTTTTTTTTTTTTTTTTTTTGGATCACACCTGCTTTTATTCGCAGTATATCCACCGTAATTTTATGCGCGGATATAATGTCACAGACTGATTGACTCATTGCCACGTGGATTGATGGAGTGATCGACTGCTGGAGTGACGGACCGATTAATTCGTCCATGATGGACGCCCGGCGAGACGAACCATAGTTGTGCACTTCAACAATAAATTTTATGCGGATATAAGCTGTTAATTTGATTGATTGATTATTTGATTGATTGATTGATTGATTGATCGACCGACTGACTGACGATAATTTTCGGCCATGATGAGCGCGACTGGGGAGATCCACCGTAATTTCACAAGGATTTATGAGATTTATGAGATGATAAAAATCAGAAAACATGCGGATAAATTGACTGATTAATTAATCCACGATGACCGATGAGCGAATGGGGGACGAATCTGGACGGGATTTCGCCAAGTACTTTCCGCAGCGCGGAAACAGCAAATGTCGAGGGATCGGTGGGGCGGGGGGGGGGGGGGAAGGGGGGGAAAGGACGGGGGGAGTGCGGAGGAGTGCGATATGATATGCAGGCACGCAGAAGATAAATGCCTTGATTAGTTGAGATTGGTTGATTAGCTAACAGACTAATTGGCCATACGATTGACTGGATTGGATTGGAATAATTCCGATGATTACCTGCCTGATCGACGGATTATTCGTTGTTTACCCTGCCTGCGTGTCACGTTGAGCTGCTGTTCCCGCCCTGGATCACTCGCTCCATCATCCATCACTCAAATCAACGGACGGATCGATTCCCCGGGGGGGGGGGGGGGGGGGGGGGGGTTGCTTTCTGCACATTCATTGATTAACTTCATTATATGATGATGATCATCAATTTTCTTCATTAATTATTCATTGATTGATCAATTACCGTTGATTAGCTACCACTTTTACTAACGAGGAAACGAAAAAGACAGAATATATTTTCCCCGAGGTTAAGGAGTTGCGCGGAAGGCGGGAAGGGAAGAAAACAATCCGATCCGTCGCCCCCTTCTACTCTCCTACTTCCATCCTCACGTCGCTTTCAAAGGACGCGACAGCCTTTTGCTCACTACTACTACCACTATTACCACAACTACTACTACTACTACTACTACTACTACCACGCCTATTTTCTTCCTCTTCCACAAGAAAATCCTACTATTACGCCTATCTTCTTGTTCTTCTTCTTCTTCTCCTGCTGCTTTTACTACTGCCGCTACTAGTAGTAGTAGTAGTAGTAGTAGCTACTACTACTACTACTACTACTACTACCACTAGTACTAATCCTACTAGTGCGCCTATCTTCTTCCTCTTCCACTAGAAAATTTTACTACTACGCCTATATTCTTCTTCTTCTTCTTCTCCTGCTTCTACTACTGCCGTTACTACCAGTAGTAGTACTAATCCTACTAGTGCGCCTATCTTCTTCCTCTTCCACTAGAAAATTTTACTACTACGCCTATATTCTTCTTCTTCTTCTTCTTCTTCTTCTTCTTCTTCTTGCAATTCTTGCTTAGCGCAGTAACCGGCAACGAGGAGACACATTAGACTGGTGGCTTCGTCGACAGGCCTGTGTGGTCGGGCGGGTCAGGTGTGAGTGTGACTGGGTACACCGGGACGCGGAAAACCGTGCTGGGGTGGCGTTAAATACCAATATCGGGCCTTAACTTTCACCCCAGTCCGCTTAAGCCGTTTGGTTGAGCGTGCAACTCCCATGAGGGAGGTCGCCTCTCGGATTCTTGAGATCGAATCATGGACGAAAAATGCAATTCTTATCCTTCTTCTTCTTCCACTAGTACTCATCCTACTATGCCTATCTAATTCCCCTTCCACTAGAAAATCCCACTACTCCGCCTATCTTCTTCTTCTTCTCTTCTCCTCCTCCTTTTTCTCCTTCTCCTTCAATTTCTCCTCCTTCTTCTTCTTCTTCTTCCACTAGTACTCATCCTACTACGCCTATCTTAATCCTCTTCCACTAGAAAATCCCACTACTCGGCCAATCTTCTTCTCTTCTTCTTCTCCTTCTCCTTCTTCTCCTTCTTCTTCTCCTTCTTCTTCTCCTTCTTCTCCTTCTTCTTCTTCTCCTTTTTCTCCTTCCTTCTCGAATGAATTTTGCACTCTATCCATCTTGACACGTACTCTATCCATCCTGACATGTACTCTATCCATCCTGACACGTACTCTATCCATCCTGACACGTAACGCACTATGCAAGCCACGTGGCTTAATGAAACCTCTTCTAGCCTCGACCGTCATACTATGAAATCCTTGGCCGCCTTACCTCCCATTTCTTTTCCTCCTTCCTCCTCTCATCTTTCTTCCTCTCCTCCTCGTCCTTGCCCCCCTTCTCTTGGTATTCCTCTGCCGTTCCCGCTCTTTTCCTCCTCTTCTTGACTGCTCCCTCACGTCCTCCGGGTCTGCCACGTCGCACTGCGAAACCCTTTCACCTCTTACCTCTGCTCGTTTCCGTCCCCCCGTGGCCCCCTCTCCCCTTCCCCACCCTCCTGAGGGGGGGGGCCTGTCACGCCGCACAACGGGACCCTTCTATCTCATACCCCCTTTTCCCTTCTCCCTCCTCCTCCTCCTCCTCCTCCTCCTCCTCCTCCTCCTCCTCTCCTCGCCCTTCTTGCTTTCTTTCTTCTTCTCCGTCTTGGTTGACCTTCATCATCCTCTTCAGCATCTTTTCGATCCCATTCCGTTCCGATCCCGACGTGTCCGCCATCTGCCATCATGAACGCGTGCTACGTGGTGGGAGGCAACCCCCTCCACACCCACTTCCGCCTACCTGGCACTAGCTCCTGGTTCTTTTTCCCCATTCGTCTCTTCCTCCTCCTTCTACTCAGCCTTCTCCTAGCCTCTTCCCCGACTCCACTCCGCGTACCTCAATGTGCGCACCATCTGTGCCACGTGCGTGCCTTAACTGCGATTCCGACATGCGGCCAAGAGCTGCGACGAACCTCTAGGCTATCCCCACTGCTGCCCTAACTAAGGCTTCCGGCTTGCGTGAGCGAGGACCCTCCCTTCTTCTTCTTCTTCTTCTTCTTCTTCTTCTTCGTCGTCGTCGTCGTCGTCGTCGTCTCTTCTTCTTCTTCTTCGTCGCCGTCGTCTTCTTCGTCTTCTTCTTCTTCTTCTTCTTCTTCTTCTTCGTCTTCTTCGTCTTCTTCTTCTTCTTCTTCTTCTTCTTCTTCAAAATCCTGTAGGCACCCACACCACTCCCATCCCGGCTTGCCAGCCAAGTGCGCTCACCGAGCATTTTATGAACTCTGATTCCGACAAACGTGCCACGTGGAAACCCTTCTTCGACGCCGTCCGATCCTAACGGATCTGCCAGGTCGCAAGACAAGACTCACTCTCCTCGCTCTCGCACTTCCTATATCTTTTTCTTCTCTTCTTTCCCTTCTTCGTCTTCTTCCTCCTCCTCTCCTTGTTCTTTTTGGTGGAAGTGCCCGTTAGGTGAGTGAGTACCGTGCTGGCGAAGCGTTCTACTTGGCGTACAGCATATAGGAAGGCAAGGCCTGATCGGCCCTCAGTTCTCAGAAGGTAGGGAGGTTTGTCGGCGGGCCGCAAGGCGAGGGTTATGTGGAAAGCCCCCTGCGGATGATCGGAGCGCAACCGATCGAAACGCGTCGGGGATTGTGCGCGTGAGCTGAGACGAGTATGCGCGGCTTTGTATTGAAATGGGCTTTCGATGCGTGTACGAAAGGCAGTTGGCCACTGTTTCCACTATTCTTCTTCGTCTTCTTCTTCTTCTTCTTCTTCTTCTTCGTCCTCTGCTTCTTCTTCTTCTCCCTCGTCTTTCTCTCCTTGCTCTCCTTCTTCTTCCTCATCCTCTCCTTCTTCTTCTTGTCGCCACATCCCAACTCCGATTCTAAACATGCCCGACTTGTGGTTCGATGCGACCCGTCTCCTCCCCCGATCCCAGCTTGCCTCACAGGTCACCCACCCACACCTGCCCTCATCTCCACTCCTTCCTCCCTCCTCCTCCTCCTCGCCTTCTTCTTCTTGTGCAGCTACTGCTGTCGCTCCTGCTCCTCCTGCTTGATCCCGCGATGCAATCCACGTGGCAAGACGAACCCAGTACTTTCCGCGGGGCTCCCTCTCGCCTCCTTATCCGCTCCCTTACACCGAACTTCGTCCCTGCATGCCACGTGGCACGATCACCCCCTTCCCTTGCCCTCCTTTCGCAGTGCCTACGTGGTGCCATGTGGCACGTCGGACAATGAACCAGCACGCGGTTCGAGACCAGGTACCCAGCCATCTCCGGCGTCCTTTCTCTCCTACTCTGTTGTACTTTCCTTTCCCTGTGAATGTCGATTAGCACATCAGACTCCTATCCAGAGAGGGGTTCTTTTCCCTTTCCTCTGTTCCCTGGGGACTCAAAAGGAGTTAGCACAGCCGGATCTATGGCTGTTTAAGGTCATTTACTGCTCGATCAACAAACCAATCAATGAACTAATCAATGAGCCAATCACTAAACCGATCTCTAAACCAATCAACGAACCAATCAACGAACCAATCAATGAACCAATCACTCTATCAGCGAATTCAAAGCGTAACGAATAATAGAACAGGACTGTTCCGATGCGCACATGAAGACGAACTTGTCAAGACGGAATGACTACATACACATCGACAGATACAATGCGCGTACATGTATGTGCACACAGGCTCTGACAAAGATGGTCATACAACACTGACATTGATTCAATGTGAGCACCAAAACTTACCGCACCAATAGTGTGTTGTGTGTGTGTGTGTGTATGTGTGAGTGCGTGAAACACGCGCAAAGACAAACCCGGAAATCACGGCGGTGATGTTTGCAAATGGGTGGGTCTAAGGATGTATGTATAACATATGATATCACGTATGCGTGGGCGTGTGTGCGCGCGCATGCCCTCTTGCATCGAGTGGAGCACTGTCTGGGAC
>BFEA01000016.1:4865783-4877890 GCA_003427395.1 Chara braunii | reverse complement strand
GGGGGAGGAAGCTGGTGTGGCGAAATATTAACCTAGGATTAAAGGGAGGGAGAGGAACCCTCAGAATCAACCCCCAGCAGCATGGTTAAGCCACCCACCGAATTTCGTAATGGCATCCTGGATTGAATCCTGGAGGAGACATTGTCGCGCTTACTTTCATAGCGGCCTCTGGCCGTGCTGTGTTTTTTCCTTCGTGGTGGCCTAAGGATCAGATATCCTGGGGGCTCTGTATTTTGCACTACTTTCTGGCCCCATAGGCCCTGCCACCATTTTCCTCCGGATGTAGTAATGGCTCAAAAGAAGAAAAGAAAAGGAAAAAACAAAGAATAATTTACATTTTTCAGACACTGCCATCTTCGCGAGTGTTCTCAGGGCATACTCAAAACATGGGGGCTTCCCAGATGTATCCAAATTTCCAAAACGGCGGGTATTTGTATTTGGCTGAACAGATTCCGTCATGAACCGCCAAAAGTCAAAGTGAGTACATGCCATCATCAGCTTCATCCTTCTTTGGTATTTGGACTTATATTCCTAGCTGTTAGAAAATACGAAAAGGCTCAAACAGACAGGGTTGTTTTTTTTTTAAGTGAAAAATTCTAAAACTAATTTCTTGCTGACTTTTTACTTGAACCACCACTGCCTTTCAGGCTGGGAGGCTAAGTCATAAAAGTAACCTGGACAGCATTTTTAGTGGCTGGCATTCTACTGAAAGCAAAAAATTGCGGCGGAAGTTGCGGTACTTTTTCCGCTGGCCCACATGTTATAGAGTTGCAAAAAGGGAAAATGTGACGAATTGGCGCGGTGTCTAAACGATTTTTGTTTTCATTTTTCTGATATTTTTCCTGGAAATATCGCGACATGATCTACAGGGTCCCAAATTCTCATATTTTTTTGACAATTCTTCTACGCACGAAAACTTGCCAAAGTTGCAGCTTGAAAATCGCACCACACTGGAACCACCTGCACCTTCCAGTCCCCCCCCACCCCCCGCCCCCCCCTTCCTTAAAAACCCGCTCCCACTAACTCACCAGAAAGCCAATTTCTGGTGTCGGATAGAGTTGTGGTTTAAACCACCAGTACGTCCTAAAGTCGTGCCCGTTAACAAGCCACGATATTAGGAAACGTACGGCCCACTACAGGAGCGCCCAAATTCATCCGACTAGAAACGTTTCTACTCTATTTTTTCCCACGGCCGATAGCTAGGCCAAGTACTGGTGGTTTAACGCTTATGCTTGACAAAACCTGTCCTGTGGGGCACTCACATGCCAAAGGAAGGGAACTTTTCACAGAGGCTCATATGTGGAGGACTTTTATCATCCGTTGCTTACATGCCAAAGCTTGATTGTTCGGTCCTTAGAAGCCGTAGCAATCTGCTGCTGCATAATAGCCTCTCCACCTTCTGCAATACATCGAAGCACCATTTGATTATCATCATCCTTAGTTAAACAAAGCCCACAACAACGCCCTTTAATTTAGCAAAAAAGACCCCCACCAATCAAACAATATTTGCATCCAAACCCTTCAGGTCAGTAGATCAAAATCATCAAATCCTCATCAATTCAAACACATCTTGTTGACATCTTACATCCTTTGCATGCAGTTCAAGTGTTAGAAAAAAACCTTGACTGTAGCTCAGCTGCTCCTACAATCCTGACTGCCAGGACCAAACTGGGGGCACAGGGGGGGGGGGGGGGAAGGAGGGCGGGCACAGGGAGGGGGGAAAGGAGCAAAACAAAAGAGAATCAAGACTGTGGAAGCGTAGTACAGAGAGACACTCGTGGTACCGAACTGCACATAATTGGAGAAGACATGGCTCTGCCAAAACAAACCAGAAGACCAACTGTCCAACTTCTGCAAAGGGTGAGCGAGCATGACATCCTTTCTTTTCAAGGATTTGTGTTTTTTCGGAAGCCGAGGAGGGTCTGCTGATTTTGGTGTAATCCTCGCACAGGTGCCATGCTAATCTTCTCTGTGTATCTTTCTATTTTAAGCTGATGTACGTCCCAAAGGACACCTTTTCAAATGCTTGTAATCACACCACAAAAAACGGAAAAAAAAAAGAATAGCAAAATTCGGAGACCCCCCCCCCCCCCCCCCTCCCAACACACACACACACACTGTGACCACAAATACATATGCACAAACAAACACGCCTTGGTATATAGGCACAATGACGGAACCTCTCTTCCTTACCTTGCAGCCGAGGAGGTGGCAAAGCCGCAATGGAAGTAATGGCATCGGAATGTCCAGTTAAGGTCGCCAAGCATACACCTGATGTGTCACAGAGTCTGCGAGGAATATGTCACAAAATAAGCATTCCCGACCGTCAGCACCGAGTGCATGGCGCTAGAACAGGGGGAAAAAAAAAAAAACTCAGCTGACATTGGTGTGAATGAAACAAAGCAGCTGCAAAACTAAAAAGAAGTTCCAACTGCCTCCACAATCACGCAAGCTAGAAAAGTTAAGAAAACAAACGAGGAATGTGAACCGCTAGAGCCAGAGCACATTGAACTCTTGTTGCCCTTGCGTAATCAACGCGTGAAACCACCAGTGCAACCCCCTGTCCACCAAAACTCGCAGTCGTATACACACCACAAAAGAGCAGGGTCTGGGTTGGCCACGGTGGAGGGGGCATCACGAAACCGGCCCACCTGGGTCTAAAACTTTTCTGGACACCGAGCTACCAGCCGGGCAAACAGTCTCCACCGTATGCATGCACAGAGAGTTACAGAGGATCGCTCTCTTTCGTTTTTTAGGCCCTAATTACACTTTCAAATATCCATCTTTACAGGGTGGGTACTCTGTAGCACTTGGCAAACCCACAAGGGCGTACAATCATTATAAGTAGTGCTGTCATCCATCTGTAGGGATAAGGTATAATTGAGTGAGCAGACCGACGAGGGGCTATAAATATAAATCACTGAAGGTGCTGTCATCCATCTGTGTCTCTATGGCTAACGTGTATTACGAACAGGTATGCTAAGAGTTTAAGTTAGCAAACTGCATTACCAAACATCTGCATGAATGAGGTGTGTATACATTGTCACATATCTACTCTACCAACAAAAAAGAGCGCAGTTTCTGAAAAAAACGACAAAAGTGTACCCCGCAAACATGAAGAGCACATGACCATTCCTTCTTTAAAGCACTAGTACCTTTGTCGGTTCGGAAAATAGTGGGCCTCTGACCTTTCAGGAGGCCGAAAAGACGGCCGCCGATCAGATTCATCAAGTAGGGCCCAGCCTCCTAAAAGTTCGGGACTAGGCTAAAACTTGTCGAAACCGGACGGCAAAGGTACTAGTGGTTTAAGCTTACCCTTAACTGTGCCTCTCACATACAAGGCTTGCCATGTTGATGAAGTTGAGCGCAATGACGGGCCCACTTACGCTGTGAAGAAGATGCAGAGAGAAGGGGGAGGGGGTAAACAGCAAGAAAGTACGGAAAGAAGACAAAGAAGGAAGGCAAAGAGAAAGCAAACGAGAACAATCGGGAGCAAGGGGAAAAGTTAGGAGTGTGGAATCAAGATAAAAGCATAGGAAAAGATAAAAAAAGGCTCAAGAATCAGTCTGTCCTTGACAACAGAGAGGACATACATTGTAAGGATGAGGTGGATGAACACATGGAAGACCTAGGTAGCTGGGCATTCCAAGTACAACCAGTGCCATGATAGCTGGCACTGAGCATGCCCATCAAACACTCCCGACATGCCATATGAAGGAAGAACGGGCACCACAACAGACCATACACTTTGTATATTCCCCATGGCCGCAAAAAATGGATAAAGCGTGCCAATGTGAAGGGTGCCTGCAGTCAGGAAAGTAGGGACAGTCGTCTGCACACATGGATGCAGAAACCATGTCATTGTAGTGATTGGGACAGAGACAATGACGACTGCAGCCGAGTGTAACAGTGTTTGTAATTGTGCAAATGAGAAGGTCACAGATACATGTCCTTATGCGGCACAGGGCCCATGAAATGATCTTCGACATAAAAGAGTGTGCGGACTGTTTGGTGTGGCAAGAAACGGCCTCGTTCTGTAAGAATCAGCAGCATCAGTCATGGCATGGACCATGGTGCCGTTGTACCACAGATCCCAGTGGTCAGAGGCATGTACAATGGCCATGTAAGCGTCAGATCCGTGTACAATGCAGGCAGAGCTGTGAGATGGTGGACTAAACCACTCACCTGCTTGAGCATTGCATAGTTCAAGTTGGCAGTCCCTCATGCCACTTCTAGGACCGCAATTGTAAAGCCTCCTTCCCTGGTGTAATTACAATCCACTGGCTGTCGGCAGGGATGATTCAACATCAAGCTGCACAGCAACGGCAAGAAAGTTCAATGCTGTGTAAAGCGGGCGGCGAAGAGCCCGCAGGCAGATATTAGTAGCAGCCAGACCACAGAGATTGGAGGGGATCTCAGGCTGGAGTGCCAAATGATGGCCCACAATTTGCACATCACCCAGATGGTATTGCAAGGCTAACATGTACCGGGCTATTTGCTGGTCAGTCAATCCCTGGACATTTGGGGCTGCATCCTGAGTAGGAACTGCAGCCATCGAAACTACAACAGCAGCAGATGAGCAAGCAGGGGCAGGACAAGAGCTTTGAGAGGGCAAAGAAGGAAGTGGATGATACAGGAACCACCGCAGCATGAGTCGGAGCCACTGTGAGAAGTGTGTCACATGTGTAGGATAGTGGCGTTGGCAGGAGCGCATGTAGCAGGTCCAGCCCTTTAGCAGGGGTTGATGGGGGATGCCCACGAGAAAGCATCCGGCGAGTAAGTGTTGTTGAGGCAGCTAGGAAGTCCCACCATTTGTTGCAGATTTGTTCAGATTCTGGTCAACTGCCCAGTGAACACACCGGCTGGTTGATGGGAAGGGATGTTGGAGACACTCATGCAAAGCGAGCCATCTGAGCGGACCTGTCGTTGTGTGCAAAAAAGATACAGGAGCCATCTGGCGCTGTAAATTCCTTCCACTCAAGGCCGTGGTGCTTTGGTCGAGGAGGTAATTGCTCCCATGAAAGAACACCATCAATGAGGCGATAAGTCAAAGCATATTGCTGAGCAGCTTAAAGGTCAAGCTGAAGAATGTCATCAATAAAGTGTTTTTCATTCCGATATAGCGTCAGATTAGAAATACAAAAATTGTTTTGTACAACAGAGCAAAGATGTTGGAGAATCTTGAGAAACAGAAAGGTACGCGGGCCTGAATCAGTTGTCCATTGGCCACAACAAGGTCCTCGAATTACCATGTTCAGGGCATTGCAGTGTGAACGCTCGCAAGTATGCCAAAGGGCACAAGTGTGGGCTTCATTCATCAACAGCTTTCGCCACATTGTTCAGACTGTGCACATTGCGTTCAAATCAACAGTGCGAGGAGAGAGGCCACAAAGAGAGGATGCATTGTTTTTATGGTCAAGCGCCACTTCATCGGCACTCTGGACGATCCAGCACCGTGGAACACCAACCTATTGATAGAGCTCAGCGTCTTTCCCACAAAGAGTAAAGATCACTCCTTGCAAAGCAGCGCTGAGATACAACGAAGTAATCGTTGTACTAGCCAATGGTGTGTGAGGAGGCTGTTCATGAATGGTACAGACTGTAGGATGAAGGCAAGCGCGCGGGGGAACAGCAATGTTGTTTTGTGCTGCAACTCCCAGAATGCTGTGATGAGCTGGAGGAGATTTGTGCGATTTGATGGCATAATAAATGTAAGGCAGGGTATCAGTATGGGTATAACCCCCATGGTGATCACATATTGAACCGTAGGGGCAGAGAGGGAGAAGAGGACAACAAACAAGGGGCTGTGACAGACTGTTTCGTCAAGGTTTCATTGGCTTGTCAGGAGGCTGAACCCCATTTATACACCAATGGAAATGTACCTTACCCGCACAAGTGCCTGGACTGCAGGGTGCTGTCAATGTATATGTTTGCACTCTGCATCGTCACCAAGCACACACACCTTGGGGACTGAACCGTTCTTCACGGAATCCAAGCAGAAACGTCAACCAGGGCTGACTGGGATATTCTGCTTAGCGTTGGAGCATGGGCCGCTGCTCCGTCAGGTCATCCTGCCAAGAAATGGTAGACGGGTGATTGTCCTGAGAGATAGACACTGAGGTGGGACTGGGGGAGTGGGGAATGCGCCAGGGACAGTTGGCCGAAGGAGGGTGGGTGGAGTCTCAGGAAGGGGCAGACCCGAATGCTTAAAAAAAAAAAAAAAAAAAAAAAAAAACGAAACATCGTGAGAGGATGGCATTTGCCTTGGCACATAAAGTCGATCCATACCTTCCTGTACCATCATATGATCCAGTCATAATACACCTGCAGTCATCATCACCAAGAAAACAAGGAAACATATTGTTGTGCAATGAGCCCACGATTCAAACAGCGTCTCACTTCACACTGCTAACACACTTCAGCACACCAAAGCTCGATACACAAAATCAAAGCCAACACCAGATAACTTCAGAAACTGTCGGGAAATCAATGTCTTACACAGCAACTTGCTTGCATACAGTCTGATGGCTATGGCCACAAACAACAACTCGCTCCCTCTCTCACACACACTACCCTACGCTCAGGCCTCTCTCTCTCTCTCTCTCTCTCTCTCTCTCTCTCTCTCTCTCTCTCTCTCTCTCTCTCTCTCTCTCTCTCTCTCTCTCTCGAGCACCCAGGCATACAGACGGATGCATGCATCCATTGCAGATACACACCAGGGGAGTTCGAACGTTCACCGGACCGTGGCGAATCCAGATTCGAATTTCTGACTACTCTCTATGAGAAAAACCGCACCTACTATCTGTACAAAGACAACGGCGATGCCCATCACCAGTCAGGAGGAACAGTCAACGCAACAAACTCCAATTGTCACCACGGATTGTGCCACCATGCGTATCACAATCTCAATCAACGACAGCGAGATGAGCAGAGGCAAACCGTAAATGCATGTCAACAACCAAAATGAACGTGATCAATTCAAACCAACATCTTGATGGAGGAGTAATAACGATGGACAAGATCGAGTACCTAACCTAAGTGAACCTGAGGACGACGAAGCCAAAATAAACGACTTGGAAACAACAAAAAAGGTGATTGGAAGGATAGAGAAGGATGTATTCAAGTTTCAAAGGGCTCACTTCTGCTTTTCTGATTAGACCAACATTGCAGAGTCATTCCCCATGAGGCCCACCTCAAGAAGTTGCTGACCCCTTCCTTCCTGCAGAAAATTGTTAAGCGGACCTGGCCTGGTATAGAAGTGGGTAACTGAGGTGGACACAGAAGCATTTGGTTGAAGATCGGCTTGGCCGTCAAGTTCTTTATTGGCGGACGTATCAGGCCTGAAGAGGCAGATCTTCTCTTGTATTCTTTTCAAAAGGACAGGCACCTGTGATCCCCAGGGCAATTAATGCTGTGTTGAATTCCTTTTTCCCACTTAGTCTATTTCCTTGTGGATGGTTGATGCTGCACTTCGTCTATTTCCTTGTGGATGGTTGATGCTGCACTTGGTCTATTTCCTTGTGGATGGTTGATGCTGTATAATGGGACGCTGGGCCCGGTACCCAGCACATGCTGCTGCACACTAGTCTATTTCCTTGTGGATGGTCGATGCTGTATAATGAGACGCTGAGCCTGGTTCCCAGCACATGCTGCTCCCCATGAATAGACTGGAGCTTTATATATCTACTAGCTTAGCGCCTGCGGTGCGGGTGGTGCGGGCAATGCCCGCACATAAAAGAGCAGAAAGGCTAGTCAATTATGAACATTGTGTCGAGATATTGCTTCACAACACACAAACCCGCACCAAGGCCGCTAAGAAAGTATGCCCGCAACCAAAACTAGCGAAACAGTAAAGAAAGTACTCACAGGGGGCAGGTGGGGAGCCTCTTATTGCACTTGGATCCATATCTTGCTTCACCACACACCAAACCCGCACCTAGGCCGCTAAGAAGTGCGCATGAATGTTTTTTGTCTACGCCCGCAAAGATAACGAATGTAGTGGTGCGGGCGGTGCTGGCAATGCTCGCACACAAAAAGCTAAAAGGCTAGTCGATCATGTACATTGTATTAAGGTCTTGCTTCACAAAACACAAACCCACACCAAGGCCGCTAACAACGTATGCCCTTAACCAAAACTACCGAAACAGTAAAGAACGTACTCACAGGGGGCCGGGGGCGGGGGAGCCCGACACTCGCATATCGGAGGGCTCTCCTTCGAGATGTACATCCGCATCGACGCCCGCTGTCTGCCCCACCCCGGGAGCGCGCTCTCACGTTTAATGGCGCGCTGTGAACAATTCGGTACGCGCGCCGCTCTGCACGCCCCCCCGCCATCGATCACCTTCATCCGCCGGCCCACACCGAAACTTCGACCCAAATCCGGCGCGCAGCGGACCGTCGACCTCCCCCCTCGGCCAATGCTCAGTGGGGAGGTGCTTGGAGTGGTCGACCTCCCCCCTCGGCCAATGCTCAGTGGGGAGGTGCTTGGAGTGGCTCAGTGGGGAGGTGCTTGGAGTGGCTCAGTGTGGAGGTGCTTGGAGTGGCTTGGTCGGGAGGTGCTTGGAGTGGCTCGGTCGGTAGGTGCTTGGAGTGCCTCGGTCGGTATAGGTGCTTGGAGTGCCTCAGTCGGTATAGGTGGTTGGAATGGCTTAGTCGGTATAGGTGGTTGGAGCAGCTCGGGCGGTATAGGTGCTTGGAGTGGCTCGGTCAATATAGGTGCTTGGAGTGGCTCCGTGGGTAGGTGCTTCAAGTGGCTCAGTGGGTAGGTGCTTGGAATGGCTCGGTGGGTAGGTGGTTGGAGTGGTTCGATGTGTAGGTGCTTGGAGTGGCTCGGTCAGTATAGGCGCTTGGAGTGGCTCGGTCGGTATAGGTGCTTGGAGAAGCTCAGTCGGTATAGGTGTTTGGAATGGCTCCGGCGGTATAGGTGCAACGATCTCAAATGATCTCAAACGATCTCAAATGTTCTTAGGGTTTGTGCGTTGATGGCCCCGGTATCTCAAATGATCTCAAACGATCTCAAATGTTCTCAATGATCTGTACAATTCGATATGGGACGCTGGGCCCGGTTCCCAGCACGTGCTGCTCCCCACGAATAGACTGGAGCACTTGTTTAAAAAAAAAAAAAAAAGAAGTGCCAAGAATTGGAAATGAGACCATTTGGCGCGATATTTATTTTGCGGTCTAAACGTTTTTTTTTTTTTTAACATTTTTCCTAGGCTACCAGAGTGGCCTGGGGTCACTTGCCCGGCCGGGCCAAAAAAAATTTTAAAAATAAAAATAAAATAATTATTTTTTATGTTTATTTTTTATTCTAAAATAGGTGAAGAATTTCGATGTGACCCTGAGGCAAAAGTTGAACATAGTTTTTTTTTTCGGATTTTTTTGATTTTTTTTTATTTTTTTTTTGCTCGGACCTTCCCTGGCCCTTGCACGGGCTGGCCACCCGGGACCCGGGCGGTCCGGCTGGTAGCCTAGCATTTTTCGTGAAAAGATTAAGACCAAACCTGCAGACCCTTAACTTTTCAGCGGATTCGAGTCTTTCTTCTCAGCGCTAAAAATCGCGGAAGTTGGGGTACTTTCTCCGTTGGCCCACACGTCGTAGGGCGGTAAAAAACAAAAACACAACGAATCGGCGTGGCGTTTATTTCACGTTTTTTTTTTTTTCTAATATTTTTTCTAGAAAGAGCGGAAACTAATCTACAGGATCTGAAACTTTCAGATCTTTTGATTAATTACTCTGAGAACTAAAAATCGCCGAAGTTGGTGCTTGAAAATTGCAGGACTGGACCCGCCTGCCGCACTGTGCAACCTTAGGGTTAGGACACACAGGCACATCCTGACGTGCCAGCAGCCTGACGTCGGATACACTTCAAAAGAAAGCAGTCCCCAAAAGCAAACAGGGACCCAGTCCACCTGAACAGTTATCTCATCGGGCAATTGGGTATTTCAAAATCTGTGCACGGGTTCAAACCCCAACCCGACCACAACCACTTTGTGGCAAGCTTCAAATACTAATACTAACATATATATTAGTGTGTGTGCGTGCGTGCGTGCGTGGCCGGGCGGGCGGTGCTTGCGTGTGGGTGGGCAGGCGGGCCCTCCGGCTTTTCTTTTTTTCCGTTTCCCCGCCCACTCGCCGCCCACGCGAAAACGCCCGAAATGAAAAAGTGGCCGCCGGAAACGCCAAAAACGAAAAACAGGCTGCCGAAAACGCCAAAAAGGAAAAAGAGGAGCCTGCCAAAAACGGAAACAAAAAAGGGGCAAAAAATAATCAGAGAGACGAAAAGAAGGGGAAAAAAAAAACAAAACAGAAAGCCACAAAACGACACTTCCTTGCTATCCGACGGCGGGTGCTTCCAGATCTTCCCTCGCATCAACGCCCGCCGCCGCTGGGCCCCGTGTGCGCGCTCTCTCGTTTTCTGGCGCGCTGTGAACAATTCGGTACGCGCGCCGCTCTGCACGCCCCCCCTCCCTCGATCGCCTTCATCCGCCGGCCCGCATCAAAACTTCAACCCGATTCYGGCGYGCAGCGGAACACCGCCCTCCCCCCACGGCCAATGCTGCTTAAGGGTTGGGATAGATATATATATCGTCAAACAGAACTGCCCCGTAAACCATAAGCATAGAGGGAGACGAGGACAACAAACGAGAGGCTGTGACAAACTGTTCCGCAGGAGTTTCGCCGGCTCATCAGGAGGCTGTGTATATGCATGTATCAAAAGTATATATAGAGGCCATTTTGTGTGCACCCGTCTGACACTTTCCCAAGCGCATCATCTAATGTTTGTTCATGTTCTTGGACAGCATGCGGGCACTTGCTGACCACTTTTTCAGTGACAACAGAGGCCAAGGAGGCAACGAAAGCTTTTTTTGCCCCTCGCAAGCAAGTGCTCCGACCCCTACAAAAAATGAAGCACTTGCCGCCCCGCCCCCCCAACAAAAAATGAAGCGCTATTGGTTCCGAACAAGACCACCTTGAAAAGCAAATACCTGGGCAACGATCCAGAAAGTGCACTGATCCAGTCGTCATGGAGAACACTCTGCTCCTTATGAGGAGGTACAACGGCCGGGATGTATTCGATCGTAAGAATGGTTTCCTGCCATCAGATCATTTACACAACACATCGTAAGAGGAGAGCTTTCTGCCTAAACCCTAAACCCAAAGGAGAGTTTCCTACCTAAACCTTAAACCCGAAACATGCCCGTGAGACTAGAGTGTCCCACGATCAGACTAGATTACCCCCCACACCCCGCCCCCCGCCCGCACCCACCCCCGCACCTGCGCCTGTAACTTGTCCCCGATCCCTCCCCACCCCCGCACCCACCCCATCCCTGCGCACCCGCTCCTACCAGTGAGATTAAATTTTCCCCGCCAACAGAGCATTCACAAAACATGCATGGTTCAAGACCACCACTACTATCTCATCATCAAGTCACTAAGGGAGAAGAAAACCCCGAGAGATGAACAAAAAACTCCAATCACTAATCGAATAACAACTTACATGCTTTTCTATATCAAATGCCAATTGAACGGTATCTCAATCTCCGTCAGCAGCTCTCCCAACCTCGTTCAATAGGACACCCACACCCACCACTCTTTCTGAAACCCGGTCTTGTTCACTAAACATCACGACCCCAATCTCATTCTCTAGGAAACCGAACCTCACTCTCGGGAAAATCCAGTCATTCGTTTTTAGGAATCTCTATCCTCCTCCCCCCCCCCCCCCCCCCCCCCCCACTTTTCCCCTTCCCTTACCCCGCCTCTCAAAGAAAAGAAAATAATTTCAAGTCCAGTATCCTTATTCACGACCCTTGACTTGTCTTTCTTCAGGAACCCAAACTCGTTGTTTGAAAGCTTGCCGCACCTTGCCACCTTTCACTGCAATTCACATATTCCAAGCCGTGCGCACACACGAACTCCACCCCTGCCCCCATCCCAAAACACACACATACACACACTGAGTAGAAGCAGACAGACAAAAAAGTAGAAAGGGAATGACCCAGTTACAAGCGCACACACGCACACATGCAGAGTAAAAACACAAGAAAGCAAAAGAATAAAGAGAGACAGATGCTCTCTCTCTCTCTCTCTCTCTCTCTCTCTCTCT
>BFEA01000016.1:4760031-4789123 GCA_003427395.1 Chara braunii | reverse complement strand
CACACACACACACACACACACACACACACACACACACACACACACACACACACACACACACACACACACACACACACACACACACAAAGGAAGTGGACGGGAAGGGGTGGATATGGAAGGTGGAGCAATAACAAAAAAGGATGACAACGAGCTCAACGACGACGACGACGAAGAAGAAGAAGAAGACAAATTTCCCCTCTCTGTCTTGTGACCACATACTGATGAGCGAAAGATGAAGTCTTGAGCTGCACTGTGCTGCAGGTAAAGGCCGCCTCCAGGCAGTACTGAAGACCCAATCTATGGCGCTCAGGTGAGTGCTCCATTTTTTTTTTTTTTTTTTAACCACCACTACCTCCACCAGTGTTGGGAAAAATGGGAAAAGTGGCTGTTTTCCCACTTTTTCCGAACTTTTCGGGGGTCGGCGGAGGCTTGACAGTTGGGCCTTGTGGGGCCAATGTGGGCCCCTTTGAAAAGAAAAAAGAAAAACAAAAGACCAAGTCCAGGAAGGCCGTGCACGAAGTTGTGCTCACAGCCTCACACCAATACTCACAAGAAAGTATGTAACTACGATTGTGGCCAGTTTCAGGTTGTTGTTGCTGCTGTTTTTGTTTTGTTTCTTTTTTTTTTGTTTTCATGCCCTGCCAGGGAGGCACGGTGCAGTCCACGGGCTGCTGACACTTTGTGAAGGAGGGCATGCCCACACTACAACTTTGCAGAATGTATGAACCCGCTTTCCCGGCCTAAGTTCAGTTTCAATTTTTTTTTTCTTCTCATTTTTCGTGGAGCATACTGGCACAACAACTTTGGGGTAGGTATCTACCTTGTATCACGTCCAGAGGGGTGTTCGTTTTTTTTGCTTTTTCTTTTTTGTGGTTGTGAGTAGGTCATTTTTTTAAAGTCTGGCCGTGCTTTTTTTTTTCTTCAGAAGAGTACCAGAAAAGGAACACAACGGACCCCAGGCTCGGCAAAACTCGGTGCGCACCGGGACGCTGGGCCCGATTCCCAGCTGATACACAACACATCTTTGTGTAGGGACGCTGGACCCGATTTCCAGCAGGTGTAGCTCCCCACCAATCGATGGAGCCTTCGACGCTGGGGCCTACTTAACGAGGATGCTCTTATCACCTTGTTAAGTAGGCTTTTCCTGCATGTGAAGTTAAAAAAAAAAAGAAAAAAAAAGGGTTGGCAGAAACAGGCTCAGAGGTAGTGGTGGTTTAAGGAAAGCCCTTTTTGCAAGTCCTCTACCCCGGCGGCGGTGAGAGAACTGCTGGAATTGAGGGCTTGGCTAACAGGCTGCTCCATCTATTGGTGGGGAGCAGCACCAGCTGGAAACTGGGTCCATCATCCCTTGGAGGGCCTGTGGCCAAGTGCTTTATCTGTCCTAGGGCTCCTCTCGTTCTCACAAGGCTGCTAATCTTACCCATCCAGTCTCAGAGCTAATAAGAAGCCATGATTAAACACGCTAATAAGAAGCACCAGCGTGCAGTGTTCGAAGTGGGAAGCTATGTCGGGGTCAAGATGTCTGAGTTTTCCGAAGAAGAGGGAGTGTCACGTAAACTCCTCTGGCTCTATTATGGCCCATGGCAGGTGTTGAAGGTAGTGGGAGATGATGGATTAGGCCCTTCCTACGTGATCGACGTGCCACCCCATCTGCGAATGACGCACATATCCGGTCTTTCACACATCCAAACTGTTTCCGTATTGTGCTCCTGGTTCCTTTCCCTATCGTGACCCTACAATCCCTCGTTCTATCGATGGCAGTCATGAGATCGACAGGATTATGAGTCATACCAGTAAGGGACGTAACAGACAGTATCAAGTTCACTTTCTATATCACCCACTAGATGACTTCTACTGGATTTCCAAGAAGGAATTGTTGTAAAGCGCACCCCGAGTTGTCGAGGCCTATGAACGACAGATTGATACCCAGCCAAAGATTACTGCGGCTCTCACTGCTACAGCATAATCCCGATCCCTCTTTGCAGTATTCGCCTACGATGCGTTTTGCCCGGACCTCGCTCGAAGGGACCTCGCTCTTGAGGTGGGGGCAGTGTAATGACCTGCCAAAACACAGACTGAGAACACCGCTGATTTCTGAGTTCTGCTGCTGGAATGGATGCCTTGCCGGGATTCCCCCATTCTGCTGAGTTTTCTAAGTCTGTGCGCTTGCGTGCTTGATGGTCTGCGTGCCTGTCTGAGTGCTGGTCGGCCTGAGTGTGTGTGTGACCCGCAGGGGTACTTGCTTGTTTGAAGGCCCGTAGGGCCGGTACTTACCTTTGGCCGTGACATTAAGGGTTGCAGGCGGGGGAAAAACACCCAAGTGGTGGGGCACGAGGCCCACGACACTTAGGGCAGCGGGAAAACACTCAAGTAGCAGGTAGGCCGGTACCACACCAAGTAGAAGTAGATGTGCCAGGTACTGAAGGCCGAGCAGAAGAAGACAAAAGTTGGCATTTTTAGAGGCCCAGTAGTTGTAGGCTAGGTCTAGGCGGGTACCAGTCCAACCAGTCTGAGTCTAGGGCCTGTACGGGCAATATCAAAGTCTGCGATGATGTTTCCGTCCAAAAGGGAGGAGGTACCGGTTGCTTGGGAGGCCGAGCGGCGTGGAAGTCACCACCCAAGAGGCAAGTAGGCCGCTATATCTCCGGGCTGGGCCAAGAGCTCAGCCTCATTCTTCGGTGTGTAAGTTTGGCGACACACTGCTTGGAGCTCTGGCTGGAGGAGCGCTGGGCACTTCATCGCTGCTGGGAGGAAGGAGACCGGGAGCTCCCACCTCAGCTATGGTGGAGCTCTACCGAGATCTGGCAATGGAACAAATCCACAGACTTGCACCTAGAACCGTTAATATAGTGAACGCGCTCACATGGCTTAAGGATCGGTATTGGTCTATCCCCTGAGCCAGTTCGTGCTCACGAGAGGAGGGGGATAGAGGAGCGGCTTGACAAGACCTGGCAAAAGACAAGTTATGGATCGACCCTATCAAGAAGTGGAGGAGGTTGTCGATCCCTGATAGACCTACCCCAGACCAGATTGAGGAGATCCTACGCCAACCCCTGTTTGGGAACAGGGCAATCACGGACAGGCAAGGACGGGTTTTCGACAGCTCGGACCTCCGCTGGGCTTTATGGGTCAGACAAGGGATTCTCCGAGTGGGGGACATATGGGAAGGTAACCAAAGACTGTAAAACAGCCTAACAACTAAGACCCTGCCTGCGCCATGCTCACAAGCTGGCGGACGCTCTGGAACAATTAATATTTTTGATCCCCCTAGCCTGGGTGGTGACCCTGAGAAAGGGTTCGATATTACATGGGTTGCAGTAAGGGTAGAGTACTTCCCCTTGCAAATAGGCTCTGTAGTGGAGGTTAGACCGGAAGGGGCAATGGTCAATCTATTTGAAAGAAGAGGAGACGACACTGTGGCCAGATACCACCCAGACTCGGTCCAGTGGCATGAGAAAACCAAACTCTTACCGGATCCGGGTTTTGCAGAGTCATAAGGAAGGGAGGACCCAATGGCGTGCCTACCTACCAGAAGTCCCCCTGTCCAGTTTAGCCTTGGACCTTCTGGAATGGCAATGGGTAAGGGGATGGAAAGGGCAATCAGTTCAACTTTCTGAATTGTCAGTAAACATCAGTTATAGGATGATCAGGCCCCGGGTGGATGTTCAGGCAGGGGTAGGAGACAAGTGGCAGAAACGCCTTGTCCTACATAGGGACCAAGTTAGAGGGCTGCAGTGGTTCAAAGGAGTAAAAGAGAGACCGGCAAAGTCCGCCTCCCTACAGTGGGAAATCGGTCACAGATGCCTCCCCACCAATAACTGGATTATCAACAGGACGAACCTGGAGCAGAGGGGGGAGGCACTTCCATGGTGCAAATCCTGTAATGCAGAGTTCCCGGGCCGAAGAATATGTGAGACAATAGAACATATTTTTCTCCAATGTCCTGGGGCAGTCCTACTGTGGTGATGGTGGGACCGCATTTGGTCACAACTGGGCACCAATGAGGAGTGGCCGTGGAAATGGGAAACTCTTCTGTTAGGTGAGTGGAGAAGGCCACATGCATCTCGCCTTGCCAACAACCTTTTCAGAGTTTTCTCTATGACTAGAAAGACGATGATCTGGACATTGTGGTTAAGAAGGTTTGCTTTCGACCAGGAAGGGGCCAGGATGGAGGAAGGGGAAGTGGCAAACACAGTCAAGCAATTTATAGAAACAGAAATAAGAGTGCAATGGAAAAGAATTCAGGAAAAAACGGAAATTCTCTCACAAAAAGCAAACATAACCAAGGAAATTCATAACTTCTGCACAGATTGGCTGGGAGGGCAAAGGGATGGCGCAAGTAGAATGGCCTGGGGAAAAGGAAACGAGGAGGAACGCAGTGGCTTCACCAAAGACTACAAGCTCAGGTTCCATAACTGGCTGCAGGTCGACCCCAACATTCCGATGAAGAGCCCCGAGGAATTCCCAGACATGTTCCCCTCGACAACCACAACGATCGTAGAAAGGCAATGGTTTGGTCAGCAGTAAGGGATGTCGGACCCAGTCCTACTTAGAACGTAAGAACAGTAGTCATCACAAGAGCTTATGACTGGCAGATTGTGGTGGTGTGGTTACAATGGCGGGCCGGAAGGGATAGTTGGTGGAAGGAAGGAACCAGTGGGTGTTAGCAATCATCTGGCGCCTGATACAGGGCGTAGAGGTTCTTTTCACCTCTTCAAGAAAGGGGGGTCTAATGGGGATTGCTCATACGTGGTAGGATTAGCTATCATGCAGGTAATCAGTCTACAATCAATTGTTTGTTTTTGAAGGGACACTGGACCCGCTTCCCAGCAGGTGCTGCTCCTGAGTCCCCACCAATAGATGGAGCCCTCCTGAGCATGCTAGAGGTGTCTGCTCTTATCAGCACCCCTAGCACTCACTCGGGCGGTAAAAAAAAAAAAAAAAAAAAAAAAAGGAGACGAAGGGAGAAGAGGACCGAGGAGGAGAGTGGCGAGGTACCTACCTGGCTATGGTGGGCACCATCTTCATCACCTTGTTAGCCCCAGTTGGGGTTACGCCGCACCAAGAAGGCTTCAAGGCGGGGTTAGGCATGGCAGCCTAAACAGCAGTGAGCATAGCTGCTTTGTGTTGTCCTTTGCACAGTAGGGCGAGACCCTAGTAGTCAGCCATAGCCTTGGCCTACATGAAGAGGAAGAGGAAGGGTGACCATGGCTATGGTGGACCTGATGTTGTGCCTGCAGTGGAAGAGAGATTCGGACATTGATTCTGGTTCAGCCATTCAACATTATTATTGTTATTTATTGCTTGAATAAGAGGGGAGGAGAAAAGGAGGAGGAGAGTGGTTGGTGAAGAAGAAGGGAATTATCATTGGTCTTCATCATGTTCTCCTTCTTCTTTCCCTCTCTTTCCTCTCAAGTTCATTCATTTCTTTTTGCAATTAGACGACATTGTACTTTCTGATGAATGTGTACTTCGAAATTGGCCAGGATCGTAATAAAGCCTAGTCCAGCCCAAGTGCGGACAATAGTCTATTCTGGCCTGAAAAATGGCTGCTGGTCCAAGTAGGCACGAGAGTCTGCATCCCTTACCGGCCAAAACCTGGAACAGATAAAAGTACTACGAAATCATAAAATGTAATAAAAATCAGAAAATAAAAGAGCACACAGAAAACAACACAGTGAGCATACACACACACGATAGACCTCGCTTGTGTAGCATCGCCGAACGTTCGGGACCGAACGCGAATGAGTGTCGAAACTCTCCGAATGCGAACATAAAAAAAAAACAAAAGTTCTCCAAAAAATCTGGAAAAAAAAAAGTGATGTAAAATAATAATACAAACAACTTTTGCCTTGGAGATATGCTCAAATTCGTAAGCAAACTCGAGTTAAAAATCAAAAACCAAAATTTTTTTATTTTTATTTTTTTTAATATGTTCAGCCGAACACATTCGGGTGGCGTTCGGCCGAACACCCGAACATGTTCGGACGTTCAGAAAAGCTCCGAACATGTTCGGTATGCTCACAGGGCCTCGATGCACAACATGCGAAAACAAAAATTTGTGTAGGATATCCATGAATTTCCATCGGCGCATGGTGGGTGCGAGTTTGAAAAACGAGCGGAGGTTCATGAATCATGAGGTGTCAGAGCTTTTTTTTTTTTTTTTTTTTTTTTTTCTTCGAGTTCGAACTCAGGTCTGTATTTCAACAGTTCAGTTCAGGGGTGTTTTACCAACTGAGCTAGGCCAGTTGGTAGGCTCGTTTTTTTTCACATTTTGTATGAGCCAGAAGTTTGCCCTCTGCTGGGTAATAGCCTCAGACTTTCTTCCGGGTTGTTTGTGAGGATTCACGGCCTCCTGTTCCAATTGATAATGAAATGTTTGATTCCTTCAAAAAAAAAAAAAAAAAAAAAAAAAAGTTTGCCGGCCTGCGCTGCCTTCTTGAAATTTGGGGTTGGGTTTGCGAAAGCTGAAGCAACCCAACTTTCACACGAACTTCAACACTTCCCGCCAAAATATGAGGTTTGTTATGTGGAAATAGATGAGAAGATTAGTGCGAATCTTTATCACTTTCTAAATCGTTTTGACTCCTATCGTAGGCTTAACCCTAATTCAAAAGTATTTTCATGTTTAATGAAAAAACAATCTAGACAAACTACGAAATCAAGAATTGATATAATTTTAGCATCGGATAAACTGCAAGGGGCAATTCAGTATGCTGGAATTTTTCCTTATAGCCCTTTTTCAGGTCTAGATCATGCAATGTGTGTGGCAGTCTTCTCATTTTGGAAGAAACCAGACCAAGGAAGAGGATTCTATAGACAAAACACATCTCATATGAGAATGGATAACTTCAAACATTATCTCCATGATGTATGGGACTTCTGGAGAGACCAGAGACCTCTGATTCAAAATGACATATGCTGGTTCAATAACGACCTAGCTTTTTTAGGATGTAAATGCAATGAATATTCCATATTATTTACATCACACAAACACTCAAAAGAAACACAGCTACAAGAAAAAATTCAAGAATTACAACAACAAGAAACGATGGCAGAAGACCAAGAGACACTTGATCCGCTAGCTAAAGAAATACAGGAATTGGAAGATAAACTAATGACACATATGGAATATAGATGGCAAGGGTTAAGGATCATAGGAAAACTTGGAAAACATCAAACGGAAGGAGCAATGGATGCACGTTTCTTTGAAATGGCCAGAGCCAGAACAGGAAGGACCGTCATTGAAGCACTGTCTGATCCCTTTAATAGAGATGTATCATGGGTCACGTCAACTGCAACATGCACTAAGATTGAAAGGGATTTATTTAAAGACCTGTTCACATCCGAAAAGGGAAATATAACTCAAACACAAAAAAACACAAAAGTTGATGAATTTCTAATGCCAATCACAAAAACATTGTCGATAAAGCAGAAGGAAATAATGGAAATGTCGATTAGTAAAGAAGAAAATTGGAAAGCATTGATGCTGATGGAAGAAGAAGAAAAGACCCCGGGGATAGATGGTTTACGTAAGGAATTTTGAGAATCTATGTGAGATTTAATCTCTCAGGACCTTATGGACTTTTATCATGCGGTATGGACCTCAGGGGAAATGAGATAATTTGTGGGATAGGGGGTGTTAACACTTCTTTACAAAAAAGGGGAAAAAATAAATATTAGGAATTATCACCCGATTACCTTATTAACAGTTGTTTATAAGATGATAGCTAAAACATTGACTGATAGGTTGACAAAAGTGATAGCGGATATCATTTACCCATCTCAAACCGGACTTATCACGGGAAGGAACATACATGATAATGTGCTTCTGATAAATGAACTCATCAAGCTCACACGCCAATCTAAACATAATGCTGCATTCATTTTTATTGATTTTGGAAAAGCATATGATCATGTGGATTGTTTCTTTCTAGATAAATGCTTAGAAAATTTCAACTTTGGCCCAGATTTCAGAAGATGGATAGGAATATTGCACATACATGCCACTACCAGTATTATGGTTAATGACAATGTGATTCCTTCTATAACCTTGCAAAGATCGGTTAGACAAGGTGACCCAATTGCCCCCTTACTATTTGTCATTATCATGGAAGCTCTTGTAACAAATTTGCGTACTCATTAAGATATAAAGCGAATTTAGATAACATCCGTTCCAGAAGACGCAATCCCAGTATGCTCGCTCTTTGCTGATGATCTATCCCTAATGGTTGATGCATCCCACAAGAACCTGTTGGCAATCCAAAAGTTAATGGAACGATTTTGTCGCTTATCAGATATGAAAGTTAACTTGGGTAGTAAAACTTTGGGGTGGTGGATTCATCATCAAGGGGTGTGACATCCAGAAGATCCTAAGATCAAATAACTGCCCAGGGATAACCAGATCAGAGTAGTAGGTATTTCCTTAATGGCGGAAGGAAAACCAAGAACCAACAATGCCTGGATAATGCAACAAGCTCAAACAAAGCGTGGACTACGAAAAAATAAACATACTTCACTATTAGGTCGAACTCTCGCCATGAATAATGTCATCCTGGCCTCCATATGGTACAAATCAGCCGTTTGGGCCTTGGATAAACAAGCCATTAAAGTGTTCCAGCAGCAATTAAGAGCATTCCTTTGGAGGGGAAATTACGAATGCATTAATGTAATTAGTAGAGTGGCATGACAATCAGTGATTGAACCGAAATTGAGAGGAGGGTTGGGAATTATAGACCCAACCACTCAAGCTTTAGCTCTGTCAATACAATGGATCAAAAGGTTGCTCTTTAATCCTCAAACCCCTTGGAGTGCTCTTGCTTGGGAACAAATCAAGAGGTTAGCACTGCCCACTCCACAAGGTACTGACCTGTTGATATGGCTAGAGAATCGATCTTGGTCCCTTCCCAGAGGTAGTATCAAGGAAAATGAGGGTGAAGTCGTTTCAGATCGACAAACTGCTAGATTGGACCTGTGTAAGGACTCCTTGTGGATCATCCTGCTTAAAACATGGAGAAAACTACCGTTGCCAGATAAACAACCACCAGAAAGATGTGAAGAAGTGTGTCAACAACCTCTCTTTAATGACAATTGGATTAAAGACACTTAAGGATATGTTCTCCACTGTATGGATTCCCCTTGGTTGAGTTGGGTAAAGAGAGGAGTCCTAAGGATAAAAAACCTATGAAATCCACTAACTAATGACTGATTTACTACTAAGGATTTGCACAGTCAATTGAAATATTGTCACCACCCGGATAAGACTCTGGAAAATGTGATTGAGCCCATTCCTTTGGAATGAATCAATATCTTGCATAAGGGGCCTAAGTTGAAAATCAATGACAGGGTAGAACTTATAGATCATCCAAAATTGGTTGGCAACATCCTTGATAAATTTACAAACGGGGACATCCTGTTGTCCCTTTTTTATCTAACACAAGAAAATTGTATTATCCCAAACCAACAGGAAGATATAAAATGGGTAAAAAAGGATCAGATCTTCAAAATTCGAGTTTTGCAACAGATAAACACATTGCTAGCATTTAGACCGATTATACCAGTCTCCCACCAGGTACTGGACCCCAAAGATTGGATTTGGAATTCCTCGGGTGGAAAGGGAAGAGTATATCATCGCAACCTTCATACTTTGACGGTCAAATCTACCTATCGTATGTTTCGTTCCAAAATTAATTTGAAGGATACAGTGATGACAAGATGGATGAAGCACCTCAACCTCAGTAGGGATGATCTAAAACCAATTAAATGGTTTAATATTATGAAATTTGGACCCGCAAAGATGGTCTCCCTGCAATGGCATATTGAACATCGTTGTCTCCCTACTAATGATTGGCTGATTGAGAGATAATCTTTGGAACAAAGGGGGGTTGCAGTTCCGTGGTGTAAGTTTTGTAAGACTGCTTTCCCAAGTAAAGTTGTTCCAGAAACAATAGAGTATATATTCTTACAATGTTCAGGGGCAATGTGGCTATGGAGGTGGTGGGATCGAATTTGGAGTCAATTAGGGACTTAAGCTTAGTGGGCATGGAATTGGAAGGCGATCTTACTAGAATCCTGGATTTCAGATCCTTATGATGAATTTACTCAGAACCTCTTCTCTTTGGGAAGGAGAGCGATCCTTTGGGCCATATGGAGAAGAGATGTACTTATGAATGGGAAGGTGCGCGTCTTGAAGGACCAGAATTCACAGAATCTATTAAACAACAAATCCAAACGGCCATTTGAACGGAATGGGAGAAGTTGGAAGAAAATCAAATATTTATCCAAACACAAGGAAATCCTCAAACTTATTCAAGGATTCTGTCAATGCTGGCTTGGGGGAACCCAGGATGGGAAGCTCGAGAGAGTAATCTGGGAAGGGGCTACAGAAGGGGAAGATAGACTGGTTAAAAGGAACTATTACTTGAAATTTGATGACTGGACCTCAGTGGATCCATCCATCCCTATGCGCTCAGCAAAAGACTTCCCCGATCCATTTCCTCCACACCCATTAGCTGTAGTTCCCAGGTCCTGGTATGGTCATGTTTGAGTTGGAACTAAATTAATGTAGGAGGGAACGTTTTTTTATGAGCTAGGAAGAATAGATATATTTGGCACCTTTGATGAGGTGAAGAGGCTCAGATTCAACTACAGTATTCTTATCAAGACTCAAGTATCATTGTACAAATGGGACGCTAGACCCGGTTTCCAGTAGGTGCAGCTCCCCACCAATAGATGGAGTGACCTGTATGGTCTTAAAAAAATAAAAAAAAAATAAAAAGATGAGGTTTGTCTTGTTCTTTTTTCTTGCGTTGTTTTTTTTTCTTTTTTTTTTTTTTTCTTTTTTTCTTTTTTTCTTTTGAGGTTTGTCACGTTCTCTCTCTATGCCCGCACGAGTGGATGCTTTTGTTACTCTCGAGGGCCATGCGATTCCCAATCACGAGGTTCTTCAATTGCTAAGGCCCATGGCCCCTCGTGAACTTTGGGTTTGCGAAAGTCTGTTTTCGTGGGCCGTGCGGTGAGACCCCATACCTATCTGAGACTCACGAGGTTGAAACCTGTTCGTGGCCCTAGGGCTGCCCAAAAGTGAGGGTTGTGTGGCCTGCTGTCTTCACCCGAAAACAACGCCCGGGCGTTGTATTCTACTCACCCTAAAAATTCAAGAGACTTCTTTTTACTCACTTTTTCTTTCCAAATATGACGAATGCAAGTTATATCCGAATAGAACACCTGGGCTTTATGCCTCTCAGGGATGGGGGATGGGGTGTACATGGGATTCAAAGGGTGTTGACAGAGGTTTTCACCTCAAGCGGGAGTGTTTTGGTTTGAGTTTTCTATTTTCTTTCTCTTTGAATGTAAAAGGAATTCTTATGTGACCCTCAGCCAAAAGTTGGCTGCATTATTTGGTTTTCGTTTCCTTGCCTGTGAGCTAGTTAGGGTTCATTCATTCGTTGATTGTTGAGCAGTTCTTTGGGTGGAATTCTGTTGGTCTTTGTTAGTGTTTAGGGTTGGAGGTGTAGATTTCTGGTTGTGTTTTCCTTTTGATGGTTTGAGTTGGTTTGTGTTTTAGTTTTAGTGTTGGCGATGTTAAGTGTTAATTAGGGTGTTATGTTAATTAGAGTTAAGTTAATTAGGGTGTGACGTTGCAGGCTGACGGGTGCTCAGCCGCGGTGGGGTTAATCAAGGTCGGAGAGTCCGGTTCATCCCTGCAGGCCGTGGTTATTGATGTGAGGGACGCTGGGCCCATTTCCCAGCCTGTGATTTTTTTTGTAAAAAATAAATAAATTAAATTGGTTGCATTACCAACGGGCCTAACTCAGTTGGTACACCCATGAACTATTGAAATACAGGCACAAGTTCGAATCTAGATACTATCAAATAAACAGACTAAAATCATTCTGAATTGCCTGAGGCCGGTCATTTCAATGATGATATCTCAAGGCCGTTGCCCTTCAGAAAAGGAAAAAGAAAAAGAAGTTGGCTGCGATGCCGCTGCATTGCAACCCTAGACAAATATTTTTTAAAGAGAATATTCAATTTTGAAACGGTTTTCACCTATTATGGTAGCACCCACGGCTCGATCCCTAGACCTCCCCTTCATCCATGTACAGTACCCATTGACCCGTGTGTGTTTGAACCCGCGACCTGTGTTCTGAGAGTCCATTGTTTAGTTGTTGTATATAGTGTGGTTGTCGGGGCTCGAATCGTAGGTATGAGTCTTAGTGGTCGTAGGGTCAGTATAAGTCGTAGCTACTGTAGCTCCAAAAGGTCAAGTCTACGACCTTCTGGAAGCTCTGGAACTGGCCTTTTGTGAATGGTAGGAGTCAGACCGCGTCTGAGTCAGCAGAGGGCAGCCCTAAGTCCTACCTAGCCTAGTCAGCGGTACCCAGTCCCAGGTCGCACTTTGTCCAGTCAGCAAGTACCATGCGGGACTGTAAGCACCCCGGGCCAGGGTCCAAGGGCAGACCTACGACAATCCAAAGTATAAATAAAGAGGCAGCGTCCAGGCATTCATTCATTTTGCCTGTGAGCCGTGCGGAAGCGCTGTCAGTGCATCTTGTGCTATGGAGGTCTGCAGGTGCCCGGAGAGGAAGAGGGCTAAGAGGAGGAAGACGCGGCCATAGCCGTGAGTTAGGTAGAGAGTTAAACGACAGGCATAGCTACCCGGTAGGGTAGTTTGTGTGTGTGTGTGTGTGTGTGTGTGTGTGTGTGTGTGTGTGTGTGTGTGTGTGTACGGGACATCCAGGGAGATCCAGTGTACGTGGGTGTGTGTGAACAAGTTGCTGGAGGATACAGTTGATCGGGTGGGAATCGTTTTCTGGCGCCCTGCGCCATAGCCATTTAGACAAGTTTGATTATGGGCAGTGTTTCTTGCTGTGTTATCTTTGAGCTTTGTGTGGGCGCCTTGAGCCAAGTTTCATCGTCATTTGTTTACATGCATGCTGAGCGAGAAGAAGACAAGTCTGATTGCACGGGCATCGAAGCTGGTTCCCAAAGTCCCACAAGTCGTCCCGTCGTCACCGTCGTCGTGAGCGCCATCGCTGTCACTGTTTGTCGTCACCTAGAGAAGAGAGGAGGGGCGCCGAGGCGCCACGTCAGCGTCTGGCGTGCCGCCCGCCGAAGAAGATCGCGTGCTATTGCGTGCTGTTCGTGATTGTACATTGTAGGAGGCGAGCGCCACGTCAGCATTAGCGCTCCATTGTGCGCCCGTTCCCCGCACCACTATTGCGCTCGCGCGCTGCTGCTTGCTGCGTTATCGCGCACGCTCCCGCTGTTCGCTGCTCGCCTGTCTTAGCTGCGCGCTGTAGCAGTCCGGTAGTCGCCTGCCGCGTGCCAGTGCCCATTAAGCGCGCACCGTGCCATCGCGCCATCAGGTTGAAGTCCACCATCGCCACAGGTGGGTAGATCACTGCGCCGTTCGACGAAGAAGACGACCGCCGTGAAGAAGAAGGTCGTTGCGCTAAGCGAAGAAGGGCGGCCATAGCCGTTGAACCTGCAAGGAAGAAGGACGACGACGAAGAGGGGAGAGAGAGAGAGAGAGAGAGAGAGAGAGAGAGAGAGAGAGAGAGAGAGAGAGAGAGAGAGAGAGAGAGAGAGAGAGAGAGAGAAGATTGGGTGAGTCAGCAAAGAAGAAGCTGGTGGCCATAGGCACCAAGCTCGGGGTTGAAGAAGACGAAGACCGGAGGTGACGAAGAAGATAGAGATAAGAGAGAAAGACGAAGGAAGGAGAGACGGAGGAGGACGAAGGAAGCCATAGCCGAGTTTGGATGGCGGCAGTTGAAGCAGAAGAAGCAGCAGCAGCACAGCAGCAGCAGGAGCAGCAGCAGCAGCAGAAGAAGAAGAAAAAGAAGAAGAAGAAGAAGAAGAAGTGGAGGTTCCCTTGCAGAGGAATGTGAGAACTGAAGAGAGGGGGGGATCTAGTGGGGCGCGAGAGAGGGAAGCAAAGATGGAAAAGATGGTTACTGAATGGGTGGCCAATTTGGCCCGGGGGAAAGAAGAAGAGGCTATGTTGCTTGTCCCTCAGGTAGAAAGGGAAGCGGTTTAAAGGAGTTGGAAAAGGAGGAGGACCCCTTGCGCCGTCAGGCCAAGGATGAGGAGAAGAGATTGGAGTGGAAGTTGCGCCTTGCAAGAGAGAGAACAAGGCGATTGGAGGCGGCAAACCAGGAGCCCAGGCAGATCTCCAGAGAAAGATAGAACTCGTGTCCCAGAATATGGATGTAATGTTGAGGGCCCAGCAAGAGCAGCTGCGTTATCTGAGAGGCCATGATATTGCTTTGCAGTCCATGCGCATAGGTTTCAAAGATTTTGCACGAGATATGGTGTTGCGTGTGGGCACGAAAATGCGCACTGCGTTAGAAAGCACCGAGAGATTTTGCACAGGCGCCATAGAACACGCTAAGATAGCAGCCCTTAAGGAAGAGGAGGCAAGGCCACACCGCGACCGCGTCAACATCAAATTCCCTGAACCCTATGGCAGGAAGACGGGAGAGGACTTTGATAATTGGGAAGCCAATATCAATTCCTACCTACACCTACAAAATATCACGCCTGAGAACCATGTTCTCGTGGCTTTTCAAGCAATGAAGGAAAGAGCGGCCAGCTTTGCTAGGTCGCTTGCACACACTGCCAAATGTGACAATGATATGGTCACATACTCTTCCATCAGTAACTTAAGTGAGTTTTTGTTCACCCTCCGTAAACGATTTGCAGACGTTACTAGATGTCTTAGGGCGTCTGACAAATTGCAGACAATCCACACACAACAGTGGAGGAGTGCAAACGCACTCAAGGCCGCCATGGATGAACTCGTCACTGTCCCTGGACATGGGGTCGTTGAGACCCAACTTGTCCAATTGTTTTATCGTGCCATGCCCGAAGCTCTGCACGGGCACTTCTTCACACGTAAGCAACAACCTAACATGACGTATGACACGTTAAGTAGAGAGGTTGTTGCTTTTGAGGCCCAATCCGTGCCAGTTACCACTTTCTGCCAAGGGCAAAAATTGGAAAGGACAAACCATCACCAGCCAAGTAAAGGCTAAGGATAGTCTTATACTCACTTTAGAAGAAGGTGGTCTGGAAGAGGTCCCATACAGTGAGATAGAGTGGGGCCAGGATGAGTCAGACAGCAGCGTAGGCCAGGGGAGTACCTATGCTGCTGTCGCGGCCAGAGGGAGGCCGCAAGGAGGAGGAAGGGGCCAAGGCCAACATGGCCAAGCCTTTGGTGGTCGAGGGTTGGGCGGCAGAGGAAACCGCCAAGCGGGAGGTAGTGGTCAAGGTCCCCCGTCAAACAGCCCTCGTTCAAATTGGTCACCTCCCAGAACGGGTGGTTGGCACCCTCGTCGGCCTAAGGCCCAACCCTGGGAAACGTTGGGTATTGAGCAGACAAACTGGCAGAAGAGGATAGATGGGTTTCAATGCGTCTTCTGCAGTGACCCTGGGCACATCATCAAATTTTGCCCAAGGTATAGGAGTGTCCGACGAGATGTTGCTGAGGCAACAAAAAGCAACCGCTGGTAGGGGTAGCAACTGCCCTTACCTCGAGGCCAAGTGGAGATGAGTGCTCGCGCCAAATAGAAACTCTCACTCCATGTGTGTCTAGGCAGAGGTTGCTGGTCAGCGTCTAGTTAACTTTCCAGAGACTGTTTGTGTTAGAGTCTCTCTAGGTGCTTCCCTCACAGGCTTGGCAGAAGAGTTGAAGGAGAGAATGTCGGTTTGGGCCAAGATGAAGAGAGAAGGAAAAGGGCGGCTGTTGTTAGCAGATGTAGAGGTCTTTAGAGCAGAGTAGGGGCCCTTATAGACAGTGGGGCCACACGTAGCTACATTAGCTGCAAAGCGCTGAAGAAGTTGAAGCTTAGCTTGAAAGTCCAAAAGATAAAAGAACCTATAGTCAGTATCCTCGCTGACAATCGCACGATGCGGTCGAGGATTATGTCGAGGGAGTCCAGGCGTATTTTCGCCTAGAAGCAGATGGGAAGGTAGAGAGAGTTCTTCATTCCCTGACTCTCCTCATTGAAGACAATCTCCTTTTCGAGAGTGTTGGGTATGAATTGGAGAGAGGCAGCAGGGGCCACACTGCATTTGCATGAGCATGAGTGTAGGCTTCCTAGTCCATCAGGTGGTGTCAAGGAAGCCCACCTATTTCATGTGTCAGGAGTAGACAACTCCTTAGCACATTGTTGTCTTAGTGCTCTTACGTTTGCGCGATTAGTCAAGAAGCAGCAGTTAGAAGAGCGGGTCCTTGTAGCCTATGTTCAGCCAGTCACTGAGCCTAAGAAAGAGGAAGTGACAAACCCTATAATTACCAAGTTGTTGGAAGAGTACGGAGATTTGTCAGAACCTCCTTCGGGAGTAGTTCAACGTCTTATCCAACATCGCATTGAGATAGAGCTTGGCAGTAGAACTCCCAAGGGAGCAGTCTATAGAATGTCTCCTAAGGAGTTAGAGGAGATGCGCAAGCAGTTAGACGAGCTCCTTGAGAAGGGTTGGATTAGGCCCAGTTCGTCTCCATTTGGAGCGCCTGTTCACTTTGTCCCCAAGAAGGAGGGAGAGTTGAAGATATGTATTGACTATAGGGGTCTGAACGCAGTCATGATCAAGAATGCAGAACCATTGGCCCAAATAAATGATTTGCTTGATGGGGTGTAGGGCTGCAAGTACTTCACAAAGATAGATTTAAAGTCAGGGTACCATCGGATTGAGGTTCACCCTGAAGATTAGTACAAGACCGCGTTCAGGACCAGGTATGGGCATTACGAGTTCATAGTGATGCCCTTTGGACTAACCAATGCACTGACCACTTTCCAGTGTTGTATGAACGATTTGTTTAGGTCGTGGCTAGACAGGTTTGTAGTCGTATATTTAGACGATATCTTAGTTTTTAGTAAGACCCTCCAGGAACATGAGGCTCATCTGAGGTAGATCTTGGAAAAGTTGCGAGAGGCAAATTTCAAGATCAACGCAAAGAAGTGTGAGTGGGCCAAGATCGAAATCCTGTACTTGGGCCACGCACTAGATGGTGATGGCATAAAACCTGAGGACAACAAGATCGCAACGATTAGAGATTGGCCAACTCCTCGTACACTCACATAGTTGAGATCGTTCCTAGGATTGGCTAATTACTACAGGAAGTTCGTTAGAAACTTCTCTGCTATCACTGCTCCCCTTCGCAGACTGCTAAAGCAAGAAGCAATCTGGAAGTGGGACCTGGACTGCACATCGGCCCTAAAGAAGTTGAAACGGGCCTTGATAAACTACCCAGTCCTCAAGGTAGCTGATCCATCCTTACGTTCCTGCATAAATACAAGGAGGATGTATAGCCAATACGGGGTCTTGTAGTACAGGGTTGAATTCTTTTCCCGAATCAGTGCTTAAAAAGGAAATTCGAAGAAAAGGATTGGAGGTTAAACATAAAAAAACAGAGAAAAATAAAGCAATCCATTTGTGAATCATAAGAGGGGCACCAGTCAAGGCAACTTCGTTGCGAGTTCGAAAACAAAAGACAAAACCATAAAGACTCAGGATCCAACACCATAATAAGAGACTACCTTCATGATTCGACCAAGTTCCAGAAACTTTATAAAACAATGGTAATTGATTATTTGAATTTGTAAAAACGCTATAAATAGAGAAATCAGAAGAAACATAACAAAACAAAAAGTTGTTGTCACCACTGATGCGAGGCAGTATGGTATTGGTGTTGTTTTACAGCAAGATGATGGCAATGGGTATAGACCCGTAGAGTTTATGTCTACTAGATTGCCTTCAAAGAAGGTAGCAGCCTCCACATACGAGAGAGAACTCTACACTCTCAGGCAAGCTCTAGATCATTGGAGACACTACTTGCTTGGGAGACACTTCAAAGTCTATTCAAACCACTAGACACTCAGGTGGCTGAAGACACAGGCCAAGATGACACCTAAGCTTACTATGTGGGCCGCAGAGATAGACCAGTTAGACTTTGAGCTCAAACCCGTTAAAGGAAAGTACAACGTAGTTGCAGACGATCTCAGTAGAAGGGCTGATTACTTTGGGGTGATCGTTCACTATTTGGACAAAGGATCCGATTTGCAGCAAAAGGTTAAAGATTCGTATGCTCAGGACCCTATCTGTAGTGATCTCCTTAAGAGAGTAAAGGAGGCTCTAGAGAGTGAACCTGACTATCGCACCACGAACGGATTATTGTTTGAGAAGACAGACGTCGTAGACAGGCTATGCATTCCCAACAATGAGGAGATCCGGAGTTTGATCTTAGGGGAATGCCATGACACAAAAGGGCACTTCGGCTGGCAAAAGACATTAGCCAACCTGACACGTGCTTACACTTGGCCTGACATGAAAGTTGACTGTATAGAATACATACACAGTTGTAAAGTGTGCCAACGCAACAAAATTACGACGCGACCCCATTGGGTCTTCTCCAACCTATCCCTTCAGGACCCAGAGAGTTTGTGTCTATTGACTTTATGGACGCAGGGGTTAGGAGTAAGCATGGCAAGAGCCAAGTCATGGTTATAGGTGATCGCTTTAGCAAGTATGTAGTTTTCATTCCTTTGCCCTCGGAGGCACGTATTGAGCTAGTGATAGAGAAGTTTTTCGATTCCTAGGTTAGTGAGCATGGCATTCCGCTATCCATAGTTAGCGATAGGGATACGTGGTTTACTAGCCAGCATTGGCAGGAGCTTATGCGAGTCTATGGCTCAAAGTTATTGATGTCATCTGGCCGTCATCCAGAGACTAACGGACAGACTGAACAGATGGATAAGATCCTGCAACAGATACTCAGGATGTGCATTAGACTGGATCAGATTAACTGGGATGAGATGCTCCCTAAGGTAGCTAGCGCCTACAGCAACAGTGTCCATCTAGCTACATGTCGAACGCGTAATGAGTTACACAAGTCCTTTAGACCACGCAGGCCGTTTGAAGGACTAAACCGTGACCAGGTACAGCGACTGCCACCCGGAACTAGGGAGTTTGCCCTACAGCATGAGAGAGAGATCGCAAGAGTGACCGACAATCTAAGAAAGGCTCAACACAGAATGATTGAGCAAGCTAACAAGCATCGTCGGCCATCGCAATTCTAGGTAGGTGACTTAGTCTAGGTCAAGTCCAAGGAGTTCGCCCCAGAAGAGAACATCTCACAAAAGTTGTTGCCCACGTATAGGGGACCGTGGCCTGTCCTTGAAGTAAAAGGCGGAGAGGACGGACCTTCCTACACAGTAGAGATTCCGCCACGCCTCCACACATACCCAGTCTTCCATGCATCCAAGTTGTTACCTTGTGTCACCAGTCAGCAATTTCCGCCGCGTCGATCGATGATTCCGCCTGATATGGATGGCAAATATGATATAGATCGCATTGTGGAAGAGGATGTATTCCGGACCGGAGGTAGAGGTCGTCCACACAAGCAGTGCAAAGTCAGGTTCGCTTATCAGGAACCGGAGGACGACCGCTGGTTCACAAGAACCGAACTTTTAGAGACCGCTCCCAACGTAGTCCACACCGATGACAGAGAAAGGAAAGGTAAAGGTCCTGTCTTACACTAAAGTATTCTTGGAGGGCAGTCCAAGCACAGTCAGCAGAGGGCAGTCCTAAGTCCTACCTAGCCTAGTCAGCGGTACCTAGTCCCAGGTCGCACTTTGTCCAGTCAGCAAGTACCATGGGGGACTGTAAGCACCCCGGGCCCAGGGTCCAAGGGCAGACCTATGACAATCCGAAGTACAAATAAGGAGGCAGTGTCCACGCATTCATTCGTTATGGCTGTGAGCTGTGCGGAAGCGCTGTCTCTTTGTCTTGTGCTACGGAGGTCTGCAGGTGCCCGGAGAGGAAGAGGGCTAAGAGGAGGAAGACGCGGCCATAGCCGTGAGTTAGGTAGAGAGTTAGATGGCAGCGATAGCTGCCCAGTAGGCTAGTTAGTGTGTGTGTGTGTGTGTGTGTGTGTGTGTGTGTGTGTGTGTGTGTGTGTGTGTGTGTGTGTGTGTGTGTGTGTGTGCGGGACATCCAGGGAGATCCAGTGTACATGCGTGCGTGTGAACAAGTAGGTCGGGTGGGAATTGTTGTCTGGCACCCTGTGCCAAGGCCATTCAGACAAGTTTGATTCTGGGCTGCGTTCCTGGTTACGTGTTATCTCTGAGCTTTGTGTGGGCGCCTTTGGCCAAGTTTGATTGTCATCTATTTACATGCATGCTGAGCGAGAAGAAGACAAGTCTGATTGCAATTTTAGTAATTTTATTACTATTATTATTATTATTATTATTATTATTATTATTATTATTATTTCATTTTTAATCTGCGGTCCTCACCAAAGTTGCTTCCAATTTACTGAATATAATGCCCGAGCGTTATAAACGAATATAGACTAATATAACTTCTGCTGGGCGTTATGCTCATATACAATGCCCAAGCGGTATTTTCAGGTGAAAGACGGTATGGCCGACCTGCTTTCCAGCAGGAGTCAGTTTTTTTTTTTTTTTTTTTTTATAAGAAAACTACTTTCTGCAAGGAAAATAAGCAACAGCGAGATGACAATCCCAGATCACACCATCACATTGCAAGCCAAATAGTCACACCGTGTACAGATAGCAGCGTTGCACCAATAATACACCAATGGAGTTTCGTAGCACTGAAAACCAATGTCTGTGGAGAGCTCACTCTCTCCTCTCAACAAAAGAGTCCAGTTCCCTTACACTCACACTTGGCGCTCAGCGCCCAGCCTATTCCTACACAGCTACTACAGACTACAAAAAGACAATGCAACTGTTGACATCAGCAGCAGCCCCAAGTACTTGAAGATGCCACCCATGCAGACCATCGCCAATACAAGGTACGTGCCCTCACATCACCATCATCATCATCATCCTTCACCTATCCCCTGACTTCACCCACACCTGTCCTCTCTGTCACCCGAAGACCACCCCTGCGCTTCACTGTAGTCCAAGCCCACCAGCTATGGTGGCTGGGCTATGGCGCTGCCCTCAGCAGCGCCCTCCTCCTCTGCACGACCGCACGTGCTGCACCTCGCCTCTCAGCGCTAGCAGCAGCCTACGAGCATAAGCTCCAGCAGCGCTGCCACCCAGCATGCGAGTGCCTGAATGCCCTGGCCTGGCCAGAGCTCTTTCCTTTATGGAAAGAGCTGGCTGCTTTCACAGCCTGAATGGGCTGGCCTGGGCCCAGAAGCTTCCGGAAGGCCCCGGGAGGCTGCTTGGATGCAGCAGCTACTGGGCTGCTGGGCCTCGTTCGGTTGGGCGCCCAACTGTCTCTGTATGAGGCTGCGATTCACGCCCAGGGCCTGCATTCTTTGGAAAAGCCCGGAGGGCCATGGAAATGCCTGGGTTGCTCGGCCTGTGTTTCTTTCAACCAACTGGCGCGTCGCAACTGCCTGAACCCCAAATATGAAATTGACAGTCGAAGGCCTTTTGCAAAAAGCCAGGCCCGCCTTTACTTAGGGCGGGCACCTCCGCCTGCACTTAGGGCGGGTAAGGCTGCAGACAGGGGCCCATAGGCCTACCGAGGACCCTGATCCTCGCATTTCCATTATAAAACCGGGAAACCGGCCCGGCGTCCCTCACATGAATGCCGCAGCCGAACCGGGCTGGGTAAGGCACTCCCGGCCAATCCCATCCCCAAATAAGATCATCCCACAAGGAAGGTGCCTGTTGGGGTCTATGAGAGCAAGATTCAGTCTTCTTTTGTATGATGCATGGGACGCTGGACCCGGTTTCAGCAGGTGCGGCTCCCCACCACTAGATTGGAGCATCTGGCGACAGGCTACTAGGCAGTGGTGCTCATATCACCCCGCGTAGCACGCTTTTTTTTTTTTTTTTTTAAGGGCCGGGCAGATCCTGTGTTGGGCCTCTAGGGCCCATGTGGCTGTCCATGCATGCCACGGTAACCAGGCCCCGAAGTTACAGACACCTAAGTCCACCCACATCACCTTGTACCTTCTGGAAGCCACAACAACAACAACAACAACAACCTCCAAAATGCAATTCAACCCTGTGTTAATGGTGGCAATCAATGTACACACATCAGGAACTGCATGTGTAAATAAATGATGACAATATACACAAAGAAACGCAGTAGTTTAAAATGAAAGCAATGCTGGTTTTTTTTTTTTTTTTGTACACGGGATATATACAATATGCGAGCAACATTGTCCTCGGCAGGCCTTGATGGGGCCCTGCTGCAAGCCTTGTGCCCGCCCCAAGTGAATGCGGGCCTTCTTTTTTCGGTGTGGCCTGGTGGGCACCAGACAGTTACCTCCCGCAAGTTGGTTACATGCGCCCTGCTCGCAAACATGTGAATCTTCCGGCAAGTTGGTTACATGCGCCCATCTCGGCTCTTCTGGGCTTGACGTGGAAGCAGGCCTTTCTGCCTATCACAACGCCGGAAACAACTCATGCCACGTGTGATAGCTGGGAGCCCTTGACTGTTTCGGTCCCAGGCCACTGTCTGAATCGGGCCTGGGTGCAGACAGACAGTTTGACCCAACATGAAGCTACTGGGCACACGAGCATCCCAGCCAGGCGGGCTTCAGGCCAGGCCACTTTCCATATAGGAAAGTGCCTGGCAACAGGTGAGGCGTTTGGGCACTCACTTCACATGCGGCAACGCTGCTAGTGCGAGTGCTCGAGGCCGCTGGCAGTGAGAGCAGGGCGCACACAGGCGCTAGAGGGAGGAGTGCTGCTTGTGCAGCGCTGTGCCAAGCCAGCCATAGCCGGGCTTGGGTGCAAGGAGGTCAGCAGGGTATGGTGGTGTGGGTGGAAGACGGGATGAGCATTGAGAGGGCAAGTGGGCAAGTGAGGGATAAGACGAGAGGGCACGTACCTGGTCGTCACGGTGGTCTGCATGGGCAACATCCGCATGTACTGTGGTTGCTGCTGCTGATGTCATCTGGTTGCTTTTGTCGTTAGAGTAGGCTAGTATAGGAGCTGTGCAATCCGAGTCTGGGTGCTGAGCACCAGTAGGGACGAAAGACTTCAGATACGTTGTTGATGGTGGCGAGAGAGGGCTTTCATGGACAATTGAGTTCGTTGCTTTGGTTCTCCTTTGGTGTGATATTGGTGCATTTCTGCTTTCTGGACAGCTCGCGACTGTCTGTCTGTCAATGTGATGTTGCAATTTGGAATTCTGTCAGTTCGCTATTGCTCAATTTCCTTATGTGTGTATGTGTGTGCAGAAAGGGAGGGAAAAAAGATGATGTTATTTGAATATTGATAGAGTGTTTGATATTTTTTGAGTAATTATCTATGGGGATCCTTTGACTGGCTGGGCTGTTCTGCAGGTCCAAGCGTTCAAAGGCGCCAGAGAAGAGAGCGCCGGCATCCCTGGCGCTGATATTAACAATTGCTGCTCTGTACTGCCTATGGTGTGTTCGACGGCTCTACTGGCTGATGGATTCCTTTCCCCCGGTCGGAGAAGAAGCAGATCTTGGTGTCATTGTGTTCATGGGTTGCTTCTTCTTTCTGCCACTTCTACTGTGCATCCTTTCCATGAATCCGGTTGAGGACCAGGAATACTTAATGCCATCCTCCTGTAAACCAGAAGAGGTATGACGAGTGTAGTCACTTAATTGTCAGCAACGTCCTTACGGAGCGTTTCGAACACACGCATGCACACCCACTTCAATTGCAGCCTCTTAGAATCCCTTCCGATTGGGGTCCATTCTCGTCCACATTTGGCTCTTCTGTCCTATCCTATCCTACCCTTTCCTTCCTTTCCTATCCTATCCTTTCCTATCCTTTCCTTGCCTATCCTATCCTTTCCCTGCCTTGCCTATCCTATCCTTTCCTTTCCTATCCTACCCTATCCTTTGCTTTCCTACCCTATCCTTTTCTTTCCGTTCCTTCCCTTTCCTATCCTATCCTATCCTATCCTATCCTATCCTATCCTATCCTATCCTATCCTATCCTATCCTTTCCTCTTAGCCAATCAATCCAGTGAGGTCATACTTGCAACGCCTGGACTTTCTTGACGTAATTCTTGCCGTCAGATTTATTTGTGGAAGGCCTGGGACTACTTTCTCGACATAGTCTATTAGTCGTAATCGCAATCAGACACATCCGAAGAAGTCCATAGTGTGAATAGGTTCGGATTCTTTCGACCTGCCCTTTCCTGTCTGCCACTGACCAGAACCGTCTATCTGGGCAACGTCCTGTCCTCTGTGTCATTGGTTGCTCTGGTTGAAAGCAGGCAATGGCATGGCATGGCATGGCACGGCAGTTTGTGAAGGACATTGACCATCCAGCACCAGCTTGCTAGTCAGAACAAGCATGCAGCACGCAACAGCGCATAGAATGTGGCTTCTTTCAGATCACCTGTGTGTATGATCACACAAAGTCTGCTCTGGTCGGTCTTCTGTGGGCCGCTGCCAAGTCAACTCTCTGCCTAGAGCGGCAAGGGTTTGTTAGTAATACATTGGTTTAATCAAGGATGTATTTATACTCCAGGATGGTGTAGTGGAACCCTCTCTACTCCCTCCCTGCCCACCACCGCCGTCTCCCTCTTCTTCCCTCTCAACCCTCCCCCCCCCTCCTCCCCCTCTCCTCCTTTGTGTGGATCGGCGTTTGCATTCCTTTCCAATGTTGTTGTGACAGAAGAGTACCTGACTTGGAGGAGGTTAGGAGGGAGGCCTGGAGGTTTCCAGCTTTGAATTCAACATGGTGTACCACACATGTGTTGGACTATTAGAGAGAGAATATGGCTTCCTCAGAATCCTCACTGAAATATCGACTTTTATATAGGTTCGGAATCTTTAGTTGGGATTAAAGTGGATTAGCTAGCTACCCCTTACCCAACCGAAGGCAGGCACGAAATGCTTCGTCCAGCCGAATGTGTGGTGGGCCATTTATCTTTAGGAAACTTTGAGAGGCTCCTATAGTGTGCACAGAGGTTGTGTTTGTGAAAACCAGCCTGCAGGCAAGGAGGCCTCCTTAAGTTCTTACACCATGAGTAGTGCAGCGGCATATGCTGAGCAGAAGAACAAACTGAGATAAGCCTTCCACAATCTGCGCGAGTATAGGTTATGGGCCATTATGGGGTAACTATGCCTGTGTTAGGAACCGCTGGAAGCTTTGCGCCCAAAAAGACAGTGGAGGTACGCTGGTAAGAGCTTTGGAGTCCAAGGGGTGCCACATGCAACTTTTTGTTTCTTTTTTTTGCCCTTTCTTTCTTTCTTTCTTTTCTTTTCTTTTCTTTTCTTTTCTTTTAATGGGAGAAAAAAAGTATCCACCATCTTCGATTCTGGAGAGCTCTTCCTTGCTGAATGTAGGCTGCTCCTTGATTTCTCGTTACCTTTCTACATGCCATACCACTGCATTCCCACCAGGCAGTTGGAAGAGGGGGGGAAGGGGTCAGGGAATTCTTCGGGGGGTCTCAGGGGGATCTCTGTGTCTACTTTAGCCCATTCATGGAATATCAGGCGGACTTAAAGCCAATCAAAGTTATGACTTCTAAAAAATGTACTTCAATCATTATATTATTTTGTTTGTCTTTGTTCCTCACCTGTCTGGAATTTTCACGTATGCATCAGCATGGTTCTTTTTCGTTCGTGTTTTTTTTTTTTTTTAAGTTGCAGCTTATATTATAAAAGTAATCGAATGAGGCCGGGAATCCCTCAACATCTCAAAAAAAAAAGTTGCCACTGGACCAAAAAGGAAAATTCGGCAACAGAAATAAACGGAACAAAACAGCCAGGAACTATTGAAGAATTCATAACCAAAGTCTCCTGCTAATCTATCTGGGAGTCTTACCCAGCAGCTTCGCTTCAAGATCTTATTACAGAAAAGAGACCAAGTACACAATCTATAAACTCAAGGAAGCCTGAACCGCCTACTAGATGGGTTCCCCACCACACACCCCTGGATCGTCATTGGCATACATTCAACGAACCAATATCACCATGGATACAGTTCAAGTTTGCTTCCTCCCAGGGAGTAGGCGCGCGTTAGCGCTAGCGCTATGGCTGGCGGGCCGCCGCGGCACGCGGATGGTGGCATGATGGTTGCTTGCAGGCGAGGCGCAGGCTGGTCGGAGGTGGCGGGGCGCTGGCTTCTCGCAGGTTGCGAGGCGCTGGCTTCTCGCGAGTGGCGAGGCGCTGGCTGTGTGAGTGCAGCGAGGCGCTGGCTGCTGGCGGGGGGCGAGGCGCTGGCAACAGGTGAGTGGTGGGGCGCTGGTGACTTGCGGTTGGCTAGGCGCTCGCTTGGAGTGACTAGTAAGATGCTAGCTGACATGTGGCGCGGTGCTGGCAGCCGACGGGAGGGAGGCGCTGGTGCGAGGGTGCTGTGATTTTGTGAATTAGATGGGGGATGGCGCTTGACGCACGCGCGGTATCTAGAGGCGCTGGGTCATTACTACGTCACAGGTTGACATGGCATCTGACCTGAGGCACGGAGGAAAAGGGAGAATGGTAGCGGCAGCTGCTGTTTGAACATTTTCCCTGTGTTTTTCACATGAAGTACTCCATAGCCAAGACCTTTAAAGAGGCTGGAGAGCTCATGCGAGCCTGAGGGAAACTTCGGAGGGAACCAGCTACTAGACGGTTCGATTAGTCTTTCGCCCCTATACCCAAGTCCGACGAACGATTTGCACGTCAGTATCGCTGTGCGAGCCTCCACCAGAGTTTCCTCTGGCCTCGCCCTGCTCAGGCATAGTTCACCATCTTTCGGGTCCCAACGGGCATGCTCACACTCAAACCTCTCACAGCAGATCGTGGTTGGCAGACGGTGCACCCACAGAGGGTTCCCGCCACTCAGGTTTCTTCCGCCTCGTGGGCTAATCACCCACCGNATCACCCACCGGCTCCCATGCACGTTGAACTCCTCAGTCCGTGTTTCAAGACGGGCAGGATAGAGGAATTTCGCCAGCATCCCGAACACGCAGGAACCCGAACGGGCCCGCCGAAAGAGGCGCGTGCTCAAGGTCCTCGACTACCGTGACGGGCACCCGTGGGGGGTTTCAATCGCTCCCCACCGCAATGCCGGTCACAGCAGCCCATGCTGGCAGGCACCCCACGTCCAACAAGGGGGGCGACAACACAGTCGCCGTCCACCCCTGCCCAGACGGGAGCGCATGACTTCCCCTCCATCCGCTTCTCGCTCGACAATTTCAAGCACTCCTTAACTCTCTTTTCAAAGTTCTTTTCATCCTTCCCTCGCGGTACTTCTTCGCTATCGGTCCCTCGCACATATTTAGCCTTGGATGGGGCTTACCACCCAATTGGGGCTGCATTCCCAAGCAACCCGACTCTTGGACAACACCTCGTTGCGCAGCAGGGTCCGGCGGTCGACGGGGTTGTCACCCTCTTCGGCGTCCCCTTCCAGGGAACCTGCAGAGGTTGCCTCTCAAGACTACAATTCAGGGAGCAACAGAGCCCCCGGATTTTCAGTCTGGGCTATTCCCGGTTCGCTCACCGCTACCAAGGGAATCCTCGTTGGTTTCTCTTCCTCCGCTTAGTTATATGCTTAAGTTGGGCGGGTGCTCCCGCCCGACCTGAGATCAAAAGGCAAGGCCCGACGTACCTCCACAGCTCGAGGCCGACACCCCCAAAAGTCGATGTTGGTGGAGGAAAGTGGAGTCAGCCCTGTGGAAACCAAAGTGCGGAGAACATTGGTCCTACTTGAAGAATCATCACAGTGCCACTTGGAGAGAATCATCAAGAGAGCGGCTAGGAGGTCGTCATCAACCTATATATGTGCTTTCGTTTGTTTTTTATCTTGTGCAGGTTATCCATCAAGAGCATCGAGATTTTCATCACTGTCTTTTCAGCGGGGGGGTTTCATCAAGGACACCGTCATTTCTGTAATCCTCATTTGGTTACCGGTGGTAATCATCATCGGCTTCTCTATTTCGTCATCCATGTTATTTTATCTTCTTTTTATCTTCTTCATGATTATCATCCGGACTTCTCTGTAAAAATCGTAATCATCGTCATCTTCTATTTTCATTACAGCAATAGTGAGTTGTCAATCTTCCACACAGTTGCCATTAGGGCATTGCAAGTTCGACGTTCCTTAATTATTTTTGCCAATTTTAGCTCATCATCATCATCATCATCATCATCTACCAATCTGAATCATCATCATCATCATCATCATCATCATCATCGTCATCATCACCATCATCATCATCTACCAATCACCATCATCATCATCATCATCATCATCATCATCACGGCTTCTTTATTCATTTTTTCACCAATCAGTAGTTATCTCTGCATTGGTGGTTATATTCTCATCTCCCAGATAGGATATGGTCTAGTTGGTAGGTATGTTGGTCAGGAAGGGAGCGCTACTCCGCAAGGGTAACACAAGGTGGGAGGTGATTGCCCTCCAGGGAGTAGACGCAGATGATGGGAGCTGACCTGGGCTRGGGCTGGGAGATATGTATGGGGGYGCATTATCTCCTGGCGGAGGCAGACTAGGTCAGAGTGTTAGTTTTGAGGTACACCTTTTGGGGGAACTGGTTACCTCAAGGTAGAAGGGAATGGGGAGGTTCTCTCTCTCGTTGGGGCTGGGGTTGTGCTCAGCGAAGGCAGCGAGAGGAGAAGAGGAAATGATGGGAGAGGAGGAGAATACGTGGAAGAAGGGGAGGGGTGGAGAGAAATAATCATCAGCGTCGTCATCATTATCCATCATCTTTGTGATCATCTCAGGGTACTCGTCAAATTTCATCATCAGAAAGTTTTGCTGATCAGGATTCTGATATTATCAGATCCTTGATTTCTGGTTGGCATTCTAGATTAGCTAATTTCCTAATTGAGTCTTCTTGTGCAATGGCCAGCTTGAGTTGGCGCCAGAACGACGCTAGCCGGCGTTGGGGCAGTGCCCTGTAACCTGCTTATGTAGGAGCTTGAGGCTTTGTATAGAGCTCTGGAATTGCCGAGAGAGGAAGGCAATCTGCAAACTTGACTAATGGCTACAATCTGGCCGATGATGGTCGGAGCTGGGGTGGGTAGCGCTGCCTTGTAATCGAGCCAGATTGGGGTGTGAGACCGGGAAGAGGCCTGATTGGTGCACAGCACGGGCTCAATTGTGATTGGTTGTTTGGAATGGATACAGGAAATTAGGGATAGGATAGTAATTCAGTGCTGAGTAGA
>BFEA01000016.1:4735995-4749532 GCA_003427395.1 Chara braunii | reverse complement strand
ACCTGCCCCCCCCCCCCCCGCCTGCACCCCTCCACCACCCACCCACCCACCCACCTGCCCGCACACACACACCACCCACCCACACACACACACAAATATTAAGATTATGAAGTTCGCTGCCAATGGCTGTCGTCGGGTTTGAACCCACCCACAGATTTGAGATACACAACTGCCTGATCTGATAAGCACTCAGGTCGATTGGGTCCCTGTGTGTTTTTGGGGACTGCTTCTTTAGGAAGTGTATCCGATGTCAGGCAGCTGGCAGGTCAGGATGTGCCTTGTGTCCAAACCCTAACGTTGCACAGTGTGTCAGGCGGGTCCAGTCCCACAATTTTCAAGCGCCAACTCTGACGATTTTTCGCGCTCAGACGAATCGAAGAAAAAATCAGAAAATTTGAGTTCCTGCAGATTAGGTTGTCATCTTTGCAGAAAAAATGTATAAAAAAAAACAAAAAAAATAGACTCTGAAATAAATGTCGCGCCGTTTCGTTACATTTTCTATTTTTGTCATCCTGGCACGTGTTGGCGAACGAGAAAAAAAACACAACTTTCGCAATTTTTTGCGATCAAAAGGATGACTCCACAACTCTTAAAATTGAAGGGTTTGTAGATTTGGTCGTGATATTTCCACGAAAAATATTTAAAATATTTAATATATTTTTTTTAAATCGCAAAATAAATGGCGTGCCAAATTCGTCCTATATTTCATTTTTGGTGTTTTTTGCTGCTCTATCACGTGTTGGCCAACAGAAAAAGTACTCGAACTTCCGCGATTTTTTAAAGTGTCGTAGAGTAGAGTAGAGTGGAGTGCAGTAGAGTAGAGTAGAGTAGAGTAGAGTAGAGTAGAGTAGAGTAAAGTAGAATAGAGTAGAGTAGACTGTTGTATAGTGTCGTAGAGTAGAGTATATGGGAGTTAAGTGTCGTAGAGTAGAGTATATGGGAGTAAAGTGTCGTAGAGTAGAGTTTTTTAGAATGTCATAAAGTGTCGTAGAGTGTCGTAGAGTAGAGCAAAGTGTCGTAGAGTATAGTTTTTCATAATGTCGTAAAGTGTCGTAGAGTGTCGTAGAGTAGAGCAAAGTGTCGTAGAGCGGAGCAGCGTAGAGTAGAGTAAAGTGGAGTAGAGTAAAGTAGAGTAGAGTAGAGCAAAGTGTCATAGAGTGTCGTAGAGTGTCATAAAGTGGAGTAGAGTACAATAGAGTAGAGTAGAGTAGAGTAAAGTGTCATAGAGTAGAGTAGAGTGATGTGTCGTAAAGTAGAGTAGACTGTCGCAGAGTAGAGTAGAGTGTCGTTGAGTGTCCTATAGTAGAGTAGGGTCGCATGTCCTAGAGTGTCGTAGAGTGTCATAGAGTAGAGTATAGAGTAAAGTAAAGTGGAATAGAGTAGAGTAGAGTACAGTAAAGTATATTAGAGTAGAGTAGAGTAGAGTATAATGTCGTAGAGTAGAGTATAGTAGAGTACAGTGTCGTAGAGAAGAGTGTAGTAGAGAAAAGTGTCGTAGAGTAGAGTATAGTTTTGTATAGTGCCATAGAGTGTCATATAGTTTCATAGAGTACAGAAGAAAGTCATAGAGTGTTGTAGAGTAGAGTTGAGTAGAGTAGAGTGTCGTAAAGCATAGTAGAGTGTCGTAAAGCATAGTAGAGTAGAGTAGAGTAGAGTGTCGTAGAGTAGAGTAGAGTAGAGTAGAGTGTCGTTGAGTGTCGTAGAGTAAAGTAGAGTAGAATAGAGTACAATGTCGTAGAGTAAAGCCGAGTGTCCTAGAGTATAGTATAGTAGAGTAGAGTTTCATAAAGCGTCACAGAGTATAGTAGAGTAGACTATCGTAAAGTAGAGTACAGTATCGTAGAGTAGAGTGTCATAGAGTAAAATAGAGTAAAGTGTCGTAGAGTGTCGTATAGTAGAATAAAGTAGAGTCGAGCATCGTACAGTGTCGCAAAGTGTCGTAGAGTGTCGAAGAGTACAATGTCGTAGAATGTCGAAGAGTGTCGTAGAGGAAGTATGACAGAGTGTCGTCGCGTAGAGTAGAGTATTGTAGAGTGTCTTAGAGTGTCTTATAGTAGAGTAGAGTGAAGTATTGTAGAGTGGGTAGAGTAGAGTGTCGTAGTGTGAAGTATAATCGAGTAAAGTGTCGCATAATGTCGTAGAGTAGAGTATAGTAGAGTAAAGTGTCGTAGAGTGTCGTAGAGTGTCGTAGAGTAGAGTAGAGTAGAGTAGAGTAAAGTGTCGTAGAGTAGAGTAGAGTATAGTAGAGTAGAGTAGAGTAGAGTAGAGTTTTGTAGAGTGTCGTACAGTGTCGTAGAATACAAAAGAGTGTCGTAGAGAAGAGTAGAGTAGAGTAGAGTAAAGTAGAGTGTTGTAGAATGTCGTAGAGTAGAGTGTCGTTGAGTGTCGTAGAGTAGAGTATTTTATAGTGTTGTGGAGTAGAGCGTCATAGAGAAGAGTAGAATGTTGCAGAGTAGAGTACAATGTCGTAAAGTATAGCATTTTAGAGTATCGTAGAGTATCGTAGAGTAGAGTAGAGTAGAGTAGAGAGTCATAGAGTAGAGTAGAGTATAATATAGTGTCGTAGAGTAGAGCAGAGTGTCGTAGAGTAGACTGTCATAAAGTGTTGCAGAGTACAGTAGAGTAGATTGTCGTATAGTAGAGTACAACATCGTAGAGTAGAGTAGAGTGTCGTAGAGCACAGTAGATTGTCGTAGAGTAAAGTAAAACGTCGTAGAGTGTCGTAGAGTAGAGTAAAATCAAGTGCCGTAGAGTGTTGTGGAGTAAAGTATCATTGAGTAGAGTAGAGTAGTGTCGAATAATATAGTATTATAGAATGTCTTAGAGTAGAGTAGAGTGTAGTAGAGTAGAGTGTAGTAGAGTAAAGTTGAGTAGTGTAGAGTGGGTAGAGTAGAGTAGAGTAGAGTTGAGTAGAGTTGAGTACAGTGTCGTAGAATAGAGTAGAGTAGAGTGTCGTAAAGTGTCGTAGCGTAGAGTATATTAAAGTAGAGTAGAGTGTCGGGAGTAGAGTAGAGTAGAATAAAGTAGAATAAAGTAGAGTGTCGTAGAGTAGGGTAAAGTACGTACAGTAAAGTGTCCTAGAGTAGAGTGTCATAGAGTAAAGTGTCGTGAAGTAGAGTAGAGTAGACTATCGTAGAGTAGAGTGTCGTAGAGTAGAGTGTCATAGCGTAGTGTAGAGTGCGGTTGTGTGCATGTCCGTGTGTGTATCACATGTGTGTGCGTGTGTGTGTGTCTGTGTGTGTGTGCCCCTGTGTGTGTGTATGTATATGTGTGTGTGTGTGTCTGTGTGTCTGCATGTGTATGTGTGTGTGTGTGTGTGTATCTGTTTGCCTATTTGTATGTGTATGTGTGTGTGTGCCCCGTGTATGTGTGTGTGTGTGTGTGTGTGTGTGTGTGTGTGTGTGTRTGTGTSTGTGTGTGTGTGTGTTGGTGTGTTTGTGTGTGTGTGTGTTTGTGTGTGTGAGTGTCACGTTTGTGGGGGTGTATGTGTCTGTCTGTGTGTCTATGCATATGTGTGTGTGTGGCCCCGTATGCGTGTGTGCGTGTGTGTCACGTTGTGTGTGGTCTGTGTGTCATAGAGTAGTTTTTTTTCAAAGTCGTGGGCCAGCCCCCTGCCCTCCACACTTCGGACTTGGATCCATATCATGCATCGCCACACACAAAACCCGCACCCCCTAAGAAGTGTTCATATTTGTTTTTTTCCTAATAAATAGTTAAACCACTACTGCCCCCGCCTTCTGAAATTCGGGGAGACCGGTCGCACAGGTTCATGAGGGCTACCGGTAGTACAGTGGGAAGAGTTGGCAAGCAACAAAATGTACATGCATCGAATTGCCGTCGTGATTTTTTTTCGCAGTTGAAATGATTTTTTTTTTTAATTTCTTACTTACTTTTCCTGGAAAGATCACGTCGAAAAATCGTTGAAGTTGGGGTAGTTTTCCCGTTGGGCCACACGTGGTAAAGTGGCAACAGTAGGAAATGAGACGACTTGGCACGACATTTATTTCACGATCTTAAATATATATATTTTTTTAATTAAATATTTTTTTGTGGAAAGATCACGACCAAATCTACATGCCCTTCAATTTGCAGAGTTGTGGAGTCATCCGTCTAGCAGCAGCAACATTAGAGGCCTTAGCAGCAGAAACAGCAACAGTAATCGATGCAAGCAGCAGGCTACGGTCGCAGTGGCAGTCGAAACAACATTAGTAAAAATAAGGACAAATTGTCTTCATTAAGGGCAGCAGTAGCAAAAACAGCAGTTGAAGAAGCAACCACAGTAACCTTGGAATAGGCGTCAACAGAGATTGCGGCAACGGCCGCAGCAGAAGTAGTACTAATAATTTATCGAAGAAAGGTCAGCGAATTATGTATCCCACAATTACATTAATCGGTCTTCAAACTAATTTCGCACTCTACCCAAACTCGGCGCGCACATTTTATTGTATCCTTATGTCGATGCACTTATGAGCACAATACTAGCAGTAGTTGCAGCAATAGCAGCAGTAACCAAAATTAACAGTAGCAGTAGCAGCAGTAGCAACTAGTAGTAGTAACTTCGCAGCAAACGGTGTTGGTAATCACAGGTGAAGAAGCAATTGTAGAAGCTTCATCCGCAGTAAGTAGTGGCAATAGCAGATGCATTAGTAGTAGTCGTAGCAGAAACAATGATATTTGTAGTAGCACCAGTAGTATCGGACGCAGCAAAGCATCCGCAGCTTTAGCAAGCTGCAATATTTGGGGTATTTCCCACTTCAAAAATAAATATTTTAAGCATTAGGACAAAATTTTGCATTTGCACAACCCACGAGTTGTGTTGATTTCAAATCGAACCTTTTAAAAAACTACCATTGTAATTCCGTCGAAAAGTTTAACCCAAATGGGAAAGGTAGACTGAAAGACTGAACATTGCAGCAAAAAAAAAAAAAAGAGAAGAAGAAAGGGGGGGAGAAACGATTGACCTTGATATTCGACCTTGGATTTACACTTTATGAAAGCAATGAATTTCGAAAATCAGTTAATTACGAATCCAAAAGATTGATGGCGTCTGTATATAATAAAAAAAAACAGGACAGGGGATTTTCAACCCACTCACTGTTTTTACTAAGAACATTTGGAATTAAGACCAGAAGGGTCACTGCCTAACTCATTTGCTCTCTCTAAAAAAAAAAAAAGGGGGGGGAGGGGGGGAATCCGGACCATTCTTGTAAACATCCCTCAATGTTCAGTAGTTTTGTATTTCCCCATAAGGCCCTGATTCAAACTCGAGGAACACCTACCATGAAGGTGACTTGGTTTTTTTTCCTGATCAACCCCGCAATGATTGGTATGAAGGCGAGATCATCGATTGGCTAAATTTGCACTGCGAAAAAATAGAAGAATATTTTTTTGATATCAGAAGAACAGACACAGGCAAATCAGACCTAGCCCTCATGCCATTGATCAAAATGACTTATTAAAGGAACCAGGATGGAACGCTGCATGTCTTTGATCTTGATGATGACGAAGATGTTAAGCGCAGGTACCGGTTGAAGAAGAAAATAACCTCAGATTATCAGTTACTCGATCACCATTATGACATTCAAAGAACCTTCAACAATCACGTCAACGGTTCAATGAATCTGCAGACTAGAGGCGCAATAAACCAGGTCTTGAACAGAATGGGCAATCACATGCTGCCTCAACCTGATGGTCATTTTCTGCAAAATTCAAACCCGAACCTCCTCCTCCAATAAATTTCGGGAACTTCGCAATCTGCAAGTGTCGCTACTCAAGCCCAGAATGTAGCAGACATTATTTGGGGGGGTAACCATCATCCGTACGCTGCAGTTGTTGCACCGCAGACCCCAGATGCAGTTGGCTCCACTGGTGGAGGTCACAATGTTCTCAATACTGCAACCGGTGCTTTCAACCACATGCAAAATAGAGCTTTGGGTCACTTGGCGGGGGGGTGAAACAACCCTTTTGCAGGAGAAAACTCCGTCGAAACCTCAAGTTGTTTTCCTTCAACCTTGTAGCTGGCAGTCTCCAAGGGGCAGAGGCACCATCAACATCAGTCTCCAAGAAGAGTGATAGCTCAAGATAATTGTCTATCTCAGACCCAAAAAAGGTCTGGCTGCTGAAGAAGTTGAAGTCCTGGCTTGGTGCTACGGAAAGAAACCTTTGTGGCACCATGTAAACTTGGTAGTCAGGGCAATGCAAGTCTACCTCAATTACATGCACTGGTCTTATGGGAGGCAGAAAACTAAGAGATTCAGGTACAAAACCATTGATTATCCCGAGTTGTTATGCGATGAGGACTTATCTAAGCTCACTCAACAATTTTTTGAGCAAAGTCATGTCAAGTCCATGATGAAGGTTTTCCCCAAGCTACTGTCTGACATACACCTATACAAATATATTGTTGTCCAAAAGTAATAATTATTAGGCAACGTGCATTTTTGTCGTTTTTCCTTAAAGTCGCAAGCTACATAGTTAACTCACCTCAATTCAACCTTGCTTTCAAAGGGGAGAATAAGAAAGGTGAAGCAATTAGATTATTGGTGAATTTTATGGATCTATTTTAACCCCGTTAGAGGCTACTGTTTAGCTTCACGACGTTTTTCGGTGGGAGTCGTGGTTATTTTGAAATTGCTTAGCCAACCTCATAATCTCCTCCAATAAGATTCAACCTTAGGTACGTTTCAACTAACCAATATTTTTCGTTCTTGCAGGAAAGACATTGATCAAGAAAATAACCCAAGTCAGCAGAACCAGAAGAAGAACTCGAGAGGGGGGGGAAAGGGAGGGTACCAACAACAAAATCAAGGTGGTCAGGATACCGGGTTCTTAGATCATGAAGCCATGCTTCACCATGAATGAGTTATTGGCAGGATTTCAGCACTTGCCCTCCTTGGAGGACGCTCAAATGATTATCTCTTACCTTTGAATGACACAAGATTAAAGACCGAAAATTTCGTAGGGAATTCACTAGCCTCTTATCTTTCTGAGTGAACTCAATTGCGTAAATGGCATGAGACATCTGATTAAAGGGAAGTCATTTTTTTGATCGAAAGAAGAGTGACCTTCAACTTTAGGGGAACTTCTCACAATGATCCTCGCAAGATAGAAGAAATTGTTAGAAGGGTAAAGCCTGAGATGACAAAAATAAAATTTATAAGAGCCTTGAAATGCAGTTTCCTTCCTACGTGCACTCCGTTAGGGACAAGGATTTTATTATTGAGACAATTCAAACTTTGATGGCCCATGATGTTATCGAAGATTCATAAAATCCGATTGTTATTAATCAAATTTTCGTACTCGAAAGGTCCTCCAAACTGAGATTTATCATGGACTTGCGACTTGTGAACCTCTTCATCTCTTTTCCAAAATTTCACAATGAGTCTGTCTCTGATGTTGAGGGCGCCTGCTCTAAAGTCTTTCTCAATGATTTTCTCACATCCTATAATGTCAAAAATTATTACTATCATGTGAAAGTGAACAAGATGTCTCAACCTTACCTTGATTTTGAATGAAAAAGTTTTACCATTTTAAAAAATTTTGTTTTCATTTTTTTTTCTGCATGCTGGATTTTCACAACATTCATGCAAAAAATTATAGTCACACTCAAAATTTTTGAAGTAAGAATTTTCTCCTACATTGACGACTCGTTACTAACGTCTGAAATTTATCTTCAATCTTTGTAGCAGTCTTTCCTCTACACTTACCTGATACGAAAATTAAGTTTCTTTCTAAGCATCAACAAACGTTTTTTCCTCTCATCTCAAAGAGTCAAGGTATTGGTTTTCATGGTAGATTCTCACAAGAAAAGTATCACTATCCCATAAGAGAAAGCAAACAACATCTCATTGATTTTGGTTTAAAGAAGAAAGTTACCTATGGTTTCCAGTAGAGAACTTTCTTAATTGTCGGAAAGTTGGTAGCACTTGCTAGGGCCTTCTCTCCTGCGGCTGCCTTTTGTTCTTACCTCCATAAGGTCATCCATCCTAGCAATTGGAATCTCAACCTTCCACTATCCACTTAGGTCCTTCAAAATTTGTAATAGTAGGAAACAAACTTGGCATCCCTCAAACGAACTTATTGGCCTTTGCAAGAGATCTCCGTTACCGTGCGAACTGACGCATTCGAAAATGCAGTTGGTGCAATTGTTATTGGAACTAGGCTCAAAAAGTCTGTGAACTTCATGCTCCCAAACAACATGATCAGTACTGCAAGTAACCATAGGGAACTATTTGGTGTCCCAGTAACTTTGGATCTCATATGCTCTAAGTAGAAAGAAGTTATGGATAAAGGAGTTATAAAGCTAATATGTGATAATGTTGAAATCACTGCTCTTTTGAAAAGTTTGGGCACCCATGTGGAGTAAATGAATCGAATGCTACGTGAAATTACTACCCTGCTGCTAAAGTTTGACTGTCCATTGAGACCAGTATGGGTTCCAAGGACTCTTAATACGGAGACCGATAATTTGTTAAAACTCCAAGATGCAACAGATTGAGGTTTTCCCCACCACGTTGTCACTCTTTTGATAAGAGAATTCGGATTCTCAACCACCGACCTTTTTGCCTCAGATCCTCACTACGTTTGCCCTACCTTAATCTCAACAAATCTGAGCAGGGGATGTATGAAGGTGGATGCCTTACCCCTGAATTTGATTAATCTACCTCGAAAACCTTACCGATGAATTTCCCCCCCAACCTGCCTAATTAGACCTATTATCAAGTGCATGAAGAAGAACGGAGGGGAATACTTCCTCATTACTTCGGCGTCCACCGTGACAGCATGGTACCATTTTATCATCTTCTTCGATTGCTTGGGCTTCTTTTCCTTGGATATATGCCATTTAACTTGCTTACCAAGTAAGCGGGTGCCAGCAGGCGTTTCGAATCCTGCTAAGTTCGGACTAGTAGCAAAAAGGATCTCAATCAAGTTATGAGGATTGATGATTACATCCAAAACCACATCTAATAAAGTATGAGAAACTCTTCCAAAAACCCTTTGTGAGCATCTGTTCGAATGTCCAACCTTTGCGTATTCCTTCTCGAACGCCTCCAACTCGAAAGTTATGACTACTCTCGTGATTATTTATCTTAAGATCGATCAACCATTTCTTAAAGATTCTGTTGAAAACATTTAAGGATAACCTTTTTTTTTTTGTGTGCTTCGAAAAATAGGCCCGCTGCTCAAGTCCTTCCATGAAGATAAGTAATATCTCTTCATTTCCTCGAATATTTCTAAAAAAGTATCTCCATTTTCTCGGGGTCGCCTAAGCTTTATTACCATCGAATGACTGTATCGTTGAGTTTTGGTATGACTTTGTTGAACAATCAGTGTCTCATTGGCTATCTCTTTCTCTTGAAGGCGCAAACCTTTCCCACCCCATTGCCAACTCTTCCACAAGTAAGTCATAATGCAGAAGTCTCGAAGTGAGGCGGCATATGACCATTCTTTTTGTATACGCATCCTCTCCATTATACCTTCTCGGAGGATTGACATTTTTTTTCTCTAGTCATAGGAGGGGCTTGCTCCTCAAGAACCCCTCGGTCTGAACCCATTTTTTATAAGATCGGCGAAACATTTTAACCTTGGTCGATTGGCAAGAATTGTGGGCCCCTTTGCGGCAAAGTATCCGAAAACCATTGCAACTAATAGCACCATCGAGGGTGTTTACAACAACAAAGCATTCTCCCTCCCGATTCTTAGTTCAGAAACCTCTCCGGAAGCAAGCAGCCTTCAATAAAGGCTAGTACATCAAAGTCAGTACAATCTTGTAATCCTCGTCTTAGTCCGTTTTGATGGGGCCAACAATTAAGAAACCAAAGAATCTTCCCTTTTTCTTGTTCAATAGCCTTGCTCACGGCATATTGGGCAATCAATTCTATTGAGTTTATCAATCCTTGAGCATATTGAGCCTGCATGTCTGGAAGCGCAACATTGGCTGTTTTTTGAATTCCTTGACTCAGCAATAGCTCCCTCCACCATATGCTGCAACAATTTAAATCAATTCAAGACATGTGCATTAAACCACCAGTACCTCGCTCAGCTATCGGCCTGTCTCTTATACACATCTAGATGTGTATAAGAGACAGGACTAACTCTCTCTGCTCTATGAGGCTCTCTCCTCTTTTCTCCCCCCCCCTCTTCCCCCCTCTCAAATCCAAACCCCACCATGAAGACACTGCTCCTCCCCTCCTGGCTCTGTGCAAACTATGCTTGATAATTGCCAAGGCATCGTGCAAGCGCCCTTGGTACCCTCTCACGTCACTCGTCCTGTGGTTTTCTGTGACGTTCTACTGCCTTCCCTATCCTCTCACTCCTCTCCTCCTCCTCCTCACCTGTTTGCAGGTCAAGCATCCTACAACGTCGTCTTCCCACGTGGGGGTCCAGAGCGACTTAGAACCCCCTTCCACACTCCCTCTGACCCCCCCCCCAAAAAAAATCGTCCAAACCGTCTTACAACCCCCTAGATGAGGCCCTCCCCCTCCCAATTACCTCCAAGTGTACTGTCTTCTAGTGAACGCTGGCCAAATGCTGAAGGCGTGGGGGGAACACAAAACCAAGGGCCACGTTTTTTTTTCCTTTCTCTCCAAGCAACATTGCACGTCTGATGCCATGAACATGGTGTTGCCGTAATGTGATGGGTCCGTTGTCATCCGAGGAACTGTGACGGGGGTTGCCTCTTAGCGGTGTCGTTGTTCTCCTCTTTCCTCTCCTCCTCTGGTTTTGTCTATGCCAGAACTCCGGAGCCCCTTGTTTTGTCTTTGTGAGAGCCCCTTCTTTGGGGAATTGCCAGAACCGCTTATTTCGGACCTATACTCTGCTTAGCCCTGGTACCTTTTTTTTTTTTTTTGTCCCCTTAAATCCAGGGTGTTGTAGAGGCCAGTCAGTGAGTGCACAGTGATCACCTGGATCTGTGAGGCCGGGGGGTCCTGGAATATGAGACCACCTCCCAACCCATCCTCATGTCAATCCTCCTAGCGTACCCCCATCCTACCTCACACACAGGGCCATTGGCCCACCAACGGGCAGGCAACTTGGACCGAACAGCAGTGATAGGCACCAGGGCTGATAGGTTACCCAGCCCTGGTGGAAGAGGAATCGGACGAACCTTGTCGAACGGGAACTTCGACGCCAATGAACTACAGGCCCTATATATAGCCACCAGACAGTTCTATCCGAATGTCAGTAGGAACTGCACCCAATGGCACCCTATCCAACCTACCTGAACCTACTGTAAGAGCTAGACCCCACCAGTGACTAGCTCCCCAACCTGTTTTTTGTGTGTATATTCTGTGAATCTATGTAGACAGTCCGCTGGACTGACTGTGATGGGGTTGGATTGTAACCTGGTGATTGATTTTTGTCGGCCGCGGTGGGATGGGCTGTGTGGACGCCTGAGGGATTCTGTTGACAGCCGGCAGACCTACAATGAGGACTCCGGGGCTCAGTTGACCCTCAGTTGTCTGAGGAGATTGTGGTGGTGGTTGGTGAGAAAACTGCGGGTGAGCAGGGGGCTGCTGCTGCTGGTGCGGATGTGATGTGATTTCTGTGATGATGGGCGAGAGCGGTTGTGTAGGGGGTTGCTGAGCTGGATCGACCTCCTGAGGCCCTGCTAGGAGCAGGTTTGCATTTGCTGTTTCCTCAACTACCGGTGATGGGAGCGGACGGGGCTGCATGTTCTGCTGGTTTGAGTAGAGTTCGTGGTGTAGCTCTACTATAGTAGGGGGTGGAGGCACAGCGACTGTGGCTATATTGTTGGCCGGCAGCCCTACTACTAAAGAGTTTGAGGCCAAGTTACGAAACGGGGTTCCCTGCGGACAGGTTGGCCTCCTCCTGTTGTGTTGCAGTGGGATATCGTTCTCACCTTCAGTGTTGTCGGGTTCGGCCTGGGGTGGGGACCCCTGAGTCGGCACCTGACCTGGAAGGGGGGGTGCAGAGCTTCAGTGATCCTGTTTCATGACGTATTTCGCTGACCTGGCAGGGTGTACTTTGGGAGACCTTGTCTTCGTTCCTTGAGCAGCTGGGAGGAGCGGTTGTCTGTCTGCCGGTTCGGGCTGACCCTGCGCTTGGGGATTCTTTTTCAGCTGGATTTTGGACTTGTATAACTGAACCCCATCCGGATATATCTCAGGTATCTTAGTACCCTGCCATTCCCAGATCCCGGGTGGTCCGTGTTGTCCTTCCCTGAAAATCCAGTCCGTGAGCTTGGGGTCTTCCGGGATCCAGGTTTTCGACTGGTTTGGGTGAGGGGTGACAATCCCTTTGATCTGTCGTTTGCGGGACTGTGGGCAAGAATCATCTGAGCAAAGGTGACCCTTTTCCTTGCATGCGTAGCACCAGGGGTCTTGGGAGTGGCTCACTGGTACTGCAACCAGTTTTCCTTCCCTTGAGTATCTCCATTCTCCGTGGATTGGGAAGCGTTGTGAGTGGTCCCAACGGACTGCCACCAGGAGGTTGTCGTCCCTCCTTGAGAGAAACTGGGGCAAGTCATTGATGTAGCCAATTACCGGGGCTATCGCTTCCAGATCTTCTAAGATTGCCCTTCTAGGGTCCTATACATACTACCTACACATGGCTCACACAGGCACTGGTAGATGTTCCATGGTGGGGGGCAGCGTCTGCTACGGGTCCACGCACATGACAAACATACACACATAGCCTACAGGCACATGCCTACAATACCGAACACACACACATACATAACCATAGGGCTGGGAGGAGGTCACTAATAACTAATAATAGGTGTCTCGATGATAAGAGAGGGCGTGAGTTACTAGTCGGTCTACTTAGGGGCTAATAGGTGATTGTTTGAGCCTGGCGTCCGAAGTTCCCGTCCATCGAGGCTCGTTCGACTGTGCTTCCACCAGGGCTGGGTCACTAGCCGTGGTGCCTGTCACTACTGTTCGGTCCAAGTTCCCCTCGATGGTAGGGTAATGGTCCTGAGTGCTGGTCACACTGAGGTAGGATAGTAGGAATAGGGGGTGCGCTAGGAGTATTGACGCGAGGATGGGATGGGAGGTAGCCTCATCTCAGGCCAACCATGGCTGACAGCTTCCTGCGATCAATGTGAGCCTAGTAACTGGCCTCTACAACACCCTGGACTTTATTGGAAAAAAAAAAAAAAAAAAAAAAGGAAGAAAACAATGTAAAAAAGGCTCTGGGTAGAATTTACTTATTCAAGAGTCGTCATGACAGACCCCTTGGATTTGGGCATTGCCAGCATCCCCCTTGTTCCGTCTTTTGCCAGAATCCCCATTGTGTGTGTGAGGCATTGGCAGCATCCCTTGTTTGTGTGAGGCCGTGCCAGAAGCCCTTGTTTGTGTGAGGCATTGCCAGAATCCCTTGGTTGGGGCAGTCCCAGAGGCCCGTGTTTGGTCTGGGCCAGAACCCCTTGTTTGAAGGACATGGTCGGGATGGTAGGCCGATACCACGGATTACTTACAGGCTGTGAAATCTTTTCTGCTCATGGATATTTGCGAACTTGAAGCAAAAATCTTTCTTTTTTCGGAACATGGCTGGGGGGGGGGGGGGCGCATAC
>BFEA01000016.1:4718563-4731690 GCA_003427395.1 Chara braunii | reverse complement strand
GTCCTTCCTCCCCCTTCGCGACCTCCCTCCCTCCTATCTCTCGGTTCTCCCCCCTCCGTCCCGCCCTCCGTCCCTCCCTGCTCTGTGCATGATCTAGAGAGTGCATTTTGTTGCTCTTTTTTTCCCAAGTTACGTAAACACCAGATTTCGTTTGGCGATCTGAAAAAAGGCGACTGCACGCACACGTTCACGCTCACGCTCGAGTGCACGCGCGCGCAAAAGAAAGAAGAGAGAGAGAGAGAGAGAGAGAGAGAGAGAGAGAGAGAGAGAGAGAGAGAGAGAGAGAGAGAGAGAAGACTGACGTGCTGTGGTGGGCGTAGGGAACAGGGAGGAAGAGCGTGAACTGTGGAAAAAATGTCGATGGCTGGAAATACCTGTTGCAGGTCAATTTGATGATTAATCTTAATGCCGCCCCTCGACAGCGAAAGGAGAATGTTGAGCAAAAAGAACTTGAGGAGGAGGGAGGCGAACTTTGGGTGGTGGACGAGACGGACAAAGGAGAAGGTGCGGGGAAGGAAGAGCGTGAAGGGGATAAAAAAGCTTCAGGAGGATGTGGAGGAGGAAGAGTGTTAGGTGACATGTGTGTCCGTCTCTCTCTCCCTCTCTCCCTTTCTTACACCCATGCACCCTTATTGAGATCTTGATATGAAATGCAGCGTTTTTGTAGACCACAGAAAGAAAAATGACGAAATGCACGTCTTATGTCTGGCGTTAAGAAAGAAAGGAAGCAGGACCGAGGGAAGCAGGAGGTCGGGTCTACTGAGGGATGGAGGGAGTAGGCTAGGTCGGTGTCGTTGAGCATGCAATGGGAGGGAGGTGCTGTGGGGGGCGAGGAGATCAGGCGGACTGTGAGATTGGCGTAAGGGAGGGAGGTGCTGTGGGGGGCGAGGAGATCAGGCGGACTGTGAGATTGGCGTAAGGTTGGGTGGAGTAAGGAGGGAGGGAAGAGGTCAGGCGGGGGGAGAGAGAGAGAGAGAGAGAGAGAGAGAGAGAGAGAGAGAGAGAGAGAGAGAGAGAGAGAGAGAGGCGGAGCAAGGGAATGAGTTAGAACGAAGATTATGAGGAAGAGGAGGAGAACCTCGATTGGAAGAGCATGAGGAGGAAGAAGAGCGCGAAGAGGAAGAAGAGTGTGGGGAATGAAGCAGAAGAGCACGAAGAGGAGGAAGAGGAGGAAGAGTGTGGAGAATGAAGCCACGGAGGCGGGGGGGGGATGAACACCAGCCCAATTAATTGAGAGCCGGGTGCGTGACGAGGAGGGAGAGCAAAATAAGAGTATCGAACGAATTCAAACGGAGGGAAAAGCAAGGTGTGTGCTCGGGCACATGAGAGAGAGAGAGAGAGAGAGAGAGAGAGAGAGAGAGAGAGAGAGAGAGAGAGGGAGAAGAGAATGAGGAAGACGGAGCATCGGTGGAGTGGGGAAGGAGAGACGGTGCAGCTTGGCAGGAGGGTGGGGACAGTGGGGGAGGGGGATCGGTTCAAACACAGAGAGAGAGAGAGTAGGAGGAAGAGCGTGAAGAACATGGAGGGGGGTGGGTGCAGTGGGGAAGGAGGGTTTGGTCAGTTTACGAGCAGGGTGGGCACACTGGAGGAGGGTCGGTCCACTGAGAGAGGAAGGTGGGAAGGGGTGAAGGGTTGCCACAGTTGAGGAGTAGGGATGGGTGCAGAGGTGGGGGTCGGTGCAGTGGGGGAGGAAGGTTGGGTCAGTTTAGGAGCAGGGTGGGCACAGTGGAAGCGGAAGATACGTCCAGTGAGAGAAGAGTGTGGAAGGCGTGGAGGGTTGCCACAGTTGAAGAGTATGATGGGTGCAGAGGGGGAGGGGGTATAGATGTGGGGGCACGGAGGCCGGGTAGTAATTTGACCTGGAGCTTGGAAGGGAGGTCGAGAGGAGGGTGGTGGAGGGAGGGGGGGGGAGAGACGCCGGAGGAACGGAGGGCATCAGGTGGATGAAGGACGGGAGGCTGTAGAGTTTGCCACACTGTCGAGGAAGTGATTCTGACACATGCTGCCGGTTTCTTCATTGGCTTTTGCCTTGCAGGACATTGGCTCCAATAGCACGCCCAGCATTACGGCTCTTACATAAGAACACTATTTTTTTCAGATGACTTCCCCCGGCGAATGGCAACTGCCAAGCAGATTGGATGCCTGATTACTTCATTTAATACATTATTACAAGAAGTCCTGCTGCATAAGGTGTGAAGAAGTCGAGGTTCAGCAGAGTGAAGTAGTTGTGCCGCTAGAGAAAAAGTTGGGGGCGAAAGAAGGCAGGCAGTCTCCTGTTGGCTTTATTTAATTGCTTGATGGACCTGTTGATGATGAACCAATCGACATTTTCTTCCTGATTGTTCATTTAATCGATCGATGGGTCTGTCGCTTGTTGGCACAAATGAGCAAGCGTACAAACAAGAAGTCGTCGGCGTCGTTGTCGCCGGCATAAGTATCGTTATCATCATCAGCCGTCTGATGTGGATGTTGGGTCCCGATCGATCAATCGATCAGTACTATATGGAGGAGGGAAATGTGTTGGCAGGTAGCGGTATAGACAAATAGGTAGGGTTACAGAGAGATAAACAGATAGATAGATAGATAGATAGATAGATAGATAGATAGATAGATAGATGGATGGATGGAGAAGTTGAGAGCCATAACGCAGATAAGAAGGGAATGAGACCCTGAAGCGTAGTGTGGACGTGCTATATCGAGAGTGATAAACTGCGGGCAACGTTGCTGAAACGCGAACACGGAGTAAGATATAGGAAGGAAGCGGCAAAGGACGTGCATCTGTGTTTGTATGTACGGTGGGGTGAGGTGGGCGGGTTATGTTATTAAATAAATAGCAAGAGAAGACGAGGGAGTTTTGGGTGATGGGAATGACCACGAGAGATGCGGAAGCTGGTGCAGAGTCAGCAAGAATTGAGTCGGGAATGGATGATAGGCGACCTGGCATTGGAGTGAGTGCGGGAGGAGAAGCGCTATCGCCCCGGTTGTTATCCCTGTCTTCAGCTGTTGCAATGCCTCCTCCTCCTCCTCACCGTCCTCCTTCTGTCTCTGTTTCGTCAGTTTCTTCGTCTCGTTCCTCTTCCATCGACCCTCGCAATGCCCGTTTTCCTTACTGCATCGTCTGGACCCCTTTACCGATCATTGCGTGGTTTATCCCTTTCATTGGTCATTTAGGGATTTGCGAATCGAACGGTGTCATTTTAGATTTCGCCGGGCCTTACTTCGTCAGCAAAGATAGGTTCGCCTTCGGTAGGACGGCGCGCTATGTCCGACTCGACCCCGATCTTGTCTCCGTGAGAACGGGTGGGTTGCCCTGGAACGAGGCCATCCAGGACGGCGTGCTGGAGTTTCAGGATCGCATGTACAATCTCTTTACTTGCAATTGTCATTCATTTGTCGCCACGTGTCTCAACCGAATGGCATATCGAGGCTCTGTGCGATGGAACATCGTGGATTTGGTGTTTCTTGTCGTGTTTAAGGGTCGGTGGGTTAATGCTGGAGCGGTTTTGAAGACCTTGCTGCCGTGGTTTGTCCTCATGGCGATCGGCTTGTATTTCGGCCGTTGGATGTTTCTGGTGGCCTGGGTGGGATTCTCTGCTGCATTACTAGGTTGGTTCCTTTGCGGAACTTACCTCTGCAGAGGACTTATTGTCCCTTCTCCCTAATTTGTTGTTCCCTCGCGGTCGACCGGAGCAGCAGTGTATGTCCACAGTGGAAGGAAGGTTGGCAACATGTCTCACCCTCCCTTTGCCTCTTCTTCCCTCCTGTCTTCTAGACGTGTCCGTGAGTGGGTGGGTGGTATATAGGAGGTTCTTTTTCTGTACAGGTTCTCGTTCAATCGAAATAATGAAGGATGAGATGCTCGAGATATGCATGGTAAACGACTTTTCTGCGCAACAGACGTGCTCAATGTACATAATTATAAGTAAACGACTTGTGTCGTCGGCTTTTTTCCCACGTGGACTTGGTTTCTTCTTGTTGGTTTTCTTTGCTCTCTTTTCCTTCTTGTTCTTGTTCTTGTGAATTGAGGTCGTACACTGTATGGTGGCTACGTCTACACACCCTGGTTGGGTGCGCGTGTGTGACTGGGTACACCGGGTCGCGGGGAAAAACGAGTACCCGTGCTGGGGTGGGGTTAAGTACTCATCTTGGGGCTTAACTTTCACCGCAGTCCACTTAGCCATTTGGTTGAGTGTTTGCCTCTTGACGTGGAGGTCACGTGTTCGATCCTTGGATCGGTGCGGATAAGTTTCACTTCACTTCTTGTTCCTCTTGTTCTCTTCTTCCCTCTGCTCTCTTTTTTCTACTTTCTGTTCTTGTCTTCGGTTTTCTTGACGTTTTCTGTTTCCTCGTGTTACTTTCTCCATTCCTGAAGCCCCTTGTCCTCAGCCACATTTTATATGTGGTCAGGATTCGAACTCACGATCTGTTCATCAACAGTCACATGCGTGTAGTGCCATTCATTCATAGTTGTCCGAGGTTCTCCCTTCCTTGTTCTCTCCTCTCTTGTGCTTCAGCCACGCCCTTGCCGTCCTCCTGTTGCTCTTCCTTTCCTTCGTTTTCTTTGGTCCTCCCTAGCGCGCCCTTCGTTCAGTATTTCCCTTCCATTTCTCCTACTTCTACCCACCCTTCGTTCAGTTTTTTTTTTTTTTTTAATAAAGGGCGACGGCCTTGAGATATTATCATTGAGCTGACCGGTCCCAAGCAATTCATTAGTAGTTGGTTTTACTCGTCAAGTTCCATCATCTGGATTCGAACACAGCACCTGGTCTGTATTTCAACAGTTCATGGGTGTACCCACTGAGCTAGGCTCTTGGGTTTCGTTCAGTATTTTCCTTCCATTTCTCCTACTTCTACCCACCCTTTTCAGCCTGCCTGTCTTTTTCACTGGGTCAACCTCGTTGATGATTGCCATGCATCGGCTTTCTCCTCCCATTGCCCCCTGCGCCAACCTCGTTGTCCTCTTTGGTTCTTTGTCTCGTACTCATCATGGTTGTCTTTTCGTCCCTCTTTTTTTCGTCTGGTTCTTTCCTTGCCCGTGTCGTTCTTCTCCTCTCGTCTCTTGTTGTTTAGTTCCTTTTCCTCTTCTCTTCTCTCCTCGTCTTTCCGCTGCAGAGGCGGACAGTCTCGCAACAAATCCACTCTACGGGTTTGATCTGTAGACTTCGCCTGTTCTACGGCTCCCCTTCTCTTCCTCCTTTCTCTCCTCCCTCCCCGTCTTGGTGAAGAGTTTCTTGAAGCCACGCTGCTTTCTCCCTCGCCCACAGTGTTTTTGAAGAAATCAAGTAATGGCCGGACGCTCGAGAGGAGGAGGTACAACTTACCTGCAAAACGCTGAGGGATATCAATGGAGCGTTTTCTAGAGGGATATCATCGCATGTTTTCCTCCTCTTTGTCCGCCCATCACAGGGTCACCGGTTTGAAATGTATAGCGAGAAGTGTGCAGCGTGCATGACCAGCTCCGACAGGAGCAGAGATATCCCCTGGCTCTGAACAGGAGCGCGCATGCCGATCGGAAAAGCGTGTGCCCATTGAGTCAAATGAGCGGGTATACACAGCTATATATGTGAATGTTTGCATATATGCAAAGATGCCTTTCTTTCTTGTCTGTTAAGTTGTTAAGCTGTTAAGCTGTTAAGCTGTCCAGCTGCCTCTCTTTGGGGGCCATTCCCGCACCTATACCATAACAAATTCAGCCAGATCCAGTCTATAAAAGGTTGTATTCTGAGTGAGTGAGCATTCTCTCACAACGCCAACACACTGGGGAAAACAGTGATCGTGTAAGTCACGAAGTTTTGATGGTCGAGGAGAACAAGTGAGGATATGCTGGCTACATGCAGGCGGCTAGCCAGGATACGACGGAGGTGGTGACGTGGCACGAGGTTGTTTCTCACAATATGAATGGTGAGCAGGAAAGGGGTTGTAAGAGTCGCCAAGGCACAGGTGAAGAAGTTCTTTCCTTGGGCATTTGTTTTCCCTTATGTTTTTGAAATTAGCAACACCCTTCTGCAGGTGGAAGGGACGCCCACTGCATTCCTCCTCGCTCCTTTATGCAAGCATATTGTGCTCGCAATCTGCGGCACGTGCGAGAGACCTGGCGAAGCTGGCTGCTTCGTCCTTTAAGGCATGGAAGGCAACGAGGACCTATGTCGCCATAGCCAGATGAAGTGAACTCGTGTCTGAGTTGCGTTCTTGGTTGTCATATCTCTGAGTTTTGAGTGGGCGCATGTCGCCAGTTTGCTGCGCTACCGTTTGCATGCATGTAAAGTGTGAATGAAAGCGAGTCTGATTGCATTTACCTTGATGCTTTTCATCTTTCTACTACAAGGAGGACCGTCGCCAGCTTGTTTCGGGTGTTTTTCTTTCTGGCTACCTAGAATTTGGGGGTTCTGTCTCTCTTTTTGCGAATGGCGGCAAGCTAAGCATCATGAGAAAGGGGTATATGCCGGCATTTCCTTCCCCTCTCCCCGTGGCTTCTTGGCAATTAGCGAAATGTATGTCCGTTTTTTTCTGCCCCGTATGCTGACGTATTAAATGCCCCTTCATCCACCTCCGTTCGCCACTTTCTCTCTCCTTCCCTCGCTCATTTACTCTCGCTCGCTGATTCTCTCTCTCACTCTCGCATTTACTCCCACTCAATCTTCGTTCCTCCCTTTTCTCAGTCTGTCGTTCACTGACTCACTCATTGATTCTGTCTTATTCTTTTCACTCTCTTAGAGCCAATCACTCTCGCTCTCTCTCAAACTCTTTCCGTCAGTCACTCGCTCACTAACTCTCACTTACACACTTGCTTACGCTGCCTGGTTGCTCCGCACCTACTTGGTCGCTTGCTCGACCACCTGCCTGCTCACTCCTCGATCACTCGCTCACGCACCCAATGAATTATTACCCAATCAATTATTTGCACGGCTGTACCTATCGACCATCCCATTCGTCCATCGATCTATCTCAACGTATGTATCGATATCTATCTATTTGCATTTATCTTGATCTAGCTGTCTGTGCATCTGTATCATTCTGTATCCATCTATCTTGAGCTTTCCATCTACCCTGGTGTAATTGATACCAATGAACCCTCCTACTCGCCTACCCACCTACACCGCCTACCCACCTACCCACCTACCCACCTACCCACCTAGCCCCTACCCATTCCTCCAACCCTGTCTACCTACCTTCTCCCCCTACCATATGTAAATCACGCCCGACAATCCACTTTGAGCGCATTTGTGGAGAAATTGGGAGTAACAGCATCGCGAACAAGCTGGAAGAATCAAAGAAGAGGAAAATATGCATGAAGCTTCTGCGGTCTTTTTGTGGAAGTTGATTGCTAGCATACAGCTGGAGTCACTATTTGTGGGAGTGGTACCTGCTCTTCTTTCAAGGAAAATTATGGCCGAAAGCATCACTAGGGGAGTTGGTGTTGCTGCAGAATGTCCGAAGCTCGATTTTGAGAATGAGCTTGGAGAGTTCCATAAACAGTCGATCACATGTCCCTAACCCTCCCTCCCCCTCTGCATCTTCCCCTCTCGCCCATCGTTTTCTTTGTCCCACCTCCCTAACCCTCCCTCCCCCTCTGCATCCTCCCCTCGCGCTCATCCGTTTTCTTTGTCCCACCTCACTGGATTGTCTTCGTGATGCTTTTTCACCTATCCATCTATCTACCGACCTAGCTATTGATCTATCTATCTATCGATCAATCTCTTATATCTAATCTTAATCTTATTTACTCTATTCGAATCTAATCCAGTCTAATTCTTATTTAATACAATCTAGTCTAATGTTAATAATACTTAATATTATCATCTAAATCTAAATCTTAATCATCATCTCATCTCATCTCATTTCGATCTCATTTCCTCTCTTCTTGATCTCTTGCTCTATGGTAAATCGATTAGAGACCTCTCTTTATAGACCTCTCCCTAAGAGATATGTCTAAGCTATAGCTAATCTGTATCTCTAACAGATGTATAGTTACATAGATCAATTATCAATCTATCCATCTAATCTTCGAAGATGGTGCATTTTGATGCTCAAGCCTCTGGGGAGGAGTGCGAAACCGAAAGTATCGATCTTTCAAACGAGCCCCTCCATGACACATCCCGACCTGGGTCTTCATCAACACAGTCCACACGTCAACCAACACACGTGTCTTCTGTTGTTACACAACGGAAGAAGACAGCTCCGTCAGGAATGTTGAAGAGACTGCCGACAAACACATGGATCGGTAGGAGATCCAAATCCAGGTCACAATTCTGGCCAGCCATCCGTCCAAGTTGTCCCAGGAGCTTTTCTTTTATGGGACCTCCCATCCTTCCATCACTGAAGCTACGTGGTCCTATCACATCATTGGGCATTCGGACTGTTTCCGGCCAGCAGTCTAGAAGGGAGAGTGAGCGATGGCCTTAAAATGTAACAAGTGGACCTGCGTCGGCCATGCCCCGGAGCAGAGGGGGAGGAAACGACGGAGGGAGTGTGTTTCGGTTTGTCTGTTCGCATCAGCCTCCTGATGAGTCGGTGAAACTCCGACAAATCAATCTCTGTCACAGGCCCCCGTTTGTTGTCCTCTTCTCCATCTCTGCCTATGGTTTGCCGGGCAGTAGGTGGGAATGTGTTTCAGTTCGTATCTATTGACATATTCGCATAAGCCTCCTGATGAGCCGATGAAACTTTGACAGAACACTTTCATAGCCCCTTGGTTGTTGCCCTCTTCTCCCTCTCTGCCTACGGTTTACCAGGCAGCTCTGTTTGACGGTATATATATATTCAATTATTGCGACCGGGGTTATGGCGGATTATCAGTGTCGTGAGTTAGGGAACTCTGCAGGTTGTAGTTCAGCCTTCTGAGATGGGATCAGTGTCGTCAGTTAGGGGACTCTGCAGGTTGTACTTCAGCCTTCTGATGAGACGGGGGTTAAAGGCGGATTATAACTTTTAAGTATCTTCGGTTAGGGGACTCTGCAGACTGTAGAGGGTTCAGCCTTCTGATGAGTCGGTGAAACTCTGACGAAACGGTCTGTCACAGCCCCTTGTTTATCGTCTTCTTCTCCCTCTCTGTCTATGCTTTACGGGGGGCTTTTTTTTCCGAGCCTTCAAAATATTTCTGCTTTGTAGGTTGAGCTTTGCCACCGAGCTTCAGAGTTCGAAGTAATTCCATCGAGTGCTCTTTCTATACACATATATGTGCATACGTGTATTTATATATAACTGGAATTGAATTGACATCGTGAAGGCGAAAAAAAAGAGAACAAATTGACATCAGATTTGCAGCAGAGAAACGGCTGATGAAAGTTGTTTTGACTCAACGCAGATGAGATTTAACGGAGTTCAGATTTCAAACAACCATTCGATGAACACTTGACATGAGTTGTTTTTCTTTAACTCAGATTTAAGTCTCTCTTTTGTTTAATTCAGATTTGATTCAAATTGATGATATTTGTACTTGGCGACGAAGCATTGAAATGATGATGACGAGGCTGGATGGATGATTGATGATGGTCCTGGTGACGATGGTGGGCAAATGATAGCCAGCTGATGATGATGATGATGATCACGTCATAGCAAAATTGATCGATTCATTCAATAATGCATTCATTGATTCATTGGCTGATGTATTATTCACCTAGCCATTGCTGAGATCTGCAGCTTAGATGCTAGCCATGGCTGCAGGATGATTCCATGTCCGGTTCTTTCCTATCACACCTCACAATGTTCTAGATTGGTTGGTTGATTGATTGATGCCCATCTCGACCCGCCAGCGTCCACCCCGACCATCGATTTGTGAAACCCCACCCTCTAGCTGCCCATCAGACTCTCCCACCGACTCCACTGTTGATCTCGACACACAATTGATTGATGGCTGTCCTTACCGTAGATTTGCTTACCAGCCCACGGCCCATTCCCGACCGTGAATTTGCCTACATTTATTTTTTCTGCCTCCTCCTCATCGCTTGTATGCTCTCTCTTCCTCCATCCTCCTCCTCCCTCCTCGTTCTTCTGGAATAGGAATGTCATGATCCCTCGATGACTCTCTCTCTCTCTCTCTCTCTCTCTCTCTCTCTCTCTCTCTCTCTCTCTCTCTCTCTCTCTCTCTCCACCCTCCATTGATAACATGGCATGGCATACCCTGCAAATAGTCATTGGAGTTGAAGCTGATGTGAACCATGGCATACAAATCGTGTGTGTGTGTGCGTGTGTGTGTGTGTGTGTGTGTGTGTGTGTGTGTGTGAGAGAGAGAGAGAGAGAGAGAGAGAGAGAGAGAGAGAGAGAGAGNGAGAGAGAGAGAGAGAGAGAGAGAGAGAGAGAGAGAGAGAGAGAGAGAGAGAGAGAGAGAGAGAGAGAGAGAGAGAGAGAGAGAGAGAAATTTGGGTGCGGCAAGAGATGGGGCATCCGATGGTCCATCCTTTCTGTTTTGCTTGCTTTCATTACTGAGGTGTCAATGAATCATCTGCGATCTCAAGAAGCCCAGTCAAAAAGGAAGCACGATCAGTTAACAGGTCATAAGCGTGGCCAGGTGTAAGTTGAGGTGCATTCTGACGGCGCTTTCCACCAGTGAAAGTGGATTGGGTTAAGCACTCTCGATACGTTTTATGTATGGACGCAGAAAACCACATCCGATGCACCTCTCCACAGGCATGTCCATGTTCTGTTCTGCGGATGGGAAAACAACTCGCTTTGGGCCTGGCAACGCAGCGTCTTTTTTTCACTTCGCGACGTTGCTTTTTTTCTCTACGACGATTCGTTGGGCCTGATGCAGGCCCACCCTCTTTCCCAACTCAGGGCAGCTGTGTCTCGCTTGGGACATGGACCGGCGTTTTCCGCAATAAGGGAAAATGGGCAGCGGATGAGGGTAGCAATCATGGGGAAGGACAAGCTCGAGGAATTGGTAAGAGGCCCATGGTAGAGAAACTATTGGAGTCCAACCCTGCCCGAATTTGAAGATCCTAACGTGGTGCGTGGAGTGGATCATCTGTTCACGATGGTTTGTTGGAAGAAGTGGTTGGAACTGGAACCTGCACTCTGCAAATTTTTTAGCATCCTTTTGTGGAAAACTTGACTGGAACCTACCACTCTCTGGAGCAAATCCGTGAATGAAGAAGGGGACAGTGGAGGAGGCCCCACAAGAGGAGGCAGGGGCGGAAGGCCATGGGAAGTAGGTAGTGACCGAGTGCCTCCAGGAGGTCACATATGAGGTGCAGGTCAAGGAGAAAGTGTTGGAGGGCCTGACAAAGGAACATTGCAGGATCACATGTTGGGGCAGTCTGCGATTGACCAAGGGAAAGGCATATACATCTGCATTTCGGCTTTGGGGGCAGCCGTTATTGAAAAGGGCCTGACTGAGACTAGCGGATCCATCTGCATTTCTCAGCGTGGAGTGGGGTACGGGATACCTGGTGCAGGCAAAAAGGAGCACGTGACCCGTTGAGATAGAGGAGAGTCGCAGAGGCCTCTAGCTGGTAGGAAGTATAGCTTAAGTATGAATCAGACGCTGGTCGACTAGGACGGTCTAAATGAGGAGTGAAACTGATCACTCAATCCTAGTCCCTTAGACACACAACTCATAAAAAAAAAAAAAATACAACGATTAAATATAATTATATCGAAACGAACTGCCAACGGGGAGTTGGCTTCAACAATAACCTCGATGTAGCCGATAGGATAGTCGGTTTGCCTCAGTTTTGACTTGATGAGATGCACTGCCAAAGTTATTCATTCCACCCTATCGCTGATATAAGATTAAACACGCACACACCTGTCTCCATACGTTTCTAATTTTTTTGGATGACAGACTGCTTTGCGGATGATTCTTGATCAGGTGTATTACTCGAAGTGTTGCACATCTCACTGTTTAGGAAGTCGTCTAAGGTACTCCTCCACCTCGCCCGAGCACAAAGCTCGAATCTCATAAGCTGGGTCGTCTCCACCAAATCGGCATAGTATCCCCTGTAGAACGGTCCACTCTGGGTCAATAATAGGGTCCTAAAGCAACGAACCTCCGCCCAAATGGTTCCTAGTTAAAGAGTGTGTCCACCACGAGTAAATTTGTATTGTTCACATCTTTTTCCTAACCTTTGTAACTTAGACGAAAAAGAGTCAGAGGAGGTAAAAAAATAAGAATCATTTGGATAAGTATAGACAATTGAGGTTGTTCGGGATAGAAAGGGTCTTCTCGGGGAAAGACTAAGTTCGTTTGACCTTATCTGCTTTATTTGAATCGAATTCGTTTTACGGTGCTCACAGAATTAGCCTTTTCAAAACACAAGTATTTTTGACAAGAAGGCAGATGGTAGGTACGAAGATGATAATCCTTTTTATTTTCTCAAATAGGCATAATCAATTTCCCTTGCAAGCATCCTTCTACCTACCTGCACTCAAAGCAGGACAAACAAGTTGAAAGTAAACCAATGCAACCCCATACCCAAGTTAGACTTTCTTATTCACATGTGAATACATTTTTCGTCTTGTCAACGAACATTCAATGAACAGGGTCAAGCAAGTGTGGGTTTAAACAAGGGAAGTTTGAGTCATTCAATTGACCTTAGTGAAGTATCGAGTCGGCTAGCTCAAGAAAGCCGAGTGATACACCAAAAAAATAAACGTCTTCTGAGTTCAAAACGAATGGCCCACAACTTCACCAGTTATGGCCTCCTAATTGAATGATGATCCACGCCCTTCTCCAAGCATTCAAATAGATAAAAGTTAGGTTTTCACTCAAAGGACTTAAACCACCAGTACCTCCTCGTTGTTTTCGAAGTCGTGGCCGTTAATGCGTCGAGACTTTCGGGGGTTTGGCAAACCAACGTCCGGCCGCTTGTGAAAAAAAAAACAGAAACAAAAAAAAAACAAAAGAAAGCACGAATATCTTCGCGTGAGAGAGAGAGAGAGAGAGAGAGAGAGAGAGAGAATCATGTCGAGTTTGGTGCATCAAACTCGGCGTCAGTCTCTCTCTCTCTCTCTCTCTACTCCATGTCAGTGAGCCTCAGCTCTACATGCACAAAATACAAAACTCATCACCGTGTATCTTTCCATGTTCGCAGGGAAGATTCATTCTCGTTTTGCAAATTTTGAGTAGTCCAGCCAGACTCTCTCTCTCTCTCTCTCTCAACTCCGCGTCAGTGGGCCTCAGCTCTACA
>BFEA01000016.1:4688994-4708830 GCA_003427395.1 Chara braunii | reverse complement strand
GAAAACTCAGAAAACAAGAAAAAGAAACAAAGCTCTGGGCCTGATTGCAGCTGTATACATTCTCGGAAGTGTAAGTGTGAGTATGCCTTCAGTGAGGGCATCTCAGCCCCGTGGCAAGGTTGTCAGATTTAAAAAAAAAAAAAAACAAAAAAAAAACGGACAAACATGGATTCGCTCTTGAAAATGGCAAGATACATTCTCGTAAGTGCCAGTGTGATCAGGGTTACAATCCTCTGATGGAACACAGGTCGAGCAGATCACGGATTCAGATTGTCAAAGTTCAGAAAATGAAAAAAAAAAAAAAAAAATGAAAAACATGGATTCGGCCTTGAAAACGGTTGGATACATCAGTGTTACAATCATCTGAGGAAACAATACATGAGCAGATCACGGATTCCGCCCTGCCTCGTTGGCAAGGTACTCATAACAAACAAATAAAAACAAAAAACAAAAAACAACAAGTTCTTTGCCGTAAGATGCATGCAAGACTGTGAGGCTGTGTGAGCACGGTCTCCTAGACATCCCTGCCCGACATCATTGCAGTACAAAGGCCCGTTTTTTTTCCTTTCCCTTTCGTGCACGGGCAAAAAAAAAAATACGACTTTTGGGACATTGCCGACCCTCTGTCCGACCCCCGAAAACTTCGGGTACTGGTTAGTATCACGTAATTTCCCAACACTGGGGAAGGTACTGGTGGTTTAAGTCCAACTCCTGCGTGACACGGTCGGGAGGATCCCGCGCTGCCCTTGTGCGGTGCCGGACCGATGCGCTCGACACCGCGGAAACCTCTCCTGTCGTAGGGGATCGCGGGATGTACAGCTGGCGCACCAGGCCAAAGCGACGAAGGGACGACGCAACCACGGTCGCCTTGAAGGATCGCGGAATTATTTTGCGTCGTTCCCAAGTTATCTCTTGATTTTGTTTTGTTTTGTTTAACTCTTGCGTGACATGGTCGGGAAGGCTCCCGCGCTTTGCTTAAAATGTGGGAGCCGATGCGCTCGACAACGTAGTCAGTTTGAAGACTTGGCAAGTGTGATCATGGTCTGCCAAAAAGTGTCTATGGTAATTGAAAATTGGAATATTTTTTCACCGAGTTAAATCGAGTTCTTAGTCAATGCAAAAACTATTTTTCTTTGCACCCATGGAATGTCACTTAATAACAGTTTGAGTTTGTTTCATGCCTTCTCTTGTCTTTGTGGACTCGTTGTTGAACCGTAAGTTCATCGAGAAATGTTTTGGGTTATTAAGTTTTTTTGTTTAAATTTCCTATAATTCTCTACGAACGTGGGGAGGGAAAAAGATGAAATATAACATTAACAAGAGTTACCTTTTCCTTGTGATGTTGTTAAGGACGTTTTCGGGCTAATCGACGTAAAATCTCTTCGTCTCTTATTGAAAATAAGGCGATTGGTAAGGTTTGATGTGGTTAGATAACGACTTGGCTCATGTTAAGATTAACTATATTTTCACAGATGGACACGTCATTCATCAAGCAATCTCTGGACGGTTTATACCAACAAAGTTATGCTCGTGAGTCGAGATTTAATCATCTAGAGCATTATAAAATAGAAGTTATTGATGCTTCATTCCAAATCTACTTCACATATACGCGGAGGAAGAAAAAACAACGGGGAGGAGGGAGATTGAATGAGTCGGTTTTGAAAACAAATCCATCTTGAGTGCGATTCCTTGACCCTCATTGAGTTTCTTTGTTGTCGGTGATGGGAAAAAAATGGTTTTTGTTGCGAAGGACAACTTACCCTATTGGCTAAATACTTAGTAGATTGTGATTAAAAGAAAGGAGATGATCTTCTGTATGCAAATGTTGAGCGTTGAGTTAACATGAGGAGAGATAAGTAACGCAATTAGTATAGAGTTTGAGTAGTCAGAGTTACTAACCTTGTCATATGTATACTTCATTGAGACTCGACCTTGAATTTGCAGTTGTTAATATTCGCAAACTAAAATTTCGGGTCAGGTAAAATTCTATAATTGTTACAAAAGTTAATGATAATTATTCACAAAATTTTCATAACTGGACTAATTTTAGTAAAGCTTTAAGGCCTGAGCATGCTTGCTAGTCTGTTCTTTATGATTGGTCGATCTTTCAAAATATCCTCCAATGTCCCGATTAGTGAAAGTTCGTTCTCGAATGTTGTGATAAAATCTTATAAGGTTTTTTCTCTTTGTTGACATAGGATTTTGAAGTTGTTCACTACAATCTGGAAATTACGAATTAGTCTTTGTTTGATTAACCCCAAATGAATAGAGGCTGTGCCCAACCACCCGGCGTAGTATTTAAACAAAACCTACCTTGAGCAACACCCTGCTTTGTACATGAGGAAAAACTACATAAATTTACCTCTTGCGTTGTATATGAATTGGAACAACGTGTCTTAGCAATCTCTGCACCATTACGGACTGGGGCTGTGATCGACGACACTTTGCATCGTATATGAGTGTGAGTCGAGGTTAATGATATCCGTTGCAGTATTCGGGCGGAGGGAGACACTTGTTGTATCCTGTGCTAAAAACGAGTAGAGGTAACGACTAGTGATACCCTGTATGTTATACAAAGTGAGACTTACCTCTACTGGTATTTTGCGTAATATCCAAACGAAGATAATCAAGAATGATATTCTACATAGTTTTCTGAGGTTTTCGTGAGTTGTACTGTGTGAAGTATTCAAAGTGGGGCTTACCGTCAGTAGTACGTTGTATACTACTTAGTGGGGTCCGTTGCCAGTTGTACGCTGTGTACTACGGTGTCCATCATCGACAATACTTTAAATACCATGTGAACGAGGTTCACTGCCTGCAGTACCCTATGTGCTAATTGAGCATGGTTGCTACCCTCCTTGTGCACTATTTAAACAGGGTTCACCAATTGTTACATTTTTTGTACTAATCAAGCAGGTTTTATTGTTAGTGGTGCTCTATATATCATTTGAATGAGGTTTGCCATTAGTGGTACCCGGTGTAAAGAGTGTGCTCTGGTAACTATTCATGTGAAGATAAATTTTATTTTAGTTTACCTTACTCTGCTCACTTGAGAAAAGTTAGTGACACAACCAGGTTCCACATAACTCCCCTGTTCTATATACGAACGGGGACAATGCACAATAGAACCCCTATGCCATATGTGAATGAACTTTATGCAACCTCAGTCTCCACTGATAGATAGTTAGCAACAAGCAATTTGTTGAGAGCCTTAGCAATAGGTTTTTTGTTGGGTGGCAAGCAACTGGTCGCTAACTGAGAAACCCAATAGTGAGACTCTGTAGAAAATCCCAGCAGTAATCACCAGCAGTGACTCCGAGAGCATCATTCCTCACTTCTTGAGACAATAAGATAATTATCGAAAACCATTAACTGTTAAACATAAACAACGGTTCTGAAAGTATCATGAAACTTTTAAATGGACAAAAGAAAATAAAAATGTACAGCAAGAACATTTTGGTGATGCCCTACACTCTTTACCGAGACAAAGTGGACGGGTGGGAGGACAAAACCTTTGAGGAAATGAAATCATATAAGAAAACGATGAGGGAGAGAACACTCGAGCTAATGAAAGATCAAAAGTTCATTAAGTACATTTTCTATTTCCACGGACAAGATATGAAACTGCACAACAGTGATTCCTATGTTGAAACTATCGAGCGAGCTAGGAAGATTGTCAGCGGTCAGCAGTGAATTACCCTGACAGTCATCTTTCGGACCCTGTACATACTTTTCAACTCAAACAATCAGTTAAAACTCAATCAAAAGTCAGAAAGAGATGAGGAAGAAAAATGTTATATAGGTAACCTTTAACATACAACAAAGGAGCTCAAACAAGTGGGATGAAAATCATGATGAGACAAACTGCATAGCTTTATTCAAGAGGCAGATGAGAAACAAAGGACTCAAAGTTATCAAAAGATAAGCCATAATCAAGTACACAATATATTACCAGGATCAGAACGGTGAGACAATCAGCATAACCACATCATTTGAGACAGTCAAGCAAGCCAAAGAGATTATAAAAAATCAGCAGAGATTGTCATTCTCATCAGCACAGTTCCTTCATTCTCAGTCAATGGGTCAGTCTTTACCAACGTCAATCGGAGTGTTTCCAAGAAAGTTGTACCTTATCTCTATGTCAATGTCATTGGTTTCAGGGAGGTGGATATCTCCATCTATGTTGTTCTCACACAGTTCATTCAGACATCAATGTATGATCTGAGACCCTACATCAAGAGAGGAAATGAGGCTCATGAGTGCTTTGACTCGGTATTGGCTGCAACAAAAACTTATCTTGATGAACGAGCCGTCAACCTAGAGCTTGAGAACGAAAAAGTTAATCTACTAGTTCGGTCCTAAGCAATATTCAGATTATCGAAGGTCACCTGTTCCTTTCAATAGTTGGTATGGGAGGTTACCTTGTGGACTTGGCAAAAAAGTACATCTCTCCAATTGAGATTGATATTGAAGCACTGACTGAACCATCTGGGTTTGGTGATCTGAGGAGAGGGAACTTCTCAAGGCCATATATTTGTTAGCGTGGGAGTAATACTCGGCATGTGCATGGGCATATATAAAAACCCTTGTATTTGACTGACCTTTTTCGATGTCAGTTCTCTCAGGTGGCAATTCATTCCTATGAGGCTGTGCCACTATCTCAAAAGATACATTGGCATGATGCTATACGCTCAGGGAGACTGAGATCGAGAATAAGCCTTAGAGGAAGGAGTGCGAGCTGAGACTTATAGCGCTGATTATGCTTTTCATGTCGAGAGGCGGTTAACAAATACCCTAATTTTCAAACAACTTGTCATGCCATTTATAACAAAATCCAAGGGTCATTTTCACCAAACTTGCCACCAAGTCATAACCCTAATTTCAGTTTTGAACCTGTTAGTTAAGAGCTGAAACTGGGAATCCCCGTTGACCACGTGTGTTGAGATTATTATGAGCTCTCAACTTCCCTCATTCATCTTGCCTTTGCCTTGTGTCTGTCAGTTTTGATTTGTCTTCATTGACATAGCTTGATGTCATGTTTGCCACAACCCTCAAATGACTTTTTTTTTTTTTTTTTTTTTTTTTTTTTTTTTAAAACAAAACTCTCAATCTTTATATTCTGCGACCAAGAAGTCTCGGGAGCATCAGTTCAACCCGGAGTATTGACAACATCAACCATCTTAGCTTACAGGCATTTGCCTGCGGAATCCAGCGCTCCGGAGTTCTGTGTTACAAAACTAATTACCTTCATACCTGAACTTGATCATGAGTACGACTTGACTTGACATTTCATTTTGGTTAAAGTAGAATTCACTTAAACCTGCGACGGTTCTAACCAGAACACTTAACTGTCGTCGGCTAACTAACTACCGTTTAAGCTAGCGTACTCTAGCCTAAAACTGAGACTATACCGACCCTCTCCTAACGGCCCACCGCGGCCCTAAGGAACCGAGTGTCCTGGTTCTTGGGTGGTCACTCCAACTGATCTAGACTTCTCTGTGGGACCGAGTGCCCTGGTCTCCGCAGGGGCTCTATAATTTACCGGATTGCCTAAGTCCCTAATACACTAACCCTCCTTCCCCAAGATCCATTTGGAGATCACTGACCCTCGGTCTGGATGAACTGTAGATAGCCGGTTCTGACGAGCCCCGGTATGGAGGAACCAAGAGTTCTGTTTCCTGCTGCCCTCCCATGCCCGGGCTTTTCTTCGCCACTCCACTCTGATGGCGTGCTTGAGGCCCACTTTGATTCTTCTGTTGATCTCTGCATCTGACAAGGGGTGTTTCTCAAATCTTGCCTTGCTTCTGTCTGCCCAGATGCACTCACAGATGATGCCTCTTGTCACTTGGGCGACATACCCCCATCCTCTCTTTCCATTCCAATCTGTGGGCAGGAAGCCCAAGAGGACCCAGTGCTCGTTCCATTCTAGCCGTGCCTCCCTCATTTCCTTCCAGTGAAGTTCCCACCATTTCCAAACGCGTTTTGATGTTGGGCAGCCCCACCGCAGATGCCATGTGGACTCAAATGGCCACCTGCATCTTGAACAACCTAGTTATACTGTTACCCCTTGGCTCTGCAGCTAGACTGCGGATGGTGTCACTAACAGGGATATCAGCCAAAGGATGCTCACTTGCTTTTCATTCGGAAGGAGCTCCAGCTCATTCATATGGTGAGGCAGCTTCACCCAACACCTTGGACCACCTTGATACAGCAACAGAGGCTGGTGATCTGGCAGATCTATTCGCTAATACGTAACCTTCCTTTGTGTTGTACTTAGACAGAAATAACGGACCAGCCGTTGCACCATTGGAGCCTGGCCTGCTCCAACTTCAGCTAGAGGATCTATTCGCAGTTGTCTGAGAGGGGATCGGTCGATCCAGATCAACGACTCCGCGCAGCTACCCGGTTCCTTTTGTTCCACAATCTGGGTCTGCGGGGGGTTCCTCCAACGCTGGACTACCGCTTTTCCCAGGAGCGCAAGCCTGTTTCCTTCCCCCTCACATTGCCAACTTTCAAACATTATGAACCCGCTAGCCAGAATCTCTGTTGTCTTCCAAACGACTTCTCTCCTTTCCTGATCCTCTGCCACATACCACGTGCGTATTGGGTCCACCCCTTCCGGGCCAAGGATGTTTTTCCAGTCCTGAGGTATAGCCTCGAGTAGTGCGAGCCAGTTCTCCTCTACTCGCTTGAGTCCTTGCAGCCGGGTTTTAACTTCTGACAGCGGTTCCCAGTTACCAAGCAAAGAAGACCACATATCCCTTATCCTTGATACTCCTTTCTCATCCAGGCTAGACTGAAGGTGGCCGCTGAACTATTTGCAGGAAAGGCTTGCCCTCCCGGATTGCAGATGGCGGGGTTCTCGAATAAGTGTTGGGCCAACACCTCTTTTTTCGTGCTCGGGGGTGTTGGCATATCCGGAGAAAGGCTTCTTCACACTCTCAGAGTTGACTTCCAGAAAAAGCGACTTCACTCTTTTCTTCTTGAATGAGTCCATAAAGAAACAGACCCAGACATCTTCGGGTCTGATGAGTCGCCATTCTCTCATCATCAACCTTTTTGCCAGGAGGATCTAGTCTTCTTTGGATTCCACTGTTGCCACCTTAACCATCCAGGTTCTCAACTGCGTCTGGTTCTTCCGTGCCGGGTCCCAGAGGCCTAGCCTTCCCTGCGCTCGTGGGAAAGTGAGCAGCTCCCATACCACCTTGGTTATAAAGCCCTCCTTCTTCTTAGCGTGTGGTTTCCAGAGGAAACGAGCCACTAATCGGCGTACTGTCGTGATGACACCTGCAGCGATTTCGCGAACTGCGCACACGAACCAGAGAATTGAGAAAAGGGCCACCTTCGCCACTAGTGCCCGCCCTATCAAGGATAAGTATCATGTAGAGCCCCATAATTTCAGCCAGGCTGCAATTCTGCTCTGAAGAAGTAGCCCGTGAGATGATGTTTCCACTTGCAAGCTAATTAGGACCCCTATGAATCTTTCTTCTTCACCCTCCTCGGTCCTTCTCATTCCCCATTCAACATTTAGCTTAAACTGGCTTGGCAGTAGATAGGAAGATTTTGACCAGTTTACTGAGGCTTCTGACAAGGCCGGATACTCCTGCATGACTGTCTTCAAGGCCGAGAGTGCTGGTGCCATGTTCGTACATACAACAAACAGGTCGTCAGCTAGAGCCTTGACTCTGCATTCCGTTGTCTCATTGAGACGGATGCCCTTGATCAACGGGTGTTTTTTGATGCGATTGAGAAGTACTTCCATTTGGAGCACGAACAGTAGAGGAGCGAGTGGGCAGCACAGGGACCTTGACAGTTTGAAGGGAGCTGACAGGAGGCCGTTCACCATTATTGCGGAGGTGCAGAGGGTGTACAAAGCAATTACCCATTTGTAGAATCCTCCACCAAAGCCCATGTGTTTCAATGTGGTCATGACAAACGTCCATTCCACTTTGTCGTACGCCTTCTCCAAATCAATCAGCAACACCGCCGTGTCCAGATTCTCGGATTGTACCACTTCCGGGACCTCGATGGCAGTTGTGATGTTGTTGAAGATGGAATGCCCTTGGACAAAGGCGCCTTGGTCCTTCTCCATCAAACCAGGTAGGTACCGCCCTAATCCCCTTGCTAATGTCTTGACCAATATTTTGTACGAGACATTGAGTAAGGAGATCGGACGCCAATTCCTCACTTTCGCCTTGTCACCTTTCTTGAAGAGTACCGAGATAACCCCATATGTCATCTTCTTTCCCAATTGGCCTCCTGTAAAGTTCCACCAGGGGTGGCCCTACCGCACCCCAACACTTGGAGTAAAATTCCACTGTCAAGCCATCGATACCCGGCGCCTTGCCTTTCGCCATGGACTTCAGTGTCTGGGTGGTCTTCTCGATGGTGAGAGGTATATCCAGATCCAACTTTGCTGAGAGTGGTAATCTTCCCTTAGTGTCCTCCCACAGGCTCGAAACCCTCGTCAGGTCCTTATGTACATTGTCTTGTGGCCGGCGAGTGGTGAAAATATCTTCGTAATACAGTCTGGCATAGTCTAGCATCCCTGCCGTTGTGGAGGTCGCAGGATCTGCTTCCTCAAAGGGGTGCCTGAGTTCCACCATTTGCTGCATTGACCGCCTAGGGAGAAGCTTTTGAAACGTTTCTTTATTCATCTTGTCGTTGACTTCGATGCCTTTCTCCTTCAGCCAGTTCGACCACCTTCGTTCTTTCTTTGATTGTAGGTCTTCTTATTCTGCCATCCTCTTCCCCCTCTCTGCAGCCCACACCAGTGCCGAAATCGGATGTCCCTTCATCCTTTCTTCCGCTTCTTCCACTCTTCGTTTACACTCTGCTTCCTTCTGGTTCCTTATCTTTGCTAGAATCCTCGAGCACACACCAAGCATGCTAGACACGATAGCGATACCCCCGTCCAACCAATCCTTCGCAGACTGGAAGAGGTCTTTGGCTCCTTCCCAGTTCCTCATCTACGGTTCTACCCACCCCACTAGACCGGGGTCTTCCAGGTTCCGGGAGTTGAGACTAAAAATACCTTTCCCCTGTCTTGAACTTACTCTGTCTGCGATCACCGATTTGTGATCCGACAACGGGTTGCAGATCTGCTGTATTGCCGTGACTCCACCCATGACTAATTATGTAACCAAGTAGTAGTCAAGTTCCAATCCCCCGCTATAATCAGATTGTCTATCTTTGCGATGTGGGAAATCAGACTAGCGAAAAATCTAGCTCGCTCCCCTGCCCCTGTAGGCGCATAGATCGTCATGATTGCCCACTCCTCTCCCCCTGATTCCAATCTGATCCAGGCCCATCTACCCCACATGTCAGTTTTCGAGTCAATCACCTTCATCTGAAGATCTCTATGTATCAGTATGCCCACACCCCCTTTGGTACTCTGCGGGGGGGGCCAAACCTGAGGGCCATCCCACCAGTTACCCAACTTGAGCAGCTTCCCTTCGTCTTGCTTGGATTCTTGTATGAATAGACAATTTATCCTCCATTCATATACCCAACTTTTAACCCTTCTCCGTTTTTGTCTATCACTTGTGTCACCCAAACCCTGAAGATTCCAGGAAGCCATCTTGAGTCTATCCATCAGTTTGCTGTGTGGCCGCTTGCTGTTGGATGCGGTTGAATTCGACTAGATCACCTTGCTGGTTGTCTGGGTTTGCAGACCTTTCTGGCGTCGTTGCCTGTGGCATGGAGCGGGATTGTATGCTACCTCTTGAACTGTCTCGTGAGGAAGCCGCCTGTGATCTAGTGGGCCAGTCCTTCGTTAGCATGGAGTATATGAAGTCCGATTGCAGGTCTTCCTCCGCTGGCAGCTTCTAGCAGAGGTTGAGCATGATCAATGCACTGATTTCGTGAAAGACTGTGATCTGTTCGAGTTCCGGGGTGTTCCGTTCTCTTACTGCATCCATATGGTACCAACGAACCCCGGACTGTGTCAGCGAGTCTGCCAATTTTGGGGGAATCCGTGCAATAAAGGTAAGAAGAACTTGTAGTACCCTTGGGAGGTCTCGCAGATAATATTTATCATCAATGACTTGGGAATCACCCTAATTGGGATGTGTTCCCCGTACAAGATTCTTGTTTTCTGCAGAATCACGTTGTGGGTGGGAGCTCTCTCCACCTCCTCCGAAGGAATGTATGGTCTCCCATCAACATTCGCTAGTGTTAGGAAGTAAGTGTCGTCTCTTGCCTGAGTACACACCAGCGGGACAATTCTCCGTCTAACTGTTTCTGCTCGGTCCTTGTGTATCAGGTTTGTCCTTCTGTTGCGGTCGACGTGCAGTCCCGGTGTCGAGCGCATCGGCCCTCGCGTGAACGAGGGCCCTCCCGGCCATGTCACGCAGGAGATAAACAAAAACAAGATCAAAAGACAACTCGGGAACGACGCATAAATAATTCCGCGAGCCACCGAGACGGTGCGCGGTCGCATCGTCCCTCGCCGCTCTGGCCGGGTGCGCCAACAATACATCCCGCGGTCCCCTACGACAGGATAGATTCCCGCGGGGCATAAGCTACCTTCCCTAAGGGGCTATCACCACCCTTAGGGGCGTATCCCTACCGAGCTACCGACCCACGTGCGAAAGTTTTTAAATGCAATTGCAGAGGTAGGTCATCCGAGGGCGTTTGCTCGTTCACCGTAGTATAGATACGTTTGGTTAATGCCAAGTGGACTCGAACGTCGTTCATTCCTTAGGGCGCTGACCTCCTAAGTACGAAGCAGACGCCGGTTGACTAGGACGGTCCCCACCAAGCGTGAAACCACAAAATTAATCCTAGTCCCTCAGACACACAATAAAAAGAAAGTTATTACAAACACACATAATTTCACCAAAAAGAATCGATCGTAGTCGACGGGAACATGCCCAATCAGAAATGATGACTGAAAGAATCAGGATCATCATATAGTACATCCAACTACACGATATCAAAACAATCTGACAAATCCGGGTCGAATTCCATAAAAACAACCATACAATCGCCAACGAGAAGTTGACTATCGATTATAATATTGATGCAGCCGACAAGGTAGTCGGACTGCCTTAATTTTGACTTGATGAGACACGCTGCCGAAGTTATTCATTCCAACTAATGCTGACCTATGATTAAGCACGCATACGCCTATGTCCATACATTTTCAATCTTCCTGGATGACAGGTTGCTTCGCGGGTGATTCTTGATCAGGGGCGTTGCTTGACGTGTTGCATGCCTCTTTCTTTAGGAAGTGGTCTTTGGATACTCCTTCCCCTCGCCTGAGCCCGAAGACCCAGATCTCAGAGGTTGGGCCGTCACCACCGAGTCGGCAAAGTACCACCCCCGACGAGTCGGGTCCACTCCAAGTCGATATCAGGGCCGGCTCCGAAAGCATACGAACCCCCGCCTTGGATACTTCCTAGAGAAAGAAAATGCATTGCTCGCAAACAGTTTTCCATTATTCTCACCCCTTCTCGGTTCGTGGTAACTTGACGTAAAAAATTTGAATAAGATAGAGAATGAGAATCACCCTGACAAGTATAGGTATAGAAGGTCATTCCAGATAAAATGTGTCAATCCTGGGAAAATGCTAAGTCCAATTGACTACATTTTCATTTTATTCACAAGTTTTCTTCCAGGTACCCGTTGAAATTACTCATTTCAGAATTCAAGTACTTTCGTCATGCAGGCAGGTGAAAGATAGAAGCATGACAACCCCTTTCTCCATCCCAAATAGGCAAAGTCAATCTCCATAGCAAGCATCCTTCTACCTACCTGCACAACATGCAAATAAAACAAGTTCACGAGAGAACAATACAATCATATACTCAAGTCATACTTTTTCATTCACATGCATGATTCACACAACTTCCCTCTACCTTTCTTTTGAATAATCAAACGAACAGGGTCAAGCAAAGTGTGGGTTCACATAGGTGTGGAGGGATGTCTGAATCAATCAACTGACCTTGAGTGAATTTCTTGAAGTCTCACCCAAGAAAGCCAAATATTTTCTGAAGAGCCGTGACCTGCACAACTCACGTTGCGGTCGTTCACAAGGGTAGCCACACTCTCCCTTAGATACCACCACTGACCCAGACGCCGCTCACCAATCTAGAAGTGAGCTTGCCGTTTGAACAACGTGCTCCCCCTCTCAAATCCCACACAGTCTCAGCGACACTTCCCCCCCAAATATAGCGTCACCTCAATCCGCCGAATACCACGTCAGGTCACCACATGCCTGCCGCAATACTTGGCGGCCCCGGACTCAAACCCCGGTCGTTCAACGTGCCGCAAAAAAATAACAATAGCCTTGACAATTCCTCCAGGTGCCGCATGCCGCAACGCTCTCAACGAGACGATCGCCACATCCTAGCGGCACGACACCCCCACTGTTTCAAGATGCACTTCCACCTCGGCAATACCGTCCCTGCGACAACGTCCAATTCCCCTTCTCGTAGCTCCGTGCAAAACACTGTCTCCACAAAATTCGGCAGCGCCCTCGCCGTTCTGCCAAGAAAACCGGCGCTGCCGCCGCACAATTTCGGCAGCGCTTCCGCCGTACCGCCAAGAAGACCAGCGCTGCCGCCGCACAATTTCGGCAGCGCTTCCGCCGTACTGCCAAGAAAACCAGCTCTGCCGCCGCACAATTTCGACAGCGCTCCCACCCAAGGGGACAGCGACGCGGCCTCCTACTCAAGAACCCCTTGCCGTACGGCCCAATCCGATAGCAGCCTTACGGTTATGGCTCCCCTACAGCCTGCAGCACAGCACGAGAGGTGGGGCAAGAAGCTCCCAGCCTCCAGCTATGGCTGCCTCCTCCTCCCTCCAAGTGCTTCTGCAGACCTCCAGCACTTCGCCTCATCACACCAGCAGCCAGCCAGCCAGGATCTACTCGAGTAGAATGCCCCAGCAGCATTGCCACAAGTGTGAGGCTGCTGGATGGCAGGCTAGCTTTTATAGCTGGCTGAAGGTTGAGGGCAGCTGCTTTGCCCCCAGCCAAATCCCGGAATAGGGCCTGGCCCTTGATCAGAATCGCGATCGAGGGCCAGGAAACTTGATGCTCCCCTAGGGGAACCAAGTTCTGAACCCTGGCAACGCATCTGGCCGTTACCCGCGGCCAGACGCAGTCCTCAAATGGTTGTACCAAGCCATTTGCAGCCGACTGTTGTCTGCTGCCTCAGCAGAGCCCAGATGCTTCTAACCTTGCATTTGGGCCTGCGTCGTGGCCGAATCCACGGTATTCCCCCTCTCCCAACTTCCCTTCCTTCTTCTTCTTCTTACTCCTGCACCTAATCTACCCCTGCGGCCACGTACGTGGCCGTCACATTTTTTCCCCTTCTGTTTATGCAGGGGTAGCTCGTCTTTTAAAAACGAACGGGCACCCCTCTTGTTCCCCTACACAGGCCCAATACTAAGCCCAAAGGCTTTTCTTTCCTTATGCCCCGCGCCCGCACCTGGCTTAGAACAGGCGCCTGATACAGGCGCGCGACCAAGGTGAGCTGCCCGTTCCAAAATGAACGGGCGCTGCTTATCTGTCGGCCTTCCTCTCCCTCTCTCACTCACGTCGACTCGCCCGCACACAACTGCATTCTCGCAGTTGGTTCATTCGAGCCGACCAGCCAGACTGGCCGACTGTTGAGGTTCAGCCTCCTGATGAGTCGGTGAAAGTCCGACGAAACAGTCTGGCGCAGTCACGTCTTCCCCCCCCTTCTACTACTCCGAACGTAGCTGCCCATAGGCGGCAGGTTCATTCGCCCATCCGCAGATGGGCTGTTGGGGCAAAGCCCCCTGATGAGTCGGTGGGACCCCGACTAAACAGTCTGGCTGGTCACAAGTGCCCGTTTGTTCGAAACGAACGGGTAGAAAAATGAGAAAAACCAAAATCTAAACTAAATCTAAAAACAAAATAAAAAAATCGAAGCAAAATCTAACAAAAGGAGAAATGAAAACAAAAAAAGGAAAAAGAAAACCTACCTAAACGTGGCTGCCTGTTCCTAACGGGCGCCTGTCACCTCACTGGGGCTTTAAGCTCATAGTCACTTCAAAACGCGCCAGATGGGGGGAAGGACACGACTTACCTCGTGATGCTGCCATCTCCATAATGCCCGTATCTGGGCGCTTACGCGTCCAGATGCGGGATAGGTAAGTCTTTCTCCCTTTCTCCTTTTTTTTTCTTTGTTTTTTTTTTTCCAAAAAAAAAAAAAAAACCCGGGCTATTTCTCAATCTATGCATGTCATCCTTACACAGGGCCATGCTATCTCGGCGCGGCTGATTTCAGCCGCGCGATCACGAAGATCGCACGGCCAAAAATCGGCCGCACCCATCGTCAGGTCATGGGCTGCTCCAAAAGGAGCTAGCCCGGTAGTGCGCTGGTCACGTTCGATCCCCATGTCTGCGGGGTGGTAATCTGGCGACGGTACCTACTGGGCTAGCTCCTTTTCACATCCAAAAAGGAGCGGCCCTTCTATATGAAGGGCTTCGGTGCCCAACAGGCCCCTACCCAGCGCCTAGCAGGCTGAGCCTGCTAAGCCGGCTTGTCGCCGTGGCTGGCCGGTGAGGTCGGCAAGCGAGGTCGGCAGCCGACAGCCTCAATGGCTGCCGTACCCAGCCGGCCCCGACGCCTTCGCCCCCGGTGCTTGGCGCAAAAGCCCTATGGACCCTAAGCCATTTCTTCACGCCGCGGTCCACCTTGCCGCAGCGACCCCTTTTTGGCCCGCTTAGGCCCTGAATCGCGCGGCTTAACAGCCACGCGACCTTATTATAGGTAGAATAGGGCTAAATTTAGCGTTCCCATGCGGCCTCAACAAAGCGAAGCACGTTCGGTTACTGCCACTACTTTCGGATGCCGCGGACGTCCGGACTAGGGTTTTAAAAAGTTTTTGCTTCCCGGTCCTAGGTCAGGGTTGAATAAACCTTTGGCAGATAATCCTACCTCATCAAGTTATGAAGCCCGAATAGCCATTCACTAAGTCGGACATCGTCCGACATTTAAAAATACCGGGCAGATACCCTTGCCAGGGTTTCTGCCCCGACATCGGGACTGCTCCCCTCTCTTCCTTTTGTTGCAGCCTGGAGTGTGTCGAGCTCTCCATTGAGGAGGAGGAGTGTTCCCTGCTTGGTGGCGCCTCTTTTAACCCGCTCCTCATACGGACCCGGGACTGGGATGAGATGGATGTTTTTGACAGTTCTACCTGAGTGTCAACCACCTGCGCCACTGTTGGATGTTCGTCCATCACATATCCTCCATCACACTCGTCTCCCCACCTTCTCACAACTCTATCTTGATTGCGCAATCTGTCCTCCTCGGATCTGGTGATTTCCTGCCTTCTCGTTTCCTCGTCCACCCATGTTCGCCAGGCCTATCCATTTCTCCTTCTCTGTCTCAATAGCCCCTGTTGACGATCGCCACCCATTGAGAAGCCTGCCTCCACCATCGCGTTTTGTCCCGATTGTTTGAGCATGCCTGCTCCTTGCTGCAGTTGCTGTTGGGTTAGCACCCTCCAATCGTATGAACTGGATGGGTATCGAGGCTTTGGATGATCCGGGAAGGCATTGTAGGCTTGAAGTTGTAGCTCATGATGGTTGTTCATTAGCGGGCCGGAGTTGACCCATTGGTCATGCCCTGGATAGCCTTGTGCGTACTCCAATTGACCACTGTGCCCTGCTGGTTGTGCGTGTAAGTCATTGTAGCCACCATAAAACTCTCGTCCTGTATCGTGCAGTTTCCAGTCCAGCTCCCTCTCGTCCCTTGGAGGCACGGAGTTCTCCGGGACCCAGGGCACTGGCCAAGCTCTCCGCTGACCCTATGGGGGCATGAGAGATGGGGATGGGTACTGCATCTCTCCTCGGGGGTGAGAGAGGAGGACAGGGCCGTCCTGGTGACTGGGCTCTCTGAATGCCCTCGCTCATGCCTCTTGCCTTCTGTCCATCTGTGCGGGGGCTGAGAGAGCGTCCGGATGGCTCGAGATTCGACTTGGATAGCTGTAGGTCTGCCTTGCAGGGGCGGACTGCTGTGCTCCCTGACCTTCACTCCTGATAGGCCCCTCTCCCTCCTGACACCCCGTCCTGTCTGTGACTCCGTATATTGCCTGATCCCGCCTCTTGCCTTGTTTGTTGGAACCTGTTCAAGGTGTACTGAAGAAAACGTTCCTTGTGTCCTCCCGCCAGTGCGCCTCCTTCTCTTCTCCCTTCGTCGTTCGGTTGTGATTTGGACAGTTTTCCTCTGTGTGGAAGTACCACTTGCATCTCCTGCACCAGTCCGTGTAGGGAGTAGCTATTTCCACTCTCCATCTTTCACCTTTAGGGGACTGGATCACCAGAACATTGTCAACGCTGAATCTTGCGTCTGGTGCATGTCTATCTTGACGCTCATCAACTTTGGGCGCGTTCTGTCATATTCGGGGGGATGCATCTCTAACACTTCCCCGAACATACCTCCGAGTGCTTCGCCTAGGCAGTAGCACGCGTCTAGCTGTACTCTCAAGGCGACAATCCAAAAGTTCTTCTCCGCTTCCTACAACTTCGTGTCCCAAAGCTCCTGATGGGGCATCCAAGGCTTGAAGATAATTAGATACTCCTTAGTCCCCAACTTTAGCTTCGCTTCCTTCATTCTCAACATCCATTCGGCTACCTCCTTTGCCTTGGCCACGTATGAGACTACGTTCTGGCCCTCGAACCGGATTCTGCCCCTTCTTGTGTTTCGGTTAAAGATCTGATGCGACATCCACCCATCCTCGTAGGCCGTGATCAGATCCTCCTTGACCAGACTTGAGAGGTTTCTTGCTTCCTCTTGAAAGATCAGGATTACTGTTCTTTCTTTTAGCCAATTCTCCTTGATACTATCCACTGTCTCATACACTACGAACCTCCTTCCCTCCTCGTCCTCTACCACCTCCCCCAATTCCAATCCTTTCGGGCAGATGCCTTCATCATAGCATCTACCAACCGACTCCCGAACCCGATCCTCAAACCCTTTTCGTTGCCTTGACTGGACTGGTGGCGCCGGCCTTCCTGATACTTTCCAGGCTGCACCTCTCTCAGTTCCTCCTTGCGCTGTCCTGATGTTCGAAGACTTGGCGGAATGTACCTGCCGATAATGGATGGATTCCCTGGTCCCGTACCCCTCTCCATCTTCCTGGTGCATTCGACTTATGTTGTGGACCTTTGAGTTTCACTGCATTCCTTGACTGCTGCGTTGCCCTGCTGAACTGTGTCTCCCTGTTCCCTACTTGTGAGGTTGTCTGTGTGTACTTGCCCCAGTCTAGGAAAGAGCACGACCTAGTGTCTGTATAGGCTTGGAGTCTCGCGGTGATGCATCACCTGTAACTCCGGACCCCTACGTTAAAAGTGGCGAAGAACGGCAGCTGAGGCCGTTTCTTTGTTACAGGGAGTGAAGCGAGTATTCCGACTGGATTTGTAACCGGGAACGCTTGTGTATACCACCTCTACTGTGTATTAGAAACGTTTGGCAAGTTCCGATCTCACGGTTGCCAACTTTCCTGTTTGCCTTCGGCTTCTGTTGTGAACCTTTGAGTTCCACTGCGTTCCTTGACTGCTGCGTTGCCCTGCTGAACCGTGTCTCCCTGTTCCCTACTTGTGAGGTTGTCCGTGTGTACTTGCCCCAATTGAGGAAAGAGCACGACCTAGTGTCCGTATAGGCTTGGAGTCTTGCGGTGATGCATGACCTGTAACTCCAGACCCCTGCGTTAAAAGTGGCGAAGAACGACAACTGAGGCCGTTCCTTTGTTATAGGGAGGGAAGCGAGTATTCCGACCGGATTTGTAACCTGGAACGCTTGTGTATCCCACCTCTACTGTGTATCAGAAACGTTTGGCAAGTACCGATCTCAGGGTTGCCGACTTTCCTGTTTCGCTACTCTTAATCCTTGTGTGCGCCTTCTGCCTGAACGGACGACAAAATGTAATGGAAGGCAGGAGGAGAGAGCGTCTTCCGGATCGACCGTTGGGTAGGAAGATTGATTAGAGTGCAAATTGACATCTTTGGGCTCTTGTGGACAAACACTGAGTCTTGAAGTTGAAATTGGAGTTGAACTTGGAATCCTTTGCTCGAAGACTTAATGAAAGTAGCCCCGTTTCTGATCCCGTCCTAAAGGTAGCATTGATGTTTTGCCTGCGTGTTCCAAGGACGCGTTAGCGACGAATTGTAACGCCCATATTGTCTAGGGGAGGGATGACAAAGATGATGCTCTCTAAGATCCCTAATACTAAGACAAGATTGGGTCTGGTATGGCCGAACGTGATGTCTTCGACGCTAATTAGGCGCGGGACCGGAGTTTAGATGCCGATTCTCACTCTCTATTCCACAGCCGCATTACCTAATTTCGTCCTGTATTGAGGAATGCTATCGACCGAGGAACGAAGCAGGTTGATCGCCCCTTGTTGCCGAACCTCTTGTTTGAGATAGCGGAGGGGAATTGAGGACTGACAGCCCGCACCTATCATGATGATAGCGATGTCCTGGACAAGCAACTACTACAAACGATGGTCGGCGACTAAATACGCATGATATTAGATAGTCGTGATTGTAATTGCACGCGATAACCGCTTCCTAGTTATTGGCCCTGCGCATGGCTATAACTTGAGCCTTATCATGTGGGTTAACCGAGCGGAGCACGTCTAGAGTGCGGGCTATAATCCAATATCGAAAACTGTAGGTCATGTGTGGTAACTTCATGTTTTACCCTGATATCCACCCTATTACCACGCCTTGTAGTTTGGACAATCGTTCACCAATCCCAAAGTTTGTTGGTTATACTCGTACACCTTCTTTGCGCTATACCAACTGGCTTTTGGCTATGGAGAGCACCTACCCTACTTTTGCTATGGACTGTTTGAGAAGTAACCGTGCTTCGAGGCCTAGCCGCCACGCATAGCGATGGGCGCGTACTTCCTTCATCCCGTTCCTCGTCACGGCGGCGAGGCTCGCGGGTAAACAGGGCTACGCGCGGTGAAACACGTAACGACGCTGTTACTGGAGCGCTACCGCTATCCGCCCGATACCAGCGCTCGATACCAGCGCTCCCATACCCTTCCCCCCAAATGGCAATCTTGATATGCATATGATGTATTTAATTTTAATTTATTTGCATCATCGTTGTTGTTCCGAGTCAAATTAATTGAAGGCTCCTAAGACCGGGCTCCGGTGTAGACCGTAATTGAAGTGTCTCGCTCGAAGCCAAACGCATACAACAGGAAGGGATTTGCATTCATTTATTTATTTATTGCAAAAATTCTGGGTTAGGCCGACACCCGGTCCAAATGGACCGGGTCTAACGGACTGGGCGAGGTCCGTCTAGCAAAACCAGACGAGCTAAAAAACATCCCAGGATGTTTGTTTGTTTTTTTGTGAAGATGGGGTGGACTGCGCTTGCTGAGAGGAACCCAAATCCGCAAAGAAACTTGTGAAACGCATATATGTTGGGGGGGGTTGTCAGGGGGGGCAGAGGGGTGAGGAGTCTGAGGGGAGGGGGGAGGGTGGGTTTGACAAGGGGGTAAAATGGTGTGTTGCAACAGCCAGTACGTTGTCTATGCAGGTGTAGTGGAGGTGCTTGCAACTTTTTATTTTTCTTTGTCTGCTGCCGTTTTGCCTCTCGTCCTTCCTGACGAGCCATTCCCCCTACCAACGCGGCTGCCACCGCCCGCTATGATAGTGTGTCGTGGAAGTAGAGGATGCAAAGACCAATTGACTTACCGTGAGGGCACGGGTGCGCAGCCCGTAGTTTGTATATGGTTGATTGATAAAGGAGGCGTTATTAGTGAGGTTTAGAAGTAGGGTGAGACACATCTGTTGCAAGTGTCGTTTCAACCTGTGCCCAAGCCTGCGCACTTGCGGAC
>BFEA01000016.1:4673069-4688550 GCA_003427395.1 Chara braunii | reverse complement strand
GAGAGAGAGAGAGAGAGAGAGAGAGAGAGAGAGAGAGAGAGAGAGAGAGAGAGAAAAACCTCTACCCCGTTTTCTCTGGCCAGTTTGACTTCCGCTACACTCGGAGCTACTCGGTCAATGATTATCAGAGAGAGAGAGAGAGAGAGAGAGAGAGAGATGGCACCCAAGCGATTGAGATGGCACGCAGAACACCGGGACAGAGATGTGTCTGAATGGGGCGCTGAATACGTCCACATTTAGACACATCTGTGGCAAGCGTCGTTTCGGCCTTTTCCGCCCCCGCCCCCTCGCCCTTTCCTTTTTGAAATTCGCAGCTCAAGGACTGCTCAAGGGCCGTGGCCTGCGCCAACCCAGTGCGCGTGCGCGGTCTCCCACGAGCAGCTACCGGTCCAAAAGAAAATGCCACTAGCTGCCACTAGCCCCTAAAGTGACCTGCCTGCACGTGCCTGCATTTTTGGAGCCTTCCAACGACCAACCAGCCGGAATGAACAACTGGTATAACGATGACGACGAAAAATGTCTTCCGGGGGGGAAAACGCAACCCTGACAGGCTGCGAACATCGAGAGAAAAAAGAAAGTAAAAATATTGAAAGAAGAAGAAGAAAAAGAAGAAGAAGAAGAAGAAATTTGTGCGGTTGTGAATGAAGTTGAAAAAGAAGAAATTTGTGCGGTTGTGAATGAAGTTGTTGTCTACTCGCTTACGTTCTTTTTTTTCAAGCAGGAAAAACAAAACAAAACGAACGGGAGATAGAGGGCAGTAAGATATGGCGGGCGGTACAATATGGCTGGCGGATGTGCCAGATGGTGGGCGGTAAGATATGGAGGAGGAGGAGGCGGAGGAGGAGGAAGATGAAGAGGAGGAGGAAGATGAAGAGGAGGAGGGGAGGAAAGGAGGAGGGAAAAAAAAATGGAGATTTGAAAAACAAAACAGACGAAAGCAGGAGGAGAGAAGAACAAAGGGGGAGGAGGAGGAGGAGGAGAGAAGGACAACACAAAATGAGGAGGAGAGAAGGACAACACAAAATGAGGAGGAGAGAAGAAGAAGACGAGAGGAAGAGGAGGAGGAGGAGAAGGAGGAGGACCTGCCAATAGTGTATGAGGGTGACGGAAAAAAAAAAAAAAAAAAGAGGACGATGAAGGACAGGAGGAGGAGGAGCTCAGGCGGCGAGGAGGAGAAGACAAAAGTAGGGGAGGAGGAGGAGAGGAGAAGAGGAAGACGAGGAGGAGGAGAGGAGAAGAAGAAGACGAGGAGGAGGAGGGGAGAAGGATAAAACGAAAAGAGGAGGAAGAGGAGAGAAGAAAAAGAAGATGAGAGGAGGAGGAGGAGGAGGAGGAGGAGGATGAGGACCTGCCAGTGGTGTATCAGGATGACGAGGAGGAGGAGGAGCGAAGGAGAAGACGAAAGTAGGTGGAGGAGGAGGAGAGGAGGAGAGAAGAAGATGAAGACGAGAGGAGGAGGAGGAGGAAAGAAGAAGAACAAGAGCTGCAGTCAACCCACTTCCACTTTTTTGGGCAGAAAAATAGAAAAAAGGAAAGGGAGATGGCGGGCAGTGGGATATGGCTTACTGTGGAATATGGCTGGCCGATGTGCGAGATGGCGGGCGGTAGGATACGGTGGAGGAGGAGGAGTTGGAGGAGGGGGAAGAAAAAGAATATCAAGAAAGGAGGAGGAAGAAGAAAAAGATGAAAGGAGGACGAAGAAGAAGAAGAAGATGAGAGGAGGAGGAGGGGAAGAAGAAGAAGACGAGAGGAGGAGGAGGAGGGGAGCAAGGAGGAGGAGAGGAAAGGAGGACGAGAAACAAGAAGCATACTTAAAATAAAAAGGCCGACGGAGGAGGAGGATGAGGAGGAAGAGGAGGAGAAGGAGGAGGAGGAGGAGGAGGAGGAGGAGGAGAGAAGAAGATGAGAGGAGGAGGAGGAGGAGGACAGAAGAAGATAAGAGGAGGAGGATGAGGAAGAGGAGAGAGGAGAAGAAAACAAAATGAGGAGGAAGAGGAGGAGAGAAAAGAAGACGATATGAGGAGGACAAAGAGGAGTGAAGAAGAAGACGAGAGGAGGAGGAGAGAAAAGACGAAGACGAAATGAGGCGGAGGAGGAGGAGGAGGAGAGAAGAAGAAGAAGAAAAGGGGAGGAGGAGGAGGAGGAAGAGAGAAAAGAAGGGGACGGAATAAGGAGGAGAGAAGAAGAAGAAGACGAGAGGAGGAGGAGGAGGTCGGTTGCGCACGAGGAGGAGGAGGTCGAGGAGAATGAAGAGGAAAAAAAAGAATAGGGCCGATGGCGTAGGAGGAGGAGAGAAGAAGAAGACGAAGAGAGGAGGACGAGGAGGAGGAGAAGAGAGCAAAGAAGAAGACTAAATGAGGAGGAGGAGGAGAGAAGAAGAAGATGAAAGGAGGAGGAGGAGGAGGAGGAGAGAAACGAGGAAGATGAAATGTGAAGGAAAAAGGAGTGAAGAAGAAGAAGATGAGAGGAGGAGGAAGAGGAGGAGGTTGGCTGCACGCGCGGAGGAGGAGGAGATCGACACCTCGACGATGGGCAGATCGACAATGACCTGACAGCTAGGAGACGGACGGCGTGATAGGAGCTCCGCATGAGGAAAAGGAGGTCGGCGTCTCGATGATGGGTACGGTGAAGACGACGTGGCAGCTCGACGATGGGCATCGCGATAAGAGCTCCACGCGAGGAGGTCGGCTATGCGCGAAGGACACCTGGATAACGATGGGGCAGGGCAGGGGCAGCTTGATGATGACGCGCAAGGGTCAGGTCGATGGTGATAGGCACGTCGATGACGACGGGAAGGTCAATGACGATGGCGGGGCTTCGAAAAGTCGTACAATTTTTTTTTTCAAGCACTAGGCAGCTGGGGAGGCCGCCACTGGCCGAAAAAGGCTCCCCTCCCCTGAGCAAAACTGCAGTGGGCGCGCCAGACTTCCAACCGGGGAACCCGACTGGCGGGGCCTCCCGAAAGCCCTACCTGACGAAGGCCAGGCCGCCGGGCGGTCTGGATTTTAACACAACAAAAATCATCAAAATCCTGCATGACAGCCTGTTGGCTTGTCGATCGCTAGAAGGGGCCTAACCAGAAAAAGTGCGACATCAGGACATGCAACATATTTGCAATAGGATGGGAAAGTGGGGAGGGAGGGGGGCAGGGAGGAGCAAATGGAAGCAGGAGGGGGGGAAGGGGGATGTGGGGAGCGGTGGAAAAGAGAAGGTGGAGGGAGGGAAGGAGAGGGGGGAAGAGGGGGGAAGAGGGGGGAGGGGTGGGAGAGGAAGGGGTAGAAAGCCTTGAATACCATTTGCATGATATGAACTTGGAACGGCCATGAGACTCAAATCTGAGGAAGCCTGAGGAAGCAGAATGTTCAATAAGCAAGCATTGTGAGAGGTGACTTTGCAGGGAGGGAGTGAGGGGCCTAGATCCCGGGTCTGAGAGTGGTGTGACTGGGTGAATTCCCACCTTCCAGAACCCTCTCGCCTGGGCAGGGCGGGTCACGAGTTCAACTTGAACCTCCCCTCGACCCTGTGGCATGCAGGCCTCAACCCAAGCCTGATTCTAATCGACCAGAAACTGCAGCAGTTAGCGGACTGGCTGCTTCAGAATCTGAAGGTGTGCTTTGGAGAGGCCTCAGACTCCTGGCATGAAACATACCCGACGCTCTTCCCACTCTTAGATAGCAGCACAAGCCTCAAGAAAGCGCTGCATGACGGGCTGTTGGCCAGGCCAAACTGGCCTGATGTGAGTCAGCGTCTGCTGCACATAGTATCAATCAAGTTCAGCCTGCCAGCTCCCCCGAACCAGCAAGGCCAAGTGGAGGCGCCAACGCCCATGGAACTGCAGCAAGAAGCGGGGGAGGAGAGACCACACAAGCCGCAGGAGGAGAAGAGGAGCCACCATCCGCCTACTCAGGACCCAACAGGCACCACAACCCCAACACACATAGGGGAACAGGTGAAGCAGTAGGAAAGGGGTATTAAGGGACAGCCCAACCTGAGCCCCCTGCAGCAAAAGAGGGATCAGCAACCCAGCGCCCCCCACCCCCGCCCTCCCAACCCTCTGCAAACTAAGCCCCACGCGTCACGGACCAAGGTGAGCAACATGAAGTTGGTAAGCGCAAGCGTCTGCGCCACTTTTTGGAGAAGGGCCCACAAGAAAGCAACCCTGGTCCTGCCAGTAAGAAGGCGGACGAAGGGAGGTGGGACTCTCCATGGTAGGCACCAAACAATATGGGGGTGTAACGTTGAAAGGCTGAAGCTCCTATATATGGACTACGCGAGAGCAAGAGAACAAATCTATAACAGACATGCATTACTTCATAAAAATAAAAATAAAAAATATGAGCTTGGCGCATAGGCCACATGCACAGCAGCAGGGAATCAAGCTCGCGTAGCCAACTGAGAAGTATATGTACTTGTCGATGAGAATAAAGAGCCGCGCCCGAGTAGCTCAGTGGGTGGAGCACCGGTGGAAATGCACATTGTGGCATGAGGTTGCGGGCTCAAAACTAAATTGCAGCCTCGCGCACTTCCGCCGGCGGGCGTTGACCAACGTGAGGCTGTACACACTTTATGTAGGAATAGTAGTGGAATCGAGGCCGCCCCTCGAAAATCTCGGCTTGCCATAGTGAAGCCGCCCCAACGAGTTGGAACATTCCAGGAAGCGTGGTTCACACACTGACCAAAGTGAACTCGTTCTCGTTCGGTGAAAGATGGACGTCCGATTTGAACGTAACGCACGTAACCCAAGCCCCGGTCTGCCATTCAAGTTTGCACCCATCTTCAGAAAATGGGATGAGCGTACGGCAGTGTTCATCAGGGGATGGAAACCATAATTCAGTTAAGATGAGCTTCTCTCGAAGATTCAGGGATGGCATCCTTTGGGTGAAAATTTATGCGCCGTGAATGAGCTTTTTCATCCGACTATTATGTTCAGCACCACAGAGATGTTTAATCTGCCAACTCCCATGTTCTGAAACCATGTACCCCGCCTAGAATCAGCTGGTACACCCGATGCAACCAACCCATGAACGGTTGAAATGCAGACCTGAGCTCCAATCCCTATGCACCCAGAACATAATCTTTTGTAGTCGAAGTCCATGGCTCGTTCCTTTCAAAATCTGTCAGCCATTTCCCGGCCACATTTTAAATTAATCATAAAGATTCATAACTGAAAAGTAAAGGTGAACCTTCAAAGAAGAAGCCTTGCCTGTTCGGCGAAATGTCATACTTTGGCAGTCATTGCACCTGATACCTAGGCTACCAGAGTGGCCCGGGACGGCTTGCCCGGCCGGTCAAAAAAAAAAAAAAAAAAAAAAAAAAAAAAAAAAAAAAAAAAAAAAAAAAAAAAACGGGTCGCTTAAAAAAAAAAAAAAAAAAAAAAAAAAAAAAAAAAAAAAAAACATTTTTTAATGTTATTTTATTTTATCTTAAATCTGGTAACGAATTTCGATGTGACCCTGAGGCGGACGTTCCGCGATTTTGGGGCGGTAGTGCGCAAAGACCCCCAGACGACTTGTTTTCAAGAGCGATAACGGCCTGGATATTCTTCATTACGAGTTCGCACCGCCATTGCCGGAGCGTCACTTCGTCAATATGAACCTGGTGGTGTTGCAGCCCTATGAGATCAACACACGAGTGGACGAAATCCCTGAAATAAGGTTGATGTATTTTCGTTACGTGCTTTGGCTGAACGAGCGACAAGGCCCATTTTTTTGCATATACTACGCGGAGCGGATACGTGCCAATAGGTACGCAATAATAGGGGATGATGCATTATATGACGATGAATTGGAAAATGAAGCGGAAGAACTCGAGGAGTTTTTACGTAACTGATTTGAATTCGTTCTGATACGCAGATGCCTGGAGCACGACGAGACTTGACGATCCCAAGGTATCTGCTGGTTCGTGATACACACGAGGAGGATCTCATCAGGAGTGCGGCACGACTTTTATGAGTACGGGATGAATTTTCTATCAATTGGCTCGGTTTCATCGGACTGCTTCAAAATAGCGGGGATTTTTCCCCACTACTCGCGCAGATTTCCGACCCAACACGGCTCGGACTCCCGACGAGCTTTACGGATATACTTTGTATTTCCACCGCGCGAGTAACCTCCAATGCCTCTCTCGCGACGAGCTGGCACGTTTGAATTTATTGGAGGCACAGGTGCGCGGCGGACGAGAGATTTACCAGGAGGTCTACTTTGAATTTCGACGGCGACGAGCTGGCACGTTTGAATTTATTGGAGGCACATCTTCTCAAATTTCAGAAAACACTTCGCGTGGACTCAGCCCCGTTGAGGAAACCAGATAACTTATGGTTTTTTTTTCATATAGGTAGAAAAAGAGACACTTTGGCAGCCCAGCTCATCAAGTCAACGATTTGGATTGTGTGATTTTGTTTTCAGTATGGGGATTTTTTTGTTGTTTCATTGCTAGGGACCAAGGATCGTTTTCACGTTTGGGTAAGAATGTCCTAGTCGACCGGCGTACACTTCATACTTGGGAGATCAGTACCCAGGGAACGAGCTACTGATCCTCGCACGTGGATCAGTAGCTCGGTAGGGATACGCCCCTAAGGGTGGTGACAGCTACTGATCCACGTGCGATTGCATATAAAAGCCTTCGCACGTGGATCAGTAGCTCGGTAGGGATACGCCCCTAAGGGTGGTGACAGCCCCTTAGGGATGCAAGCTTATGCCCCGTGGGAACCTGTCATGTCATAGGGGACCGCGGGATGTATAGCTTGCGCACCCGGCTAGAGCGGCGAAGGAGCGAAGCAACCGCGTCCGTCTCGGCGGTTCACGGAACAGTATGCGTCATTCCCGAGTTGTCTCTGAAAGATATGTTTTTAGGTAAACTCCTGCGTGACATGGCCGGGAGGGCCCTCGTTTTCACGCGAGGGCCGATGCGCTCGACAGGTGGCGCCGTTGCCGGGGATAACGGCAGACTACCGTTGTCCCTAGCGGAATGACACTTGGGTGATTAATAGAGTAAAAAGTTATTTTCTTTTTCTTGTTTGACCTAATGAAAAAGTCAGTAATTTGATCCCAAAATTATGAGATATTATTGATTAATTTATATTAATATGTTGTTGTTTTTCTTCACTCAAGATGGCTGGTAACATCGACAATCAGGACGAGAGGAAAAATGACATTCGGGAGCTTGCCAGGATTATTCAGCAGTCCCAGAAGGATCAAAACCCGAAGGTTGACGTTCCATTGTTCGATGGAAACAACGCCTCGGGATGGGCAAAAAAGTTCGAGCAATTGGGAAGTTGCTGCGAATGGTCGAATGAAAAGATGTTGCGAATGGTGCAACAAAGCAGTTCCTTACCGAATTCGAGCGGGTGGCAAGGTTAGTTCCTGACCTTCCAGACAAAGATCGTTGCCTCATCTTCCTGGATAATTTCACGGAAGTGGAGCAGCTAAAATTGGTAAAAGGAATGAAAGAGCGATATGATTGGCCAAAAATTCGAGAGAATTTATTGGTTCGGAACTTTGATCAGATCCTCTACCGATTGTTGAAACAGCAGAAGGAGAATCGAGAGAGGATACAGTTGGGAACAGATAAGGACAGGGAAGTCTGTAAAACCTTATCTGACATGAAGGAAATGATGACCAGCATGAAAGAAGAGCGGTTGAAGCTTCAAGTGATGATGGCTAAGGCGAAAACTGGGAAGAGAAAAGGGAAGGAGCCTGTCACTGAAGAGAGAAGCAGTGAGAGTGAAAGCGAGGAGGAAAGGGAACCTCCTCGTAAATTGACCAAGTCTGAGCGGAAAGCCTTGAACCAGATACGAGGAGGGCAAGGTACTTCTCGTAAACAAAGAGAAAGCAGCAGGAACGGAGGAAATGGAAGCAGGGAGCGACAGGTTGGTCAAGAACAAATAAATCAAGGTCAACAGACTCAACCACACGGTGGTCGAGGCCGTGGTAGGAGCCGCGGAAACGGAGGCGGGCGTGGGAACTGGCAGAAATACGTCTGCAAATATTGCGATATGAAGGGGCACGTTATTCGTTTCTGCCAGATTCTCGCCAAGGACGAGAAGGATCATATCGTCTTCACGACGATTCGAGGAGAAGTCTTTGATTACGAGGGAAACTTCATCGATCAGGATATTGAAGGAGGAATGAGAAAAAAGGCTTTTCGACGGATGGGCCGTCCTCTTCCGGCCACGTTCCGCCTAGCTTCTCCTGAAGAAGCAAGTCTTTTTGAGTTGGAAGAAACAATGCCTTCTCTGGAGATTGGTGGGTGTGACGAAAAAGAGTCGGAGGAAAAGAGAGACGACATTGCTCGTCGGGCGCGACAGGTAACCAGAAAACTGGGCAAATGTCGAGATTCCATTGTTCAATTATGTGTTGACATGGATAAAGTTTGGCCGAACGTTTCGAATGTGTTCCTCTTTGGTGGATGGGGAAACGAAGGACAGGATGGGTCAGCACCTGCGGCCGCTTCGGCGCAAAAAGCAATGCCAATGACACGGCCAATGACGATGTCCAGACCTGTACTCAAGCGAGGGATGCCAACCGTCATGGTGCAGACGAGAAAAATAAGGAAGACCTCGCAATCGCAGCCTGCGCCATGAGAAAGTTCAAAAAGACTTGAAGACAAAGAACCTATTCAGGTAGAAGAAGGGGATGATGATGAGGAAGATGAAAGATTGCGAGCAGAGGATGAACTGCTAGCAAAACAGAGAGCTATGGAAAGGGCGTCGAAAGTAGGAAAGACCCAGGTCGAGGAAGAAGAACCTCTCAAAAAGAAGAATGTGTACTCGATCCCTGTTGAATAAGGGATTGATTTTGAACAGTTGGTGGATCGCATTTTGGAAAGTCAACGTGATCTAGTTACCCTGAAGGAAATTCTTGCAGTATCACCAAAGCTTCGTGAGGAATTTAAGCAGCGCATGACTCGGAAGAAAGTCGTGACAGTCAAGCTGAGCGAGATCATCCCCCCAGAAGCTAACCGGGCGCCTCCTGGCACAAAGATGGACTGGCAATGCGTGGCCACAGGCCTCATAAAAGTTCAAATCGGCCGTGGAGAGTTATCGGCTCTCATAGACGATGGGGCCGAAATGAACATCATGAGGGAGAGGCATGCGATTGAAGCTGGAATTCAGATCAATCGCAATGACTTTGGATATTTGATCGGAGCCAGCGGGGCAACACCATTTTGCGGGACGACTAGTGGCGTGATGGTCACAGTTGGGAAAATAAAAGCGAGATCGTACTTTTATATATTGCCAAAGGTTGAGCACGAAGTGCTCTTGGGAAGATCTTTTCAATGTCGCACAGAGAGCATAATCTTCAACAAGCATGACGGCACCATGTTTGTAGTTTTATGCGATCCGGTTTGCGGCTATTATGAAGTGGTAAAGTGCGCAAATACCCCACCAGCAAATTCAGGGAACCGGTTAAATCCCGAATCATATACCTTTTTAGAATCTGAGAAGTTGAGGAGGGAGAAAGAGACAATCGATAAAGAAAAGGATCCTCAGAAATTTTCGTTGACATTGCCTAGTATCTCGCAGGCAATCAATTTTGCAGCAAGTCATCCTACAATTGATCCGAGCCTGGTACAGACCCTGATAGAGGTTGTGGTTGACGAGGAAGGTGCAGGAACCATGCATCTTGTTTATTGGCCAAATGAATCTCGTACGGAGGAATCACTGTCATCAGTCAGGCAAGAGTCTTTTTTAGGGGACGGAAGCTCGGCGTTGGCTCCAAGAGGAAGTATAAGAAAGTAGGGGAGAAAGCGCGACCAGTGCCAGTTCTGATCACTCAGGAGAAGGAAGTGTATTACAAGGAAGATCGCGAGTGGATCAGAACATTGAAGGAGAAAGGCGAGAGGGGACCGTGTTGGTTGATAGAAGACAGGATCAAAGAGATGATCATTGGAGAGGATGACCTCCTCACCAAGGAGGAAACCCAGTTCTTTATCAATGTTATGAGGAAAAATCATCTGGCTTATGCTTTTGATGATGATGAGCGTGGAAGGTTGGTTGTTGATATGATTCCAATGATCCGGATTCATAAGGTACCGCATGAGCCATGGAATGTGAGAGGTCCACGATATCCGAATCCAGACGATCACCGGAAGGTGGTGGATTATCTTGATGGTAAGATTCGGACCAAAGTAGCAGACTATTCGTATGGGCCGTATGCATCCCCTTGGTTCTGCTTCATCAAGCCGAACGATGTTTTACGATGGGTTCAGGACCTACAAAAATTGAATTCTGTAACAGTCCGAGATGCAGGTGGACTTCCGAACGCCGACCAACTCTCGGAATCTTGTGCAGGCGGGCCCATCATCACCTTAATTGATTTGTATTCAGGGTATGATCAGTTCCCGCTGTACACAGCAGATCGACCTATGACGACGATGCACATGCCTCGGGGACTGCTTCATATGTGCGACAGCTCCACAGGGTTGGACGAATGCCGTGGCAATTGTGCAAAGATATATGATGGAAGTCATGCAACCGCTCTGTCCAGACGTGACCTCTCCATATATTGATGATTTGGCTATCCCAGGACCCCGAGTTAAAGACGAGACTGAAGTGTTACCCGGTGTTCGAAAATTCGTGTGGAAACACATCAGCAATGTGGAAAAGGTTCTGAGGAAGCTGAAGGAATACAACCTCACAGCTAGTGGGGTTAAATCAAGGTATGGTATGAGGAAGGCGGTACTACTTGGTTTCCTTTGTGATGAGAAGGGTCGTCGGCCAGATATGAAGAAGACGAATAAGATCTTGGAATGGCCGACTCCCTTCAGATCTATTACCGATATTCGGAGTTTCCTCGGGACATGCGGATTTTGGCGTATTTTTATCCGTAGATTCGCAGCAAGGGTGGAACACTTGCGGCAGTTAGTACGCAAGTACCAAGTCTGGGAGTGAGGACCAAAGCAGCAAGTAGCCGTTGAGGATATTAAAGCTGAGTTTCGAGAAGGCGGCCTGATTCTGGGAGTTCCTTGCTTTGACGGTGCTGAAGGCCGTCCTTTCATCATCGAGACCGATGCAGGTCCTACCACTTTGGGAAGAGTTTTGGTCCAAAAGGATGGAGAAGGACGGGAACGACCATTGAGGTTAGAGAGCAGAACTCTGAATATTACTGAGCGGAATTACTCCCAGTTCAAGAAGGAAACTCTCGCCGTGCTTCACTGTCTGCGCATTTTCAGGAATTATGTATTTGGTAGACGGTTCATTCTGCGAGTTGATCCTACGGCTCTGGCTCAATCACTGAAGAACTATTCTCCTTCTGATCCAACCATTGCTCGATGACTGACGTATATTTGGATGTTCAATTTTAAAATTGAGCGCATCTCAGGCGCTCAGAATCGAGCAGGTGGATTGAGTCGTGTTGATTGGGACTCATCAACGGATCAGGCTGAGGATTCAGTTCCCGTCGATGGATTCCTCGAAGGAGAAGAGTCACAGTTGAGTATTAACTCATACAATTACTTGGCGGATGCAACAACGCGGAATGGGAAAACCATCTGGAATGCTCCTTGTTTTCATCATGTGCGATCAGAGCTCGTGATTGGGGAGCCATTCATTGAGGAAGACCCATGGGGTGAAAGAACAACTGAGCAAATAATGAATTTGGCTTTGTCTGATGAAGTCGAGCTCATCAAAGAACCGCTGACGATTGAGTATGGGCATGAGCAGGCTGATAAGACTTTCAGGATCACTGGAGAGATGTCATTCCTTGTGAACTCTCTAATTCACGAGGACCACCTGAAAATGATGAATGAAGAAGCAGAAGGCAATGAAATTAGAGAGGCTTTCAAAGAAGGAGAGTATGATGGGGAGTATAAATTAATGAGAATGTGGTTGAATGGTGAGTTGAGGGAGGACGAGGTGGATCCAGATGTTCGTCAGAAGAGTAAGGATTTTGTTGTAAGATATGGTCATCTTTTTAAGAAATTCAACGATGACATTCCGAGAAGAGTGGTATGTGGGGTTACCCGACAACTTGATGTGATTGCGACTTTGCATGATGGGGTCGCAGGCGGACATAGATCGGCACGAGTCACTTTGAAAAAGATTCAACATCTTTATTTTTGGAAAGGAATGAACAAGATGGTAAATGACTTCTGTAACTCTTGTCTTCCTTGCCAAAGGCGATCTAATCTGCGTTTTGTTGAACCTCTTAATCCACGTTATGTAGCTGAGCCGGGAGCAGTAGTACACCTGGATCTATTGGTCATGCCACCTGGGATTAATAAGTACAGATATATCTTCAATGCAAGCGATAATCTGACTGGGTTCGTTGATGGCTGCGCCATTCGTGAGCGTACTGGTCATGTTTTAGCAGAATGCATTGAGGAATATTATCTTCGGTACCCATTTGTCCGGGAAATCGTCATGGATCGGGGTGGTGAGTTTCGGGCTGAGGAAGTGCAGACGCTTTTGAAGAAACTTGGAGTAAGCTTTAGCTATACTACAAGGGCACATCCTCAGGCCAATGCGCCAGTTGAGCGTGGACATGCCACTCTAACAAATTTATTGGCAAAATGGTGCGGAGACGATCCTTCAAGATGACCAATATATCTGAGAACGGCGTTCTTTGTTGAGAATGTCACCATAAAGCGGACAACTGGATACGCTCCGGTCACATTGTGGTTTGGACGGCATGCAACTTTTCCGATCGAGAGTTTTCTGACCACTTGGAGAAAGCAGGATGTGGAAACAAAACTTTCAACGGAAGAGTTATTAGAACTGAGAGCAAGATAAGTAATGATCACTGAGGAAATGATTGAGGACGCTGTTGCCTCTACTGCAGAAAGCAAACAGGCCGACAAGGAAAGATGGGATAAGGGGTCTCGCGTTCGTAAGGAACCATTGGAAGTCGAGGATGTTGTGCTTCTTTATGACTCGTCCTTGGAAAAACAATGGTCTCGAAAATTGGACAGCCGATGGTTGGGGCCCTATCGTATTATCAAAAAATCTGAGCATGGGGCTTATGAGATCGAAGAGATGGATGGGGCTCGAGATAGAAATTGGGTGTCGGGATCGCATTTGAGAAAGTTTATTCCAAGGACTTAATAAAAAGAGTTTTTTAGTATAAGTTTCTCTTTCTTTTTCAAGACTCGCTTTTCCTCTTTTATTTCTTTTGGGATCACTAAATGCTGACTGGTTCTGAGGACATACAATGAAATTGTAACTTTGGACTCTTGGGATTTGATTTTATTCCGGAACCTATGGCTCCATGTTTTTTTGTAATAATTAATAAATTCTACGACACCTGTTCGTAGAATTATGTTGTGAATTTTGGATCGAAAATTTGTTGATTCTTAAATTTGAATGATTTTTTTTTTACTTTTTTCGATGAAATGTGATGCAATGCAAATTTATTAATATTTTTGGACCGGAATGTTATGGAACTCTCTGTGAAAATGTATGTTGTTATTTGATGTATATTCTCGTTGTAAGAATTCTAGGAAAATGATATGTAATTTGCATTATATGGCTTGTGGCATAACTATGAGTTATTCACAAAACATGTAATGCAATTATTTATCAAAGCCTAGGACTTTCGTAATGTTTTTAGTTATCATGTTATGATGAGTCCTGATGCAGTGAGCTCTGTAGGTGGAACTTAGTTCCTGGTCCATAGTGGGATGCTGTCACTTTTTCTTTTTTAAGAAAGGTGGCTACACTATCATTGAAAAGGGGGATGGTATTATTGTGATTGTTAGAATTTTGCTTGTAAGGGTGACGACTGCCGCTCGTCATGGGGGAAGGAGTGGTCATCTTGACCTTGTGACGAATGGGGTCGCCTCGCCTCTATGACCGGGTTTGACCAGCCTAGGTCATAGAGAAAGGGTAGTTCAACCTTGTAGGTAGGGGACTGACAAACACATGATAATGGAATCGGAGGGAAGGTGGTGAGGCTCGAGTCTAAAGCGGGGCTTGACGTTGAGATGTTATCCCTTGAGGATTACACCACTCCTCGACGCATATCACAAAGCATGCAGAAAAAATATCATATGTGATAACTCGTAATTGGAATGGGATACAAAACCTGGACAATGACTTTTGATAAATAGTTTCTCTCATGAATGGTTGGTTCAGATTCTGTCTGGGCCGCTCAAAAGGTTATTTATTTTGAAATACCCGTCAGGAGGTTAAACCTGATTTTTTTTTTAATAAATGTAAATATTAGCCGACTGAGGTTTAGAAGGCTAGCCGGAGACTATTTCCGGTACCATTCTGAGAGACTAAATAATGTTTAGAGTTGCCGCCAGTGGGATGATGCTGGGACCATTTAGACAAAGTTCCTTGAAAAATTTTAGTGATTACGAAACTTGAACCGGTATAAATTCAGGTTTTGATGAAAGGCTTGCCAGAGGCTACATCTGGTACCATTCCAATCAAGGATGATTGAATTTTAGATTACCGAGGCAATAACTCGGATTTTAGTTATAAACTTCGGTTTATTTTCGATTGAAAGAAATTTTGTTGAAAAGAGTTCCATAAGAATCCACAGAACCCTATATTATTGATTAATATAGGGTGAACGACGGGGACGTCGTTCAATGGGGTTTGGGATTGTTGTCGGGGCAGAAACCCTGACAAGGGTATTAGCCGGTATTTTTGAACGTCGGATGTTGTCCGACTCTTGTGTTGAATTGAAGAACTTGATGAGACTGACGTTTGTCAAACATTTATTCAGACCTGACCTAGAACTGAGAAACTAAGAGTTTTCAGATTTTAGTCCGGACGCATGTGACGTCCGGAGGTATCGGGTGTGAACGACAAAGGCTACATTTTTGTCAAAGCCGCAGGAACGTGCGGATTCAGGGCCTAAGTAGGCTAAAAAGAGGGTTGCGACGGGATATAGGACCACGACGCAGGAGAAGCACGAAGTTTTTGTTTTCTCTAGGGCCGAGGGGTCTGACTTCGAACCTGGGGCCCGATAGGCAAATGCCAAGGCTTACCCGGTTCGATGGCCGACCAAGCCGCGGTCACGCGGCTAACCGGTATGGGTAAGCCACGGACAGGAATACCGGCAGGCCACAGGCAGGGCAGCCCTGCTAGGCCACAGCCGGGGCAGGCCTGCTAGGCCACACACGGGCAGAGCCTGCAAAGCCGCAGACAGGGATGTTACCTGGGCTAAGCTCTTCATATTGAAGAGCAACTCCTATTTAGTGTGAAACAGGAGCTAGCCCAGTAGGATAACACACTCAACTCTCACCTTGCTGATATGGGGATCGAATCTCACTCGTGGTACTGCCGGGCTAACTCCTTTTTTAGCTGCCCGTTTCTTTTAGAGGCGCGGTCTACCTCGACCGCCCGATCGCGCAGTCTAGATCGGCCGCGCACAGGTCAGCATGGCCCCTGCGCAACAGTAACACGCATAAATCGAAATAAAAATAAATAAAATAAATAAATAAACAAATAAAGAACAAAAACGCCACATGGCGCCCGAAGATGTGCCCAAGGGCACATAGCTGTAACCGTTGGCTTATGCCAATGGTTTTT
>BFEA01000016.1:4661241-4672341 GCA_003427395.1 Chara braunii | reverse complement strand
AAAAAAAAAAAAAAAAAAAAAAAAAAAAAAAGCAGAAAAAGAAAACGAAAACGAGGCAACTGCCTCGTGGTAGGAAAAGAACAGTCCTTGGGGACTGTGTGGGGGCACGATAGCTCCCACTTCGTTTGTTTTTTTTTTGCCAACACACTGTGGCCGCAAGATCTTGAATCTCGCGGCCCACAGTACAAGCATGGAATAAAGAGAGAAAGAGACGAGGACGTGGGGGTTAGGAGGGGGAGGTCCTACACCTTCCAACCTGCCAACTGCCCTCCCCGTTTTCAGGGGAGGGCAGAGGGAAATAAGGGAAGGCTGTTGCATGCAACAACACGAACCTGGCTGAGGTAAAAGCCAGGTTCAGTAGGAATTAGAAAGTTAGTTCTTTTTTTTTTCTTCATTTTTGGTGAGGACACTTGTCCTCACGTGGTGCTACCTCTGGTAGAAGCTACCAGAGGTAACTGTCAGGCTCCCGTTTTTAGAGGGAGCCTGGAAATTGAAGGGCCATAAGTGAAAAAGGCTAAGTACAGCCTTTTCCCCGATGTATCTGCCCTGGAAAAAGGGTCCAGATATATCAAACTGTAAGGGGCTGTAACTTTCCAACCCCTTGTCAGAAAAATAAAAGAAAAACACTTTTGGAAATGGCAGGAGACCAGCTATCTCGCCAGATTCCGAGATAGCAGGGGAAAAGAAAAAGAAAAAGAAAATAGGGCAGTTAAAGAAACTGCCCCACACTAAGGTTGTGGCTGTGGTGCGGCCACAGTCAGCCCTGGATCTAGGCCAGATCAAGGGCTCTCTGTGAGCCCGCGTTTTTGCCTGGGGGTTGAAGTGACGTCCAGCTCCTCTCAGCCAATATAAAAAAGGCAGCTGCCTCCCAGCTGCCACACAAAGCATTCGTGCTGCCAGTGTGTGACGAGCACACTTGAGTGCTGGCTGCTGGAGTTGGTGCCTGAGGCAACGTGAGGAGGAGCTAAAGGACTGCAGAGGAGTACCAGGAGGAGGACTGGGCAGCCATAGCCAAGGCAGGGAGCATTTTCCTCCCCTCCCCTTTGGCTGGTGATGGTCCCACGGGACAGGCCCAGTGGCACTGCGGTACTACGGCAGGCGGCACCGGCTTTTTACTGCGGTAGTACGGAAGTGCTGCCGAAATTCTGCAGCAGCGGCACCGTTTTTTTTCAGCGGTGGTGCGAGAGCGCTGTCGGATTTTCGAGGCGGCATTTCGGGTTTTATCGGCGAGGGTGCAGTAGCGGTGTCGGAATCTTTTCGACGGTGACTCCGGTTTAACCAGTCGTGGTGCGGGAGCGCTGCAAAAATTTTACGGCGGCGAAGCGAGGTTACAGGCGGTAATATTTCTACATTAAGCGGCGGTTAAACCTTGGTATAGGGGAGGTGCCACTGGAGTAGGGGATCAGAAGTGGCGTGAGTTTTTATGGCATAGTGACGCGGTGGCAGTGAAAATCAGTGGCGGCGAAACTTATTGAAAGATAGTGAGGAGACGTTGTGACAGGTGGTTGTGGTAAAATGAGGAGTGTGGATTATTTGTCGACGACTGAAGACAACTGTCACTTGACAGAGGAACATAATTTTATACGGCTTTTCTTGATGAGCCGCTATTATCTTCAGTCCAACTTCACTCAAGGTCGGTCAGTTAAATTGATTCAATTCCCTTCACACCTGAGTGAACCCACACTTGCTTTGACCTGTTTTACTGAATGTTCATTGAAAAGGGAAAAATAATGTGTGTGTTTGCGTGTATGACAGGGAATCTAACAATGGAAAAGGATTGCATGGTGGTTTGTGTGTCGTTGGGTTTTGACTGCAGGTACGGCAAATGGACTGAAATGTATAAGGGTGATGGCGGTGAAAAAATGGTTGACTTTTCATCTTTGTACTTATGTTCTATTTATAAATAAAAGAAAAAGAAGACGACGAAAAACGAAGCGAGCATAAGGAAGAGAAATTTAACTTGGTTTAAACTTATTCCTGAGGTTACCCATTCTTTCCCGAATAACCCTCTTCCATCTATGCCTGTCAGTTTGAATGATTCTATCTTTCTACGATTCCTCTTTCCTCGTCTAAGTTTAATTTTGGCGCTAGGCAGCAAGATTTTACTTGTCTGCCGTGTAGGTGTATTTCCATTTTTCTAGGAGGCATCTGGGGCGGGGGTTCGTTGCCTTAGGGGCCGTCCCTGTTATCGACTCAGAGTGGACCGCCTTGCGGAAGGGTACTATGCCGATTCGGTGGAGACGGCCCAACTTATGAGATCCGAGTTTTGTACTCGGGCGAGGAGGAGGAGTATGCCAGATTACCTCTTAGGGTAATGGAAAAGGCATCCACACGAAATAAAATTATTTTCTTGACTCCTTGCGAAAAAGAAAAACTGCCTTAGCAGTCCTGTTTAAGTGGTCACCCTAGGTACCACTAACGTATAGAGAGTTGGCGCCACAAGCAGCCCGACTCATGCTTCACTAGTTGAACGGAGTACATTTAGATACTCCTGACGAGGTTGGTCGTGCCATAAGAAGCACGGGCCAGAAGAAAGATAAATGTTTTAGTGATACTTAGTTTTAACTTAATCACATTCGGCTTCCTTTTTCTTTCAGATGGCTATGGGAACCACGTTCAACAATCGTGATGCGGCAGCGGAGAGGGTTGAACTCCAAAGGCGTGATGGAGTGAGGGTAGAAAGGGTAGACAAACTTATTTATAATCCGTCAGAATTATATTCTGAGGAGGACGTTCCGCGATTTTGGGCGGTAGTGCGCAAGGACCCCCCATACGACTTGTTTTCAAGAGTGATAACGGTCTGGATATTCTTCATTACGAGTTCACACCGCTATTGCCTGAGCGTCACTTCGTCAATATGAACCTGGTGGTGTTGCAGCCCGGTGAGATCAACACACGAGTGGACGAAATCCCTGAAATAAGGTTGATGTATGTTCGTTACGTGCTTTGGTTGAACGAGCGACAGAGCCCATTTTTTGGCATATACTACGCGGAGCGGATACGTGCCAATATGTACACAATAATAGAGGCTGATGGATTATATGACGATGAATTGGAAAATAAAGCGTAAGAACTCGAGGAGTTTTTACGTAACTGATTTGAATTCGTTTTGATACGCAGATGCCTGGAGCAAGACGAGACTTGACGATCCCAAGATATCTGAAGGTTCGTGATACACACAAGGAGGATCTCATCAGGAGTGCGGCACGACTTTTACGAGTACGGGATGAATTTTTCTATCAATTGGCTCGGGTTCATCGGAATGCTTCAAAATAGCGAGGGATTTTTCCCCACTACTCGCGCAGACACCTGTCGAGCGCATCGGCCCTCGCGTGAAAACAAGGGCCCTCCCGGCCATGTCACGCAGGAGTTTACCTAAAAACATATCTTTCAAAGACAACTCGGGAACGACGCATGCTGTTCCGTGAACCGCCGAGACGGACGCCGACAGGACAGGTTCCCGCTGGGCATAAGCTTGCGTCCCTAAGGGGCTATCACCACCCCTAGAGGCGTATCCCTACCGAGTTTCTGATCCACGTGCGAAGGCTTTTATATGCAATCGCAGAGGTAGATCAGCCGAGGACGTTTGCTCGTCTCGCTGCAGTATAGGAATTGTTTGACTAAACGCCGAATGAACCCGTGCGTCGTTCGTTCCCTGGAGCGCTGATCTCCCAAGTACGAAGTGTACGTCGATCGACTAGGACATTCTCACCCAAACGTGAAAACGATCCTTGGTCCCTAGCAATCAAACAACAAAAAAATCCCCATACTTAAAACAAAATCACACAATCCAAATCGTTGACTTGATGAGCTGGTCTGCCAAAGTGTCTCTTTTTCGACCTATATGACTGAAAAAACTTTTTATATTGTCGTTCCAAGATTGTTAATTTAAAGAAATAAACTAAGAATGATCTTATTATCATGATTACTGAAATTTATCATGAATAGCTTCTGTAAGTAAATATCACTGGTACCCTGCAGATCAACAAGTGATCTGGTTCCTGGTCAAAGTTTGAATTCCCGGTTCGACGACGTTTCCATACCATATACAACTATTTGGATGAGCAAATGACAACTTTGTTGGTCGCTTTGCCCTCCTGGACAATAATTACTCTTTCTGTTTCACGAATAATGGAGTATCCATCTCTAATGTCAAGTTACGCAACTCAGAAATATTTCATCTTCCGCTGCTTTGCTTGATAACTTTTTCAGACGTTCGGTTTTCACTCTATCCAGCTTATTTTTATGCGAACGATTACCCCTCAATGCATAAGCATGATAGTGAAATCATCGGGGTAATCCGAATACTATCCATCCGGCGGTCCTAACTATATAAAGTGTTTTTTTTTTTTTTTTTAGATTACCTCATGAAAACCATAAGTTATATGGTTTCCTCAACGGGACTGAGTCCACGCGAAGTGTTTTATGAAATCTGAGTAAAATTTCAGAAGATGATGTCTAATCCTGGTAAATCTCTCGCCCGCCACGCACCTGTGCTTCCAATAAATCCAAACGTGTCAGCTCGTCGCCGTCGAAATTCAAAGTTGACCTTTGTCCACATCGCATGACTCTAACAATCCGAGTATTATAGAAGGAGGTCATTTAAGAGGCTAGTCTCCAAACTATAACTCGGAGAGGTCGACTAAGTCCAAACAAATGTCGAGTCTCTGTGTCCCGGATCCGGACGATGCCGAAACGCCTACCGGACGAAATAATCTTGATACTCACAATGACTCGAGAGAGGCATTGGAGGTTACTCGCGCGGTGGAAATACAAAGTATATCCGTAAAGCTCGTCGGGAGTCCGAGCTGTGTTGGCTCGAAAATCTGCGCGAGTAGTGGGGAAAAATCCCTCGCTATTTTGAAGCAGTCCGATGAAGCCGAGCCAATTGATAGAAGATTCATCCCGTACTTGTAAAAGTCGTGCCGCACTTCTGATGAGATCCTCCTCGTGTGTATCATGAACCAGCAGATACCTTGGGATCGTCAAGTCTCGTCGTGCTCCAGGCATCTGCGTATCAGAACGAATTCAAATCAGTTACGTAAAAACTCCTCGAGTTCTTCCGCTTCATTTTCCAATTTATCGTCATATAATGCATCAGCCCCTATTATTGCGTACCTATTGGCACGTATCCGCAACGCGTAGTATAGGCCAAAAAATGGGCCTTGTCGCTCGTTCAGCCAAAGCACGTAACGAACATACATCAATCTTATTTTAAGGATTTCGTCCACTCATGTGTTGATTTCATAGGGCTGTAACACCACCAGGTTCATATTGACGAAGTGACGCTCCGACAATGGCGGTGCGAACTCGTAATGAAGAATATCCAAACCGTTATCACTCCTGAAAATAAGTCGTCTGGGGTCTTTGCGCACTACCGCCCCAAAATCGCGGAACGTCCTCCTCATAATATAATTATGACGGATTATAAATAAGTCTGCCTACCCTTTCTACCCTCACTCCATCACGCCTTCGGAGTTCAACTTTCTCCGCTGCCGCATCACGATTGTTGAACGTGGTTCCCATAGCCATCTGAAAGAAAAAAGGAAGCCGAATGTGATTAAGTTAAAATTAAGTATCACTAAAACATTTGTCTTCCTTCTGGCCCGTGCTTCTTATGGCACGACCAACCTCGTCAGGAGTATCTAAATGTACTCCGTTCAACTAGTGAAGCATGAGTCGGGCTGCTTGTGGCGCCAACTCTCCATATGTTAATGGTACCTAGGGTGACAACTTAAACAGGACTGCTAAGGCAGTTTTTCTTTTTCGCAAGGCGTCAGGAAAATAATTTTATTCCGTGTGGATGCCTTTTCCATTACCCTAAGAGGTGGTCTGGCATACTCCTCCTCCTCGCCCGAGTACAAAACTCGGATCTCAGAAGTTGGGCCGTCTCCACCGAATCGGCATAGTACCCTCACGCAAGGCGGTCCACTCTGAGTCGATAACAGGGACGGCCCCTAAGGCAACGAACCCCTGCCTAGATGCCTCTTAGAAAAATGGAAATACACCTACACGGCAGACAAGTAAAATCTTGCCGCCTAGCGCCAAAATTAAACTTAGACGAGAAAAGAGGAATCGTAGAAAGATAGAATCATTCAAACTGACAGGCATAGATGGAAGAGGGTTATTCGGGAAAGAATGAGTAACCTCAGGAATAAGTCTAAACCAAGTTGAATTTCTCTTCCTTATGCTCGCTTCGTTTCTCGTCGTTTTTTTTTTTTTTTTTTTATAAATAGAATATAAACACAAAGATGAAAAGTCAACCATTCTTTCACCGTCATCACCCTTATCCATTTTAGTCAATTTGCTGTATCTGCAGTCAAAACCCAACGACACACAAACCACCATGCAATCCTTTTCCATTGTCAGATTCCGTGTCATACACGCAAACGCACACATTCTTTTTCTCTTTTCAATGAACATTCAGTAAAACAGGTCAAAGCAAGTGTGGGTTCACTCAGGTGTGAAGGGAACTGAGTCAATTTAACTGACTGACCTTGAGTGAAGTTGGACTGAAGATAATAGCGGCTCACTCAAGAAAAGTCGTATAAAATTATGCTCCTCTGTCAAGTGACAGTTGTCTTCAGTCGTCGACAAATAATCCACACTCCTCCTTTTACCACAACCACCTGTCACAACGTCTCCTCAGTATCTTTCAATAAGTATCGCCGCCACTGATTTTCACTGCCACCGCATCACCATGCCATCAAAACTCACGCCACTTCTGATCCCCTACTCCAGCGGCACCTTCTCTATACCAAGGTTTAACCGCCGTTTATTGTAGAAATATTACCGCCTGTAACCTCGCTTCGCCACTGTAAAATTTTTACAGCGCTCCCGCACCACGGTTGGTTAAACCGGAGTCACCGTCGAAAAGATTACGACAGCGCTACCACACCACGGCTGGTTAAACCGGAGTCACCGTCGAAAAGATTCCGATAGCGCTACCGCACCCTCGCCGATAAAACCCGAACTGCCGCCTCAAAAATCCGGCAGCACTCTCGCACCACCGCTGAAAAAAGTCGATGCCGCTGCTGCAGAATTTCGGCAGCACTTCCGTACTACCGCAGTAAAAAATCGGTGTCGCCCGCAGTAGTACCACAGTGCCACTAGGCCTGTCCCGTGGGACCAGCACCAACCAAAGGGTATAGCACATGAAAACGGTAATTCTTAACACAATAACTGGTATATCAAAACAATAACAAAGTACGACACTGTCGAGCGCATCGGCCCTCGCATGAACGAGGGCCCTCCCGGCCATGTCACGCAGGAGTTTAAACAAAACATAACTTAAGAGACAACTCAGGAAACGACGCATAACATCTCGCATGCCGTCGAAACGGGTGCGGTCGCGTCGTCCCCTCGCCGCTCTGGCCGGGTGCGCCAGCTATACATCCCGTAGTCCCCTTCGACAGGACAGGTTTCCGCGGGGCATAAGCTTGCTTCCCTAAGGGGCTGTCACCACTCTTAGGGGCGTATCCCTACCGAGCTACCGACCCACATACGAAAGCTTTTAAATGCAGTCGCAGAGGTAGGTCAGCCGAGGGCGTTTGCTCGTTCGCTGTAGTATAGATACGCTTGGTTAACGCCGAGCGGACCCGAACGTCGTTCGTTCCTAGGGCGCTGATCTCCTAAGTACGAAACGTACGCCGATTGATTAGGACGGTCTCAACCAAGTGTGAAACCCAAATAGTTATCCTAGTCCCTTAGACATATAGCCAAAGAGAATTATAACATTCACAGACAATTACGTCAAAAGAAATCGACCGTAGTCGACAAGAATATATATCCCATCGAAAATGATAATTGAAAGAAACAATTCATCGTTCAATAATACAAGATCAGAATAAAATCCAACCACCGCGGGTCGCACACCATAAAACAATCAAACAACTGCCAACAACGAGTTGACTACTGATAATAACCTCACTGCAACCGACAAGGTAGTCGGTCGCCTTAGTTTTGACTTGATGAGACTTGCTGCCAAAGTCATTCATTCTGACCTACCGCCGACCTAGGACTAGGCACGCATTTTCATCTTTACTCATTCTCAATTTCGATGACGAATGATTCTTGATCAGGGGCATTGCTTGGAGTGTTAGATGTCTCTCCCTCTAGGAAGTAATGTACTCCTCCTCCTCGCCCGAGCACAAGACTCGGATCTCAGAAGTCGGGCCGTCTCCACCGAACCGGCAAAGTACCCCCCCGTAGAAACGGTCCACTCTGGGTCGATAACAGGGCCGGCTCCTAAAGCAACGAACCCCCACCCCAGATGCTTCTTGGAGAAAGAGAATGTGATCACCCCAAGTAGGTTTTAATTTGAACGAAAAGAGTCAGAGGTGATAGAGAATGAGAACCACTTATATATGTATATATAGATAGGGTTATTCAAGATAAAACGAGTTTCCTTGGGAAGAGTTAAATTCGTTATACTTTGATTCTCTTTCTGTCATCAAGATTTCTTTTCTCACGGCACTCATCGATTATCCTTCAAAAATAACAAGCAAGTTCACTCAACTCACTGACGAACGGAAAAAGATAAGGGTCAAACTCTCCGTCATTTTGTCAAATAACACTTTCGTCTTTTTACTCACCTGCACACCACGCACACAACACGATCAAAAGAACACAAGCAAAGTCTCACTACTCACGTCAGACCCACCTTTTCACTCATGCATGACTCTCACAACCCCACTCAACCTTTTCTCCTGAACATTCAAAGCAAAAGTGTCAAGCAATGTGTGGGTGCACACAGGTGTGAAGGGAGTCTGAGTCGTCCACTGACTGACCTTGAGTGAAGTGGTGTCGAACGCGTCGTGGCTCACTCAAGAAAGCCAAATGACATATACGCATCGCCGAAGAAACCGCAGTACCGAGGTAAGTTTTGGGCCAACTGTTTGTCCCAGTCTGTTCCCGACTCGCAAGTTTCACTCGCGGCAGTCCCAAGTGCGAAAATGGCGAGCCGCACTCGTCCCAAAAAATTCACCACGTCCTGCGTCGATCCCAACTGATCCCAGCCGGTCCCAAGTGATCCCTCACTACTGCTAGTGTTGGGTAGTCTCATCTACAAAACATTTATTTCATATGCTGCATAAAAAAATAAACCCGCCCGTCGCGCTCAGATTTCGTATCGTCGCATGCCGTCAACCGCCAACATATCACGCTGCTATTGCCGTACACACCAATGGTAGCAGACCTTCACCAAGAAAGGCAGACGTCGCGCCGCAACAAAAAACCTTTCAGCGCCGTAAAAAAAACCTCCACTGCCACGTCACACGTCCCACCGTCGTGCCGCAATTCCACTGCCGTGCCGAACTCTCGTCGGAAAATGGCAGCACGTCGTCGCTCTGTGCCCTGTTAAAAAAAAAAGATAACGCCAGCGCTCCGCCGTGCCGTACCACCGTAGAAAAAAAGACGGCGGCACCTCGCCGTGTTAGACCACCGTAAAAAAAACGGCAGCGCCTCGCCGTGTCGTACCACTTCAAAAAAAACGTCAGCACTCTGCCGTGCCGTGCCACCGTAGAAAAAAAACGGCGGCGCCTCGCCGTGCTGGACTACCGTAAAAAAAACGGCAGCGCTTCGCCGTGTCGTACCACCTCAAAAAAAACGTCAGCGCTCCGCCGTGCCGTACCACCGTAAAAAAAAAATAACGGCAGCGCTTCGCCGCGTTATACTACCGTGACGTGAAAACGGCAGCGTCACTCTTCAAAACAAAGTGCCGCCAACGTGCCGTCAAAACGGCAGCGTCACCCCTCAAAATAAAGGTATCATGCCGACGCCGTGGTATTTCGGCAGCATAACCCCACAGAAATGGGTTATGGTTGCCGAAAATATCAGTCCGCACACCTCCACCAGTTGTCGTGCTCCCCGCTGCTCCTTGCCACGCTCCGCTGCCACTCCTCACCATGCTGTCGCAGAGTCCCACCAGAGACCAGCCTGCCAAGGGGTGGAGCAGAGTGCTCCAACCAAGGCTATGGCTGTCTCCTCCTTCGTCGCTCCGCTCCTCTTCAGTCCTCCAGCTCCGCCGGCAACACTCCTGCCTCCTCTCCAGCACTCCAACAATGAGGCAAGTGTGCTGTCGCACACTGGCACCCGGAGGCAAGTGTGAGGCAGCTGGGGGACAGCTGCCTCTTTTGTAGTGGCTGAGGAGGGCAGCAGCAGCCTCAGCTGCCCCCAGGCAAAATTCGTCACTTGCCTGGAGCCGTTGATCTGAGCCAGATCAACGGACTAAGGCTGTCTCATCTCAGCCACACACTTAGGGTGGCAATTGTACTCAACTGCCCCCCTCTTTTTCTCCCTTTTCCCTGCACTCAGCCCCACATTGAGTGCAGGTTCAGCGGGAAAATGGTTGTTCCCAGCCAAGTTTCCCTCATTACCCCTTCATCTCTTGTTGTCCATTTCGTGGGCAACGACCATTTCACGTCCTACGGCGTTTATAGGTCTTTTCTCTCTTCTCCCCTACCCTCCCCTGAAAACGGGGATGGCACGAGTTCAAATCCCGACAGGCTCAGAGCGGGGTGCAAAAAGTACCCCGACTTTGAAGAATTTTAGAAAAATATTCGCTGGATAAAAAAATCTAAAAAAAATCACGCACATGGCCTACGTGCCTGACTACCTACAGAAAACAAATCAAGGTCCAAAAAATTGTTTTGCGCCACCAAAAAAATAGTGGCGCAAACTGAAAAATACAACTTCTCAAAAAAACTCAGATCCCGTTTTTCGTTTTCTTTTTCTTTTCTTTTTCTTCTTTTCTTTTTTTTTCTTCTTACCCCCCCTAACAACGGGGAGGCAGCTGGCAGGTCGGGAGGAGCATGTCCTCCTCTCCCCATACTCCCATTTCTCTCTCTCTCTCTCTCCACTCAACTCCAACCCCCTCTTGCTTTTCGTGTGTGAACTATGGGCCGCAAGATTTCAAGATCTTGCGGCCACAATCATCTGTCCAAAACGAAGTGGGAGTCTTTGTGCTCCCACACAGTCTCCAAGACGAAGTGGGAGCCTTTGTGCTCCCACACAGTCTGCAAAGACTGTTTTCCCTTTTTTTTTTATATTTATTATTATTATTATTATTATTATTACTCCGGTTTTGCCAATGGTCACGTC
>BFEA01000016.1:4640508-4643683 GCA_003427395.1 Chara braunii | reverse complement strand
TTGTGCGGTCCAACGAAGTGAAGTGGTGGCCATAGCCGCCGAGCTCGGACACAGAGTTGACGAAGGGAGGAGCTGAAGTGAGAGGAGGGAGAGACCGAGAAGAGTGAGGAAACCATAGCCGAGGAAGGTGAAGGGAGAGACGAACAAAAAAAAAAAAAAAAGAGAAAGAAAGAAGATAGCCAGGGTGGAAGATAGAGGCGAGGAAGGAGAAAGGAAGGAGGAAGGAGGAGGTTGGTGAGGAAGAAGAAGGCGGCAGCCATAGCCAGACAAAGAGTTGACTGGCAGAGTTGACCGAAGTTGACTGGGAAGTTGACCAGCGTGGACCAAGCGTTGACCAAGACTATTGACCACGACTTTGACCAAGCTGGAGCCGGTATAATCTCGCCAAGCCTTCAGCCTATCCCCTCGCCCTATGGATGTGCACACTCCCTGTGGTACTTTCTGAGTCAAGTCAGTCTGTCTCTTCTTTCTGCATCGAGTCTCTTCTGTCCAGGTGATAGGACTCTGTGGATGAAGGATAGGGCCTTGTTGACCAAACCCACACGGGCTGAGTAGGGCTAAAGACTGTGCCTGACGGCTCGACAGTCCCGGAGGACACGAACCCTCCCAAGGACCGGTACTGACCGGCGGCCTGCTCGGTGTGGCACGGTAGGCCCAAAATCCGAGCTGTGGGCTGCACAACAGGCTGTCTAAGTCTTGAGAGGACTTGCTGATTGCGTCGTCCTGTTTGCGACGTTAAATAATTCCTGAGGAGTTACGAGGGATCTCCTTAAATGCCTCCTGATCAGCAGAGAGTCCTGTAGTGACAGCCTTAGAGTAGGTCTAGGCTAGCGACCCTAGTTGACAGGATCCTGTCCGGATTCTGTGGTCCATAGATTGAGTCAGTAGGTTGTGTCAGTCAGGGGGTAGAAGTCTAAGTGGTGCGGAGTGGAACTAATATCTAGTTGTGCACCTGACACCATGGTGGACACCCGTAGTGGGAAGAGTACTACCCCTTACACCCAGGCTCAAGAGGAGCAATTCGCCGCCATTTTAAAGGAGAGAAAAGAGAAGAAGGAGCTCCTCAAGCAGGCGAAGTTAAAGGTAATCGCAGAGGAGCAGGCGGCGAAGAAAAAGAAGTTGGAGGAGATGATGAGGGTACAGAAGGAGGAGGAAGAGAAAAGGAGAGCTGTCGAAGAAGAACCAACAGAGGAGGAGGAAGCATTGGAAGGACTCCTCACAAGGCGTACAGGAGAAAGAGGAGAAAGCAGTGGCACAAAGGAGGAAGATAAGTGGATGGAGAAGAAGATATCCGAATGGGTGGTTAATTTATCACTGGGAGAAGATGAAGAGGCAATGTTATATGTGCCTCAGGAGGAGAAAGAAGCGGTAGCCAAGGAGCTGGAGGCTATGGAGGATCCCCTGGACCGCTAGACGCTAGAGGATGAAAAGAGAGTGGAGTGGAAATTGCATTTGGCGAGGGAGAAGAAGAGGAGGGAGGAGGCCAACCGAATGGCCAAGGAAGTGGAAAGGGTACAGTCGTGTAAGCAAGAAGTGCAAGCGCAACAGGATATTCCGGCCAAATTAGACAAGATTTTGAGTTATCTAGAGATTTTGGGACAGACCTGGACTGAGCAATACCAAGCTAATAAGGGCCAAGAGGTGACCCTCCATTCCATCCAGACGGGGTTAGGGAGTTTGCACGCGACGTGGTGACCCACGTCGGGACCGAAATTAAGAGACTAAAGGAAGGCGGATATAAGTTCTGTGCAGGCGCCAAGGTAGTGGCCACGGCAGAGGCCGAAGCGCGCCCGTGCAAAGAGCCTGTCAAGCTCAAGTTTCCTGACTCTTATAGCGGGAAACGATAACTTTGATAATAGGGAGGCAAGCATCAACACGTATGTGTATTTACAGCATATCGCGCCAGAGGAACAAATCCTCGTGGCCTTCCATGCGCTGAAGGATGAAGCGGCCAGCTTTGCCAGGTCCCTTGCAGGCGCGCAGCCGATTGTGAGCACAATATGGTTGCATACTCTAAGCTCACCCCTCTTCCTACATTCCTCAAACTCCTGCGGGAGAGGTTCGCTGACGTCACAAGGGGCGTCAAGGCCTCCGATAAGCTGCAAACAATCCAGTCCAGGCAGTAGAAGAGTGCAAGAGCACTCAAGGCAGTGATGGATGACCTTGTAGCCATCCCAGACCACGGAGTCACGGAGACCCATTTGGGTAACTTATTTTACCGTGCCATGCCAGAGCCCCTGCGAGGGCATTTCTTTGACAAGACCCAACAGGCCAATATTACGTATGATGCGCTAAGTAGAGAAGTGGTCCTATTCGAGGCGAAGTCCATGCCTCTTTCCACTTTCTGGCATAAGGACTGCGAAGAAGAAAATAACACCCCTGGTTGACCACGTGTGCGGAGGTGACCCTGCCCATATTATCAAATATTGTCCTAAGTATAGGGAAGCCCGATTTGCTGCCCAAGGGTCTGACCACGTGTGTCAAAAGGCAGCCGGCAGTAGGGGTCGCAACTGCCCCTACCACTAGGCCATGTGGCGAAGTGTGTGTGCACCACCAGGAAACTCCCACACCAGCCTGGGCCAAAATGAAGAAGGAAAGTAAGGGACAACTAGTGTTAGTAGATGTAGAAGTTTTTAGAAGCAGAGTAGGAGCCCTTATAGACTCAGGGGCTACTCGCAGTTATGTTAGCCGTAGGGCGCTGAAGAAGCTAAGGCTAGGGTTAAAAGTCCAGAAGTTAACAAACCCCATAATCAGTGTCCTCGCAGACAACCGCAAGATGCGYGTTGAGGACTACGTAGAGGGAGTCCAGGCGTATTTCCGCCTAGAGAAAGATGGGAAGGTGGAGAAGGTTCTCCATTCCCTGACTCTCCTCGTACAGGATGACCTCCCTTTTGACATAGTCCTAGGTATGGACTGGGGAGAGGCAGCAAGGGCCACACTCCATTTGAGAGAGCATGAGTGCAGGCTTCCTAGTCCGTCAGGTGAGGTTAAGACGGCCCGTTTGTTTCACGTGTTAGGAGTAGATAAGTCTCTCGCACATTGTTGTCTCAGTGCTCCCGTGTTCGCGCGATTAGTTAGAAAGGAACAGTTAGAGGAGCAGGTCTTCGTAGCTTATGTAAGGCCTGACACTGAGCCTAAAAAAAACATACCCATGGATCCAACTATCACCAAGCTG
>BFEA01000016.1:4628008-4635508 GCA_003427395.1 Chara braunii | reverse complement strand
AGGCGTTCATAATAACGTCATTTTCGGTCCTGCCTTGCATGAATATGTATCAGGTTGAGCTTTCCGCAAGGCAAATGCACTCTCCATGAGTGCGAATATCATCAACATGACCTAAACAAAGTGAGCATCATGCATAATGTTCACAGCCGGTAGCGTGTTATATATGCGTCAAACATAGACTCTCAAGAGACCTCGGGCATGCGTAGTGTTCACAGCAGGTTGTGTCATGTTCGGTAAAGCATACACTCTCAGGAAAACTCAGAATAACGTCACCTGAGGCCCTACCCCGCATGAATACGGTCAGCATGAGCTTTCCACAAGTCAAATCAACTCTCCATGAGTGTGAATACCATTAACATGGCCTGAAGGCCGCAAACATCACGTTTCATGAGCTCTCCTCTGTGTGCGCACTTACATGACTGACGGCTTCCCACCGGTGTGGAGTCTTTGACAGCTCCATCACTGCAAACTCTCTCCTAGCAAAATCTATGTGAACTGAGGACTGCTGGCGCTCAGTAGGCCCAGAACTGGGAACTGGAATGAGAGTTGCTTCATAACCTGCACATGCTCTTGTCTTCTGTCACCCCACCCTTCCCTTGCCTTCTAGTACTTCGGGTTTCAAACCCCTCTAGTCTCTTCCATCTCTATAGCTGCCACAAGCTTAGCTTCATTCAACATTGGCGTAACGACTTTAACAACAAGAATGAAAAGACAAACAAAGACCATGTGGCAATTTTGTGTCATCCTCGTATAGGGGCCATGCTAATCCTCGTACAGGGGCCATGCTAATCTCGTTGGCACCATTCAATTTCAATGGATGTCCCAAAGGATGCTCAGAAAAAGATATACTCTTTGACTGATACAATGTTCCTTGAAGGCTTGAACATTAATACTTGTATTCTTTGACCGATACAATGTTCCTTGAAGGCTTGAACATTAATACTTTTTTTTTTAGTAGTTAGGGGCAAACCAGGGGAAACTCTCCCAGCCAAGATTAAACACTGGAAGGGCTTACTCCTTACCAACAAGGGAGAGAAGAAGAGAAAACAATCACTAATCAATCAAGAGATCAGATCACCACATGTATATTTCCTTTTGCTCCATTCTCTAGTTCGATAGGAGAAAAACTAGTAAGCCGCGGGGATGGGAAATAGCCGATGGACCAGCCCTATGTTCTTTTGTTTTATCCTCTTGTTTGCTCTGGGCATCACGGACAATCCGCAGTTTTTGTTTTCTTTTTTCAAAAAAAGTACAGTTGTCTTCTTCTCATATATGGAGGACAGCTATATTTTTACTACACTATTTTCTTCTCTCAAATATCCTTACACTAGCTACCCATCCAACCAGGACTAGGATCAGCCAGAGGTGTGTAGTTTTTGTACTTTACTGCAATTGGCTTATGATCTGGGGCAAGTAACTGATGATTTACCCCCCCCCCCCCCCGCTCCCCTTCCGGTATCTGTGTTAACACAATAGCATTCCTCATAGATAGTTTTGTTGTTCTGAAGCGAGTTCCTGGGCTTATAGTTTAATTTGTTCAAAGTTCAAACGCACCGCTCATAACGGTGATATTGAAGGTTCAAATCCTAATAAGCCTATCTGGATTCTGGGTGTATAGCTTAGTTGGTAGAGCATTGGGCTTTTAACCTAATGGTCACAAGTTAAGGTGAGGTTGACATTCATAGGCTATTCTCAGCAAGCAAGCGTAGGCTCATGTGTTTCCAGATGTCCTGTCAGGTCCAGGCACCTTTCGGCAAGCAAAGTGCAGGCTTGTGCATGTCCAGACTCCCTGTATTACCTACCTAAGGAGCTGGGCCAGCCTCTGATCCAATCCAAGTCGCCATTTCCACCACGCCTTTTTCTCGTCCTTCGTTTTCAACTTCTCTGTGCCCACGTTCGATTGCCGACTTTCCTCAAGGATCGCTCCAAACTCTTGCAGGAACCAATTCATTCCTGAGCCTCCCAGCCCGTCCATGTCTGGTTGGCTTCTCTGAGCCCCATCTTCACTTCGATGCTCATTATTTTGACCACTATTGACTTCGCTCAAAACTTCGTCATATGCAGAGCATGTCATCGAGTCCTTCAGCTGCAGGTATTGTACGAGTTTCGACTCCAAGTCTGCAAACCCATAGATGGGAAGGGCCATAACCACAGCATCATGGCCCATGCAGATGCGAGAGACCATCAGGTATTTCGATGGATGGGCAAGCCCATCACGGCTTCCTATAGCCGAATATCGCAGAGGAGTGCAGGGCAATGTGTCTACGATGCTGAGGCAGCACACCACCAACCCAGGAGGCAACATGCTGCCAAGCAGCTGAGCAAAAGCTCGCCCACTAGACTCTATGTTCCCCAAGGCAAGTTTCCCGAGCCTGTAACATATTTCATGACAACATTACAAAACATGGCAAACAAATCTGGTCAGCCTACTTGCAAACATATACTCTATCCACAGGTAAAGGAACACATCTAAATGTGTCTAACTTGTAGTCCCTCTACCCCTTCACCACAGGAAGTCCATCTACTCTACAGCTCGCAGGGCTTAAATGCAGGAACGAAACAGGCATAAGATCTCGCAATACTAGTGAGTGAACACAGAAACATTTGGCTGGTTCTGGTTTTGTGCCGCACATGCTAACACGAAACAAGGACTGAGCAGGGTAGGTACCGAAGGGGTAGAAAAAGGAGAAACCTCCAAAGCAAACAATACAATAAAAAGGGCAGAGAGAGACGGAGAAGACGATAGGGAAATGACCACTGGCAATGTATCTTGCAAATCCAAGGGCTCGCCTTGCATTCATGGGTGCACAGGAAGCATCCCGACTTATTGCCTCGGAGTCATGCTTGCAATCCAGACATATTGACTTGTTACAAGATTGAATCATACTTGTGCTCCAAACATCCGGACTGCATCCAGACAGGGATTTGGCGGCCTGGCAGATGGTGGTGTCACATGGCATTCAAACTCTCTAGAGTTACACACACATGCAACCCCCATGTCATGTGAAATGCGTCCCATGTTGAACCGCTCTGTTTCTCTCCCCCTGGAGAGATTTTCTGTGTACATGTTCATCCAGTGGGACATATGAATTGTCTCGACTCCTCTATAGTAATCACTGCACTTGCTACGGAGCACTATTCAAACAGGACGGGTGATTCATCAAGTCCCCTGCACACACACATTTTGAATAGTGGCCATGGTGTGATGTTGTCACCAGACTTTCGCCATGGCCGATGGTCCCACTCTGGGGCCCCTCGGCCGTTCCCAGGGCAGCGACATGTGAGGGCCACTCTTTCGTTGAGTTGTAGAGTTAGTGAAGATCTCTACAAAGATGGGTACAAAATGTTACCAAACATCTTTATCTTCTATTTTGTGTTCGGCAGCTCATCCAATAAGGCCCGTTGGGGCCCAAATTTCCCGAGTCGTAATGACTTACTGTGGTCTCAGGCTACCCACTTTTTTCGTGAATTTCCTCTGCAAGGGTCCATTTGAACCACCTAACCAACACATATTGCAGCAAATTCCGGAGTAGATCCTGAACACCATGAGGTACGACAAGCACACACTCATGCGGCACGGTGCTACCCTTCCCTGCATACACATCTAGATTACTGTTATGGAAACAGTCAAATGAGCCTGGAGTCCGGAAGTTCGGCACATACCGCAGCACATCCTGAACAACATGAAGCATTTGTGCTTTGTTATCTACCACACAGCCACCTTCTTCTGCTCCTGAAACCGTATTTGATTCATCTCTCTTACTCTGCAAGCAAATCCCGACAGTAACAGGAGGAAAACAAAGTAAAAAATAAGCGCAGGTACCAACACTCACAATAGAAGACTTGAGAATGACAAGAAGATCACCAAGGATGATAACCCAAATCACTGTAATGGAAAATGAACAAAAACAACAAGCTAGTGTTAGGATGTGGAAAGGGCTAGGACATGAGGGTATACCTGGTGCCATAGAAGGAGCTCGCCCGGCTGCCATAGTCAGGCACCTTTGGGCCACCTCCAGTAACTTCAGGACTTTGGCAACTCGAGACTTCGCCTTTCGACGGTCTATATCATCATGAGAGAGAGAGAGAGAGAGAGAGAGAGAGAGAGAGAGAGAGAGAGAGAGAGAGAGAGAGAGAGAGAGAGAGAGNAGAGAGAGAGAGAGAGAGAGAGAGAGAGAGAGAGAGAGAGAGAGAGAGAGAGAGAGAGAGAGAGAGAGAGAGAGAGAGAGAGAGAGAATATTATATCTTTGTCTTCTCCTCCTTCCCCTCTCATCATACCTCACATCCACAGAGGAAGAGAGAGGGAAAGATCAGAGAGATTCGGCATTGGAATTCGGGACCAGGCCCTCTATTTCAGGAGGAGGTAAGATAATCGTTGGCCTTCTCACACTGCAAGTCTCATTCTTATTCTTCTCCACCCGTCCTCATACTTAGTACCTGTATGCTTCAGGGAAGGCTTCTTCCATGCACGACCCCCCTCCGTCCATTGTCTAGATTGCTGCGGAGTCGCTGAGTGAGTCAGACTGTGTGACTTGAGTCATTCATCATTCAGTCTTCGGCTGTGTTTTGTTCACAACATCCCTCTCATGTGGTGATTCTTGGACCTGCAGCCCAGCTATTCAGCCAGGCATGTGACATTCTGTTGCCATAGGCATAATCTCTACTCCACAACAGATATGCGTCAGCTCACTGACAAAATTCCAGGCCCACTATGTTCAAGTTGATATTGCCATACCCTCTACCCCACAACACAAGTGCATCGGCACGCACAAGCAGACATTAATCACCGCCTTCCTTGAAGCAACACAAGATTCACTTACTGCAAATCACCAACTTATGCAGAGATTGATCCTTCCCACTGTTTCCCGCCAATGTAAGATTGTGAACATGTATGTCGTCTATGTCGTCTATTTCTTAGTGCCACACAGAAAGACGTGCAATAATTACGATTGTCAACACGGAAGTCCTTTGGCACAGCTCCACCAGGGCGATGTCGGGTGCTTTCGTTCACCGCTTCAGTGTTTCAGTTTCTCCTGAAGCACTTGCTGCCTCTTGCTATGACACTTGTGTAATGAACCGCCAAAACACAGACTGAGAGCACTGCTGATTTCTGAATTTTGCCGCTGGAATGGATGCCTTGCTGAGATTCCCGCATTCTGCTTAGTTTTCTAAGTCTGTGTGTGTGTGCGTGATTGATGATCTGTGTGCCTGTCTGAGTGCTTGTCGGCCCGAATGTGTGTGTGACCCGTACTTAGCTTGCTGGGGAGGCCCTGTAGGAAAACACTCGTAGCGGGAGTAGAGCAGTAGGGAGAAACGCTCAAGTAGCAGGTAGGCCGGTACGACTCAAGTAGCGGGAAATGTGTCGGGGACTGGAGGCCGCGCAGAAGAAGACAAAAGTTGGCATTGTTAGAGGCCCAGTAGCGGGTAGGCCAGGTCTGGGCCGGTACAAGTCCAAGAAGACCGAGTCTAGGGCCTGTGCGGACGATATCAGAGCCTGCAATGATGTTTCCCTCCGAAAAGGAGGCACTGGTTGCTTGGAGGCCGCGGCCTGGAAGCCACCGTCCAAGGAGGTTGCTGCCTTGCTATATCTCCAAGGAGAGCCAAGAGCTCTTCCTCATTTGTGGTATGCAAGTTTGGTTGACGTACTGCTGGAGCAAGCTCAGAGGGCTGGAGGGAGGAGGAGCGCTGGGCACTACAGCGCTGCTAGGAGGAAGGAGACCGGGAGCTTACACCTTGGCTATGGTGGAGCTCTAATGGTCGGAGGAGGCAGAAGGGGGCTAGGGAGGAGAGCGGCGAGGTACCTACCTGGCTATGGTGGGCACCATCTTCATCACCTTGTTAGGCACTGCATCTGGAAGGCCCCAGTTGGGGTTGCGGCGCACCAAGAAGGCTTCAAGGCCGAGTCAGGCATGGCAGCCAGAACAGCAGCGGGCATTGCTGCTTTGAGTTGTCTTTTGCAAAGCAGGGCAAGGCCCTAGTAGTCCGCCATAGCCCTGGCCTACATGAAGAGGAGGCAGAAGGGTGGCCATGGCTATGGTGGACCTCATGTTGTGCCTGCAGTAGAAGAGGGATTCGGACATTGATTCTGGTTCGGCCATTCACCATCATTATTATTATTTATATATTGTTCGAATAAAGAGGGGCGGAGAAGAGGAGGGATTGGTTGGCGAGGGAAAGGGAATTATCATTGGTCTTTGCTGGTGTACATATTCTTCTTCTTTCTCTCTCTCTCTCTCTCTCCTCTCAAGTTCATTCATTTCTTTTTGCAATTGGTCGGCATCGTGCTTTGTCGTGAATTTGTACTTCAAAATTGGCCAGGATCATAACACTTGCAAGTTGCAACATACATAGCGTGAAGATTTAATGCCAGGTTGGAGACTCGAATCCACTAATAACATAACAGCAACATACAGACAGGAAAGGAAAATGACAAGGAAAAAAGAAAAAACTTCAAAAAACGGAAAATTTTAAAAAAACTTCAAAAAAAGAAAAGAAAAGAAAATTTTTTAAAATCATGAAAGAAATGAAAACGGAAAAAAAAAAACGAGTGTGATAGCCTTGTGCCGAAGAAGATCACCTTTGACAAACTCTTCAACTTGCGGTTAACAACTACGAGATGCTGCTGAGAAATCGACGACCCAACAGAGAGATTATGGAAAAGAGCTGCTGTCCACCTCGTCTCTGCCAAGCCTGTTGGAACACCCCTGATGACTGGTGCTTTCTCCTCTCGAAACATCCCCCCTTGCACACAGAGCAAAGCCAGAAGACTCATTGTCTGGAGGGAAGCAGCAAAACCACAGTAGCAAGAAGGACAAAGTAAAACCCATACAATCAGTACTCACCACCACAAAATAGGTCTGAAAAACTGGATGAAAACACCTTTCCAAGGATCTGTACAATACCAAGACAGCTCTAAGGTAATGATCCCAACTGACGGCAATGGAACCCACATGTTTCAATCAAAAGGACCTGTGGACTAGATCATGCCCATTCTCTTGGCAGTGCCTCCTGTGTTTCCTCAGTGAATTTGCACGGAACGGCGTATTTGGAACGCTCTGGTTCCTTTCCATATGCTGCATCAACCACCCGAACATATTTGCATACCTCTATATACAATGGTGCTTTTTGTATCCTTGAATCATGAGACAATGCAAAGCCCATGCATGGAGGTGTTTTCAGTGATCTCAAGAGGAGGCAGGCACAGACAGAATAACTCCGTGCCATTTTATGCGTGGTTGGTGATTTACAAATTCCCTGCCCCCTCAGAAGCGGGAAAAACTTGTAGGAAATATAACTAGCCTTCCCAGTGCCAGCAGAAGCCCGTACAGACATGGCAAGAGGATAAATTCCTTGAAATTAGTAACACATGGCATACAAAATCATTCTTGAATCTTGATCAATTTTGAACGAGACAAATCATAGCATTCTAATTCGTGACTCTCTCTCTCTCTCTCTCTCTCTCTCTCTCTCTCTCTCTCTCTCTCTCTCTCTCTCTCTCTC
>BFEA01000016.1:4547668-4562216 GCA_003427395.1 Chara braunii | reverse complement strand
CAATAATAAAAATAATGTTGACTGACCGGGTCTGTTCATAGCATGGAATTAACTCGAACTTATCACCTGGAACCTACCCCTCCCTTTGTTCTTCTCAATGTCTCGGTGTCACGTCCCTAAGCATCTGAAGCCAAGCGTGTCTGAAGGTGTGCAATCCGGTCCCACCCCTGTGCCCCGGGTTATCGTCGAGCAAGGCAGCCACAGCACTCTTATTTACCCTCGTACGCCGACGAGCCTTCCACTCGGATGATCTGGCTGATCAAGAGGCAATTTAACGTCCGCCCCCAAGTGACATCAGGAATTATTTTACGTCGCAGCAGGACGACGATCACAGCCAGATCAGAGCCGAGTCCCCAGCCAGAAATGTTTATAGACGGTCTGGTAAGCGTCTGTAGAGGCTGCCACACTCGAGTTAACCCCTATCATGCGCAAGCAGCAGAACCAATGACTTGCAGCGAAGCGTGCGTGTACTACACCCAGTGGGTTGGCATGGTGACCGTGACCCAGTGCTTCGTCCAGGGCCCTTCAAGAAGCTCCGCCCGTCTTCCCCCAGATGCTCCACGTGAACAATCACGACTCTCAAGGTTGAGCGCTCACGACACCTCACGATGAGAGGACTCTCAAGACAGAACTCACAACCTCACGGTAAGAAGTGATGAAGAGGGTAGGTAAGGTTAAGAGCAACGTACCTCGTTCATGTTGCCCCCAATCACAGAGATAATCTCACCAGATGACCTGAAGATGATTGCGATGACCAGTCACAGCATCGGCACAACCAGCATTTCGCCGTTCCACCTCAGCTTCAATCACCAAACAGATAGTTCTCATCACACTGCCAACACCCAATATTCACACCTTAGCCTTCCAGGCGATGCCCCTCACCACCTGGGTCGCCTTCCACTCGTCTTCACCCTCCTCACTACACACCACTTACGGCCAAACTCTCCCAGCAGACCGCATGTATGTACCGTATAAGGCAGAAGACAAGCGCCAGATGAGCGCAATCGTACCACAGCTCTGATACCAAATTGCAAGGAAGATGAGCAATAGCTAATTCCAGAACTCAAACAGCATCATACATGAGTGACCAAATAGCCATGACCTCGAACCATAAGCAGAATGGCATCACGAGTTATACCAAATAAGAACACAGCAATAGTTCATAATTGACAATGCTGAAGTTGTCTCTCATCATCATCAACAAAGAACAAGAGTTGGTATCCTATTGGCGCTCGGCGCCCAGAATACAAGATGGCAGATCCTATCTAGCCTACTACTACAATGCCGAAGTTGACRTCAACAGCTTCACCGAAGTACGAGCATATGCGGCCAATGCCGCTCGCCTCAAGCACCAGGTATGACTCCCGCTTCGCTCTCAACCCCGATCCTCACCGCACAGATGCCTCTAGCACCCAAGGACCAACCTGCGCCCAACCCAGCTTACAGCAGGCAGCGTGGCTATGGCTGCCTGCTTCTTCCACACTCGCCCGTGAGTGCGAGGGCGCCAGCCAGCAAATAGCGCAGCAGCGCTGTCGCCGCATGCAGCCAGCACCCCAATGTGCAATGAGGAGGCAGGCCCTTCCCTMTATCCCAGTGGCCTGCCTGCRTCCAGTCCAAGAAGCTTCCAGTAGGCCCCGGTAGCCTGAGGCCCAGTCCCGAGGAATGCAGGCATTGGGCCTGAAGTAGTTGCATGTGCCCAACTGCTTTCGGCCTGTGCTTGGCCTGGTACCCGTACCCAGCCCCGGGCCTGCTTTACATTCATTCACACGGGCGGCCCAGGGCCTGAGTTCATTCAACCAACTGATGCTGTGCAACTGCCTGAATTTCCCCATTTGCGGGGGTACCCTGAAAACGAGGCCCTGAGGGCCCGTCGTGCCTGCCTTCACTTAGGGCGGCCGACCTTGTTGCAAATAAGGCCCGTAGGGGCTATAAGCGGGCATAGCCTCGCACTTCCACTTTGTTAGAAAAAATCAAGGCAGCTGTTACAAGGCTGGTTCACCTCCTACGCAGTGGCCAGGGGCAGGAACCAGGAATTAGGAGTTCTGCCTAGGGACCTTGAACAAATGGAATGTTCTTTCTGCTCAGGAAAGTCAGAGCAATTAACATCAAGTCGTACAAAGCCATTGATGACTTGGAGTTTGACCCAAGGGTGTGGAGCTGGAAGGCAGAACTAGCATGTTGGGCATGACCTCCATGTAAAGAGGCCAAAGACCCAGCACCGACAATCCAAAAAAGATGGATGGAACTGTTACAGCTCAAAGCTAATGAATCCATCCCATGGAAGAAATATGAAAAACTCAGACCCACAAAGATCCGGAGCAGCAGTGGCTGATTGCATAAGTGGCCTTCACAGTAAACCAATGGATCCATGGACAGAGAAAACAATCAGGTCCCAAGGCTCTCAGCTGTGTAAAATGTGCCTAAACAGGACAGAAGAGGGCATAATCCATTGCCTGATTACTTGCGAGCTGAAGCTTGGGTCTGGAACTCAACAAGCACGCTGTGGGTCTTCCTTTTCACAACCCCCCCCCCCTGCCCCTGCCCCCATCCCTCCTCACAACTTTCTTAGCCATCCAAATTCCCTCTTACGTGCAAAGACCGCCAAGAGTAAGGTACCAGCTACTAAGGAAGGTCACACTCTGGACCATCTGGAAACGTGCTACTGCAAAAGGTCACATGTGGACCATCTGGAAACGCGCTACTGCGGAAGGTCACACTGAGCGCCATCTGGAAACGATGATGTTCACTGACGATTGACGGCCTTAACCAGACAAAGAGGCGCCCTTGGCCCACCTTATAGTCATGGTGAAAACAGAGATCACGTGCAGATGGCACGAGGTCAAGAACGCTGGCAGCATAACCCACACAAGTCTGAGGCAAAGAGGAAGAAATTTACCTGTGATTGGCTACTGGAGGGGAGAATTGTAAAAATCAAGCCAGCAGACTGAAGCGGAGGCAATTGAACATCACCTGAAGAAAGTGTGGCGATCCTACAGAGGTTCTGGTATTGAAAGCAGAGCTGACAGCCTTGGTAGAATCCAAACCTGCGATGAATCCCGAAGGATGGCAAGCTGACAGTCAATCCTCCATATCAGGGACCAATCAGTGCTGGTCAGGGGTCCTTCGGCCATACAGAAGGAAGCGGTTGAGAATGTGTATGATGTCTCATTCTGTCTTACTGAGGGAAAAGGAACCAGACTGATGCTCCCCAGAATGGAAAGGAGTCAGGACCATAAGGACCTGTTTTAAACGGAAAAAAGAAAGAAAAGAAAAACTTCAAAAAACACCGTCCTTCAGAACATTGGATGAACAACATCCCTTTTAGAAAATTATGTTGCAACTTTGCTGAACCACCTTACAAATGACAGTGATGCAGATACAGGGCTTTGAATCCAGCTGGGGATACATGACTGGCCCAAGGAAGAGTCCTTCAGAACAATGGATGAAAAACATTCCATTTACAAACTTATGTTGCAACTGTGCTGAATCACCTTACAAACAAATGACAGTGATGCAGATATAGGGCTTTGAATCGAGCTGGGGGTATGTTCCATCCACCTACGGACACGACTGGCGTAAACCACCACGTCAAGAAAGCTGCCAAGTTCACAGATATCTGGGAACTTACCAGAGCAGGTGACTCATTCAGCATCCCCTTTACTTGATGAACACCTTTGCAGAGATCATTGGCAACGCCTGCCCCAAAACTGGAACACTCACATGGAGATTCTTCCTCTGGTCCAATCCCATTCAGCCGCACTCGTGCAGCAAGAAGAGATTCTGGGCATTGGCTTGAACAAATGCTCCAGAAATCATGTGCCGCTTCATTGCCACCACTTGATTCCAGTTGCAGTCCGAACGATGACAGCTCACTCATGTAGGAGAGGTCTCTGCAAAGTAAGTGTTTTATCCTGCAATCTGCCAACAACTTGCAGAACAGCTTCTCTTTTGGAATTCCAGTGACAACCATGGCCAGACACAGACCAAGCCGCAAGGCCGCCTGCTGTTGCTCATGAAACCCCTGCAAACAAAGACAGCAATAACTTTTACTAACAAGCCTTTGGTCTTGAATGTGACCCTTAATAAGCACACGCATCAAACATCCACAGGTATGCACAATCATACATGCACTCGCACACAGAGGGGGGGGGGGCGCACACACACACACACACACACACACAACCCCCCCGGCCATGCAATCTGCAGAATCAAATGGCCTCATAGTGCTAAAGCGAGGGCACTGTGCATGCTATGCCATTAATGTGTGTCTCCTGGCTTACAATTGCAACCCCTATACAGTTCCTGATTTTGCAGACTTTGTCCGCTGGATAGAAGAGAAGCACCGTGCTGGCTGCATTGAGGATGACAGTACAGCAGGAGTGAAGAAAGAAGTACTGTCTAAGGCATTTATGGGAGGATGACTGCAAGTCAAGCCCGCTCCACAGAATTATATGCCTGACATGAACCGGAATATTTGTGCGTACATCCTGCATCGCCAGGGTCATTTCAGTGCTGTTACCTTCACGGATAATTCACGGCCCCTGTGGGATAAAAGTGCACACACTGGGAAATATTACCTCTTACTATCACTGAGTGGCATTCGGTCTGCCTGGTCAATCAGAAACAGTATGTGGACGTGCACTCGCAAGCTCTACTGCCTCCGGAGAGCAATCCAGCTGACCCTCTCCCGTCCGCTGCACATGGCCCGGTAGTGGCCTTTCCTGTGTAGATTGGACAGATTCTGCCGTGGACAGTGAAGCGGCCCCTCCAGAGGACAGTGGCTGTGCCATGCCATTGCGACTCCATACAGGTATTCGGTTAGCATGCACAGGACACAATTCGCATGTCGTATTCTTAGACGGGCTGAAACGGCAATACCTATACAATTGCGGTCCACATGCCTGTGTACTCCTAGCATGTAGGAGCCATGTAGCCTGCGACATCTGTCTACGCCATGTCACTCAATGCAGCAGCTGCAACTGCTAGAAGTGGATGGGGTGCTTCCACAGTCCACACCCAAGCAGCTGCAACTGCTAGAAGTGGATGGGGTGCTTCCACAGTCCACACCCAAATCAGTCCTGTCCGGTCTGTAGGGGTGGCCACTTACCATAGGCAACACCTGCTCCTCAACTCAAATTCCTCTGCAATGCAAAGATATACCTCCCCCTCACTCTGCATCCTTTCATAGCATGCAGGTGGGCCATTATGGCACACGGGACATGGGCAGGAATAGAGATCACAGACTGTGCCACTGGGTGCTAAACTGCTGAAAACTGACACCAGCCAAGGACTTTGGTACAACTGAGCTCTGAACAGGGATCTGCAATACGACTGCAGTTTTTTAACACAATAGTGTTGAGCACAGAAAATGACTTAGGCTCTCGGTCTGAATCATCCAGTTTGAAGACTGAAGGTTTTACATTTTAATTTTTAACTGGGCATGTGGTGCACTGGTAGAATTTTTAGCTTTGCTATACAGAGCTTGTCTTGTTTTTCCTGCTATAAGGGCCGAAACGTTCTAAACAGACTAAACTTTGTTTTATGTGTGCACAAGTTAGGACGCATTCAAGAGTGAAGCCAATCTTGGTTTTTCACAACAGAAACTCTGTTGCCTATGCATTTTATCACAACGGATTCAAACAGGCATGTATACTGTGCAGGATGGAACTCGCAGAGGAAGTCAACATCCATCATCATAGGTCATGATGTGCATCATGACTGACTCAAACCATTATAGGTATCGACTATCCACGTTGAACATACGAGCATGCAGTTGCCCCCCTGAAGATTACGTCTCAACCACCAATGTCCGCCAGATGCTTATCACTGTGTTGATACTGGGATGTGTTCAGGCCATACCTGCAGCGCACTGGTGTGGTGCGCCATGGGATGCGCGTGCGCCTTGCGCAAATGATGCGCGCGCCGCGCATTTTTTCTTTTTTTTTTTTTTTTACATGTGGTTTGTCTGTGTAGAGAGAGAGAGAGAGAGAGAGAGAGAGAGAGAGAGAGAGAGAGAGAGAGATTGCAGGCAAAGGTCCTCTTTCATGTAAAAAGGAGGGTCACTACAAGGCATCTGAGTCCCTCCACTAAGAAAGCCAAGGTCCTATCAGCAAGCAGGGGTGGGCACCGTATTTACAGATGCAAGAACGGGCCATGAATATAAAGTGTGAACTCAAATTCAGGTCTATGTTTTAGCAGTTATGGGTTGCTAACTTCGCCAGGCCCTGTTGGCCTCTGCACATGATTCTCAGAGCTTCTCACTGAATGTGCAAAACTAAAATGAATATCCCTCTAACATGGAACCATACGCCACCATATGTTTTGTCTTTTGTGCATGTAGTGAGTACTGGACCGAGATTTAGGGCCACTCCACCTATTCCTAAGAAAAGAAAAACAAAAAAAAGAGAATTGCGTGCAGAGATCTGGCCTAGCGAAGTTAGTAACCCATAACTGCTTCACAGACATGAATTCAAATCCAGAGCATATATTCGGCCTGCCCACGCCCTGCTCACACTTCACCGACCATCTCTGCTTCATGATGAGCTCTTGCCAGTTGTCTGCAAGGGTCCTTCGCGAAAGAGATTGGAAATAGAATATGCATACGCAGTTCTTAGGCTTAACGTGGCCCAAAAAAATTTCCGTTTGCACTATGAATTTTTAGAAGGGAGGGGGCGTGTTTGGTCCTCACACCCTGCCCTTCCCGAATTTTTTTACCGACCCCTATTTCGGCGATGCACCGCATCACGTGCGCACGGGATGCGCCGCATGTGCGGCATGTGCCGCGACCCCGCGCACAGGATGCGCCGCAAGTATGGTTCAGGCCCTTGCCTTTCTTACAGTAATGAAGACACAAGTTGAAAAGGTTACAGAAGGACAGGTAAGGTGGCAAGCTGGAACTGCTGCATGCACCAGTACTTGACTCCATCTCAGTTAGGCAATTATATTGGATGATGTTCAAACCTTCATAGATGGAGTGTACAATGCTCAGTGGATGAAATTCGAAGGTTCATAGCAAGTACTAGAGCATTTTGGCATAGAACTGGTAAGAGGTTAACATTGGGAAACAACCAAAAACCACTGTTTTGTTCATTCATTCGCTCAGGCCGTTCAATGCTGGGTTTTGGCATAGAACAAGTGTACAGGGCAGAGTTTCTGCTGGGTTTTGTGTGCATGCTAATCTCATCCAGCATCCGGCTGCCTAACATAAGGGGCGGGCTTGGGGCCGAGCATTGTTGGGCACAAAGCCAATGAAGTGCAGCGGCAAGGGCAAGATACTGCAATGCACCACAACTCCCTTCATATGGGAAACTCGTGGCTGAACATGATACTCACCTTGAGACTCAGGAGGTCAGCAACAGTAAAAAGAATCACCAAGGAACTGGAAAGACTCCTGAACCGGCTCTGGATGGCGCCATCATCCTCCACCTCTCTCAGAGTACCAGCCTTAGCTCCAGTGCCAGCATCCTCATCAGCATTGTGATTATCCGAAGTTCTCTCTTCAGGATCACCCCTGAAGCCCACATTCACTCCCTTTGGTAGGATCTGCTCCCATAAATCCATCGCTTTTCGAAAATGCGGCAAGAAGTCCTGCATTTTAATGTTCCAATAAGAAAGCAGAAAACAGGCTGATCATTTTCCATCAGGTTCCCCTGGACCTTCCTCATGACGACATCCGATCTTAGCAAAGGTAAACAGTAACAGAGCACAGGTGGGAGAGCAAAGGTCTACTACCCCCCTAAACAGTAAAAGAGTGCAGCAATAACCTCGGAAAAGCACATGGAAAAGATGATACCTTGGACGATGGATCAACCTCCACGAGGCAAAGACCAGCCAAGCAGTGAGCAACTGCACATTCGTCTTCAATTGTCAATAGGCCAATATCATGTCTACCTCGCACTTGCAACTTCCAATCCTGAACCACCAGGGAAAGATCGTTTAGGCAAACAGCAGAGACGACAAGAAGACAAAGCATTGGTGACAGCTCATGAGTTTGCTGCAGCCAAAGGAACCAATAGCAAACAGAGAAGGGGAAAATTCCAAGGGAATACTCTATCTACCACAAGTTGAGGCCAGCCCACACCACTTCAGGTGAGCTTCCCCCCATGAACACGTACAACAAACACCTAGGAGGAGGGGCATAAGAGGTGCACCATGTCTGCCTCCGCATCTTGCCTGTTTGTACTCGGTCAAAGAAGAACGGACTGAACCAGTCACCTTCACATCACAGAATCCTATGAACACCAAAGCTAACACCCAACATGGCCAACCGCGGATGATCACCCCCCTTGGTCAAGTGCTTCATGCTCTGTTATTGCACCCAAGTGACCAACCATCACCCAAATATCCAAGGAGTAAACCAACATCAGGTGTAAAGCCTACTTGGACAAATAAGTTGGCTCTCTTTTAAAGCAGTTTCCTGGGGCAGTTTCGCTTGCGGCGCAGTGGAGATTGAATATCAGGAGTCTGATGACCAGTGCATTTTGCACTGATACACAGCAGGGCCGCAGGGCAGTCCAATAATGACCCGGCAGAGACCTTGGTGGGAGAGGTGGGGGGCGCAAAAAAAGCTGCCACGGGAAGTCCAGCAATGATGCGGTACCAAGCTTGGGGGGTGAGAAAGAAACCTGCCGCTGCTGCTGACTTGAGTTGTCAGATCGTGACTGCTACAGCTTGTGCTGGCTGCTGCAGTTATTTGTCAGAGCAACCATTTCTGTCTGATCACCTGACTTTCAGCAAGTCCGGCCACCAGGGACTGTCAGTCAGCTCCCCCACCAGTGTTAGTGCTGCTGGTAAGAGCAGACTCCACTAACACCTGGGAAGACGCTCCATCTATTAGTGGGGAGCATCACCTGCTGGAAAACGGGTCCACAGGGATAACAACCATAATGTTGTAGATACAGTATGCATCAATCTGCTCTAGAGACACCACAACTGAACAAATGACTGGATCCTCAGCTGCAGCCCGGAAAAGCATCAGCATCCACTGGACTACACAGCTCGACTGGACTACACAGCTCAAGCAAATGGGCAAGCACAATCAGAGGCATGCTTAGCATAACAGAATTCGTGGTAGACATCAAAGCGCACAAAGAAGCTCTCAAGCAGTCACCTTGTACAGATGTCCGATGAAGTGTCGTTATCCACAATGCAACAGAACACAGTAATCAAAACAACAAACCATACATGATCATCCCATGCATACAAAGCATCAGAAAACCCAACTCCTGTTGTCAATTTGGCATTGCTTTACTGAGTTTACTCTCAACGAATTCAGTGTTTATCCGTCATTCAGTCTCCATGGATGACATCTTGATAATCCGTTCAGGTTGGCTTCCGCTTGCTATTGAAATTTTCACTCCTCTTGATTCGTATCATGCTGTTTGTACTGCAATGACCCCCACAAAATCAATGTCTGAGATTCCGGCAATTTCTGAGAAAATGTTGTTCTTTTGGTCCGACTTCTGAGGATTTCGAGTCTGAGTCTGTTCTGCTGCGATTTGCTGTCCATGTGCCTTGCGCTTGCCCGAGTCCAAGTCTGTGTCCTTGTGCTAACTCTGTTTTCCGTGCTGTGTTTCTGTGCCTCGAGCTGGGGTAGAATGGCAATAGGAACAGACACAGGGACAGACCCAAATTTTGGCAACAGAAGAACTTACTGGAAACTCTAGACAGCCGGGGGTAGTTGTAGAATTTGACAGGTACCGGTAGGCCGTTTTCAGCAACTCGGGTAGGTCCAAGTAGGCCCAGTAGGCTCAGGGAAATTCCAAAATGCAGCAAAGGTCCAGGGACTGTACATAGACACGTACTACCGTCTTCACCAGAAAATAATGCCCGGACATTATATTAAACTTACCCTAAAAATATGAGATTTTCGTTTTTACTCACCTTTTTTCAAATAGAACGCCCACGCGTTATATTTGAATGGTCCATGGGCAGAGTGCCTTGAAGAGGTAGTATACATGGGTTTTAAAGGGCGGGGAAGCGGGAATACATGGGTTTTGAAGAGGGTTGAATTGGGTTTCAACTTCCAAGGGGTATATTTCGGCTTCATTTTTTTATTTCTTTTCCGAGTTTATAAGGAATTCTGAAGTGACCCTCAGCCAAAACTTGGTCGCATTGCAATCCTGGACAACATATTTTTTTATTTTATTTCTTTTCGGAATTTTGGGGCCTCACCGAAGTTACCACAAATTTATTGAATACAACGCCCAAGGCGTTATAAACGAATATAACGCCCGGCGGGCGTTATATTCGTACAGAATGCCCGGGCGTTATTTTCGGGTGAAGACGGTAGGATCGATTCAGAACCTGGGGGTTAGTAGCAGGCTGCAATAATGTTGCTGACAAAAGGCAGGAACTTCCAGTAGGTCCAGGGCACCAAGGCAGGCCGGGCTACAGTGACATTTGGCCAGAAAGCACTGATGGAAAAGAGTACATCATGTGGTGCCAAGAGCAGTAGAGCTCCCTTCGGTTAATTCTTCAAGTGAGCATTGTGCTCCGCCCAGAGGAAGAAGTTGGTGGAGAACTTGGAGGAGAAGGTGGAGTTGGGAGGGTGATGGTGAAGACCTCCATGGCTATGGAGTAGTGGGAAGGAGCAGAGATAGGCCATGGCTATGGAGGTGAGGGTGATGGACCTCGAGCCTGGTTATGGAGGAGAATAGGAGGTACGAGGAGGAAGGAGGTGGGATCCAGGAAGGAGGCTCACCTTTGGCTATGGCGGACCTTCATCTCCACTTCATCGGTTGGTGTTGCATCTAGAAGGCCCATGTGTGGGTACAGACTGTGCTGGAACTTGATCCAAACGCATGGCTATGGCGGCTATGGATGCGAGAGGCATAGTGAAGTTTTCAGTGTCCTTTGAACATCCGTGATGCACATTGCTGTTTCACCAGAGCAAGGGCAGCTACCAAGTGAGGAGGAGTGAGGCTATGGCCGCAAGGACGTTACTCTGAGTGCTGACAGTAAAGTTGAAATTTTGGACATTGATTATGGCACTTTCATTCACTGTTGTTTATTATTCTTATTAATAAGATGATGGAGGAGTTCATGAGGGGGAAGATTATGGAGGTGTTGAGAGGAGATGACATTGGTTCAACTTGTATTCATCTTCTTCTTCTTCTTCTTCTTCTTCTTCTTCATTTTTCTTTCCCTCTTTGTCGTATCTCTTCTTCTAATCTCTTTTATTTGAATTGCAATGAAATCTAGGAAGATTCTCACGCCCGGCCGGTCCTGCCCGGCCGGGCACCCGGGCGTGACGCCCGGGGGGGTCTGACGCCCGGGGTACCCGGGCGTGCAAAAAAAAAAAAAAAAAAAAGATTTTTTTTTTTTTTTTTTTTTTTTTTTTTTTTTTTTTTGCTGGGACAAAAGGAACAGAGAAGCAAACATTCAAAGGGAGGTACTTCAGTTCAAAGGAAGGCACTCACAGCAGTGTACGTGGTACACCTCAAATAAAACGGGTGCCCAAAATGAGACAGGGACTTAGTCTATCTCAGCGGTTAACTCGTCAGGCAGTTGGTACCTCAAGATCTGTGCATGGGTTCGAACCCAGCTGCAACAATCAAGCAGTTCAAACCTCAACACCCCTGCCTAGCTTCAAACCCAGGCTTCCCAAATAGATATAATATATATGTGTGTGTGGTTGGTGGGTGGGTGGCAGGCAGGTGGACAAACAGAGAGGTGGGCGAGCGCGCCTCGAAGACAACAAAGCAAAATCAAACAATGCACACAAGCATTGAGTCGCATTCGAACTTACGTTGGCTGCCACAAAAAAAAAAAAAAAAAAAAAAAAAAAAAAAAAANAAAAAAAGATTTTTTTTTTTTTTTTTTGGTTTTCTGCGCTCTCCCAGAGGAGTCCAAATCCGGGCTCATTTCGTTTTTTGCGAGTTGGCTGTCAAGGGGGGGGGAGGGGGATATAAATTGKWTTTAAAGGGGCTAAAGGGGTCTAAAGGGGGGTGCCTTTGTGTGATTCTGTTATTTTCTTTTTTATCTCCGATTCTGTGAGGAATTATAATGTGACCCTCAGCCGAAAGTGGTTTGCATTTCAATCCTACACAACATATTTTTTTTCCGGAATTTTTTGAGTTTTTTTTTTTTTTTCTTGCGCTGGGGCTGCCCGGAACCCTGCCCGGGGGTCATGCCCGTCCGGGCACCCGGGCGTGTACCCGGGCAGAAGTTGGGTGCCCGGGCGCCCGGGAAAACAGCCTAGAATGAAATGGCATTGTCTCTTTGAGAGCTTTTATATTGAAGAGTGACCAAGGATCCTAGCAGTACACACTCTGTTCATATCTCCATTTGCTACTCACAACACATAACGAGTTTGGCTTGTTGTGTGCCTTTCTGTCTTTCACAAACCACCATCCAAGGACCTCCAGACCAGACTGACCTCCCGCCCCCAAAGTCCAAGCAAGAGACTCCATGAGCAGAGGACTTCCCAAGGTACACTCCCAAGGCCAATGGCCCAGGCCAACATAACAATTAGAACGTCGTGAGACAGTTCGGTTCCTATCTACCATTGGTGAATGTGAAGAGAACTGAGAGAAGCCATCCCTAAGCACCCAAAACGCCCACTATCAATGAGACATCCGCGAGCTCCTGGCAATTGATGGGTATGATCCCTAGGCAGACGTTGGCCTGTCCGTTCGACCATGAAAGGGAAGTGTCATATCCGCGAAGAAGTGTCTGGATTGGACTAACAGGTACATCCCTATAGAAGTTGACTGGTATCCTAACCTACCTATCGCCATTCAAAGGACTTGAGAGTGCTCATGGATAAATGATACAAGACAGTACATGGAACATGAAACCACAGCATGATCACTCCCCCTTCCCTGAAAGATGAAAGGAAACTTACGAGTATCTCCACAGCTTCTGCCAAGTCTTCATTACATCTGGGGAGATCGACACCACTCCTGGCTGATCTGCTCACCCGTGCCCGCTCTATGAGAATTCTGGAACGTTCTAGAGGATGCTCTTCTCTCCCATAGATGCGGTCGAGGAGCAAGTTGATAACCGTTATCCTTGCAGAAGAAAATGGGTATCCAGAGGACTTGTCATAATAATCATCATATGCCAGGAGCTCCTGCAAAGAGACAGGTCATTTTTTCCAATCAGGTTCAACCGAAATCCGGCCCCGTGAAGACTTATCCCTCCGCCCTGACATTCTCCATCCATGCTTCCCTTGGCTGCCCATTCTGCAAAACCCGCCCGCCACAGCACAGGCAATGAACACACAAGTAAAGCTTCTCTCAGGTTCTTGAGAATACCTTTAAGTGGTGTTCCCATGTCCATCCTCCTCAGCTCCTTGCAAACCCCGATAGTTTAGGAAATGCATCAGATCTAGTGTCACTGTGAGGCTGTCGTATATCCTTCAGACCACATGCTCGTGCAGGGGTGGATTCAACATGAATGCAAACACTAGATCCTAAAAGAAGATTCAGCAAGGAGTGATACTGAAATTTATGTTGGGTCCTTCAGGACATCCTTTAACACCGGAATGATACAGAGAAGATTAGCATGGCCCCTGCAAAAGGATGACACGAATAAATCGTTAAAACTTAGGCTGACCGCAGTATAGGTTTAGAATAGTTATGTACACCAACTCTATAGTAGTCCGGTCCACACAATTCCAAAGTTCTGTAAGCAATTCCACATGAGCTAACCATGTTTCGGGCTTTCTGTAGAGAGAAGCGCATAGAAGCTGGTGGCCACCAGCCTTCCCAACCAATCCTGCTAGTCCATCCTTGTTCTAGCCCTCGTGAAGACTGGTCCCATGCCGCCAAAGGGACCTCTCTCGACTCCAGAGCAATCTGCAATCTGAAGCACTGACGACTGGCAATGATGACTGGCAATGATGGAAACTAAACTATCATTCAAGCTTGCAATGCATGGCCATCGGATAAAGGATGCATGTTGAAGCAGTTTTGGCCACCACTTCATATCCAGCAATCAGAGAAGGGATCTGTCACCTTCAAGAAGACCAAGAAATAGCAGTGTCCAATGGGGTCACTGAGCACAAAGGTGAAGATGGCAGGCAATAGTTTGAGCCATGCTTACACTGGAGATGAACCAGGACACCATTCAGATCAGACCCGGAATTCGGCCCACATAATATCCGCGTTTAGAGCTTTTTTTAGGCCCAAGGACGCTTTGCTGTCTGCATGAACTCCATGGAGTCATAATCCTAACACATCGCCCATCGGGCACGACCCATGGCAAGCTGCTGAGCATCTGCAACTTTCAAAATGAGTGTGGGGCATCCGATCATGAACGTCGGCAGGCCGGGAGGGTTTTCAACGATTTTTTACGCCACTGTTGACAGCGCGCCAGTTAGCCTGATCGTGGCGTTCTTCTGGGGTGTGCAGCGATGACCATCGATCATCGAAAATATCTCACAACATCTACCATCGGATCGTACAAGTACTGGGAGACCAATTAAAAACCATATGAAAAGGTAGGAAAGAAGATTGGAGTTTTGGGGTGTAGAGAAATCACAAAAAAAAAAAAAAAAAAAAAAAAAAATAGGCCCCAAAATAAGTTTTGGCGGGGGCCGAAC
>BFEA01000016.1:4533691-4546479 GCA_003427395.1 Chara braunii | reverse complement strand
GAGAGAGGGAGAGAGAGAGACAGAGAGAGAGTGAGGGGCCATTTCAGAGTGTATCTGACCTGGTTCCTGTGCTTCAGTCAGCTAAAACAATGTGGGCAAATTCTTCCCGTCATGGCCATAGCACAGAGGTAGAGAAAGAGAGACATAGAGTGAGAGCAGAGAGGGAAAGAGGGACAGTGGGAGAGACAGAAAGAGAGAGAGAGAGAGCAGCGGCTATTTTCAAATTAATCCAGCCACGTTTCTGAACTTCATCCAGTGCAAAAACGTTGCCAAATTATCTCCCTCTCACACACACACACACACACACACACACACACACACACACACACACACACACACACACACACAGAGCAGGGGCCATTTTCTAATGAATCTAGCCAGATTCATTTCGTTTTCACTTGTTTGGTTAGTTCTCTTAGGTCCTCCCTCTTCCTTTTCGTGTGAGCGTCAGCCAAGCAGCCCGCACTGTGGGCGCTGCGCTGGCAAATGTTGGTAGTGGAGAATTACAGCAGGACTGAGCAATTCATGAAAGAGTGGGAGGGGGGGGTAACTATTGTGGCACAGCATTGGTCAACATGGGACCACGTTCATGTTACACCGGCTAATATTCTGAGTGCCACTACTTTGGCAGTATTTCGCTCTCATCAGCGTCATCACCTTCAACAAAAAAATTGAAACAAAACATGCCCCGTCGCACAAGGGAAAAATACGAGGGAATAAATCGGAAAATTTGTTGCCTGCTTAAAACATTCTGGCCCAAATGCAACGGATACGACTGCCACTCACAAGCGGTTAACGGGGACCCCCACTTTTCGGCCCTGAGTAACCACGAATGATCCTGAAATTAGGGTTTCGGGGGCCTTATGGTTTTCTTATAAATTGAGGTGAAAAATGAGGGCTCGGTTAAACGGCTCTCCTGCCACTGCGATCCCCAACCCACACAACAGTTCGTTAGTCCAGAAGCAGGCAAAATCAAGCATCGGGAAAACGACGCTTGGAGGTAGTGGTGGTTAAAGAATAGATGACCTTGCCTCTTCCAGAAGAGCAGCAACATTCTGCAAGCTAATCGCCGAATTGAGAAGGGCATGATGGAATGTTGGTCCCACCAGCTCAAACTCTTCAGACTTTGATCGTATGTTCATCTGCAACAGCTCATGCAGAGGAATCAACATGTTCATCTGCATCAGTACAGACCTGAATGAAAAATAGGCATCAAATTATCAAAAGTTGAAAAGTGATAAAAGGCAAATTCCTTTTTTGGAACAAGTGGACCCCGCAGACGAAACCCCCCACCAAAAAAAAACGCAAAAAGAAAAAAAGAAAAAAAGAGAGCGAATCTAACGCCAGAACATGGAAATATACAGCAACACTTCTATCTTTTGTGTATATTTCGTCAAACAGAGATGCCCAGTAATAGTGAGCAGTGCAGCGAGGAACGATACAGAGAAAATTAGCATGGAAAAAAAAAGAAAAAAAAAGAAAAAAAAAAGCATCAGGGCCACCGCCAGACCAAGTGCCTCGCTGCACTACTGTCCAAATGTGCAAAATGAGAATCAATCTTCCGCTGGAACGTGGAAAGATACACCGCCATATTTTTTGTCTTTTATGCATGTGGAGAGTAGTGCAGCGAGGCCCTAGGGAAACCCCAAAACAAACGCAAACGGATCTTGGATTAGAATTTAGAATATGGAAAGATACATCGCACCATGTTTCGTCTTTTGCGTCCTCGGGAGCAGCGTCACGACAGAAGCTAGACCGAGAAGACAATCCTCCGCCAGAACATGGAAAGATAGTTTAAGATACATTGCCATATTTTTCGTCGTTTGTGCTATGATCCTGGCCAATTTCGAAGTACACATTCATCAGAAAGTACAATGCCGTCAATTGCAAAAATAAATGAATGAACTTGAGAGCAGAGAGAGTGAAAGAAGAAGAAGAAAGAAAGAAGAAGAAGAAGAAGATGCACACCAACAAACACCAATGAGAATCCCCTTCTCCTTCAACAACCACTCTCCTCCTCCTTATCTCCTCCCCTCTTATTCAAACAAGAAATAATAATAATAATGTTGAATGGTTGAACCAGAATCAATATCCGAATCCCTCTTCTAATGCAGGTATCACATGAGGTCCACCATAGCCATGGCCGCCCTTCTTCCTCCTTCCTCCAAGGCCGAGGCTATGGCGGACTACCAGGCCACTGCCCTGCTGTGCAAAGGACAACACAAAGCAGCTATGGCTGCTCTAGCTGAGGCCGCCATGCCTGACTCTGCCTCGAAGCTTCTTGGTGGAGCTCTACCCCAACAGGGGCCTTCCAGATGCAGCGCTCACCAAGGTGATGAAGATGACATCCTCCATAGCCAGATAATTACTTCTGGCGCTCCTTCCTAGTACTGGTCTTCTTCCTCCTCCTGTCCTTGCTCCTCCCCAGCAGCGCAGCTCGGATGCTCGCGCTGCTCCAGCCAGCACTCCAACCAGTGTGTCGTCAGACTTGCACACCGACAACGAGGAGGAGCACTTCGCTCCTGGAGATGTAGTGGCCTGCTTGCCTCTTGGCGAGCGGTTTCCTAGGCCGCGCGGCCTCCAAGTAACCGGTACCTCCTCCCTTTTGGAGGGAAACATCATTGCAGACACCGTACAGGCCCTAGACTCAGACTATTTGGACTGTCACCTTCCTAGACCTAGCCTACAACTACTGGGCCTCTAAAAATGCCAACTCTGTCTTCTTCTGCTCGCCCTCGAGTACCCGGCACACATCTACCTCTACCTGGTGTGGTACCGTCCTACCTGCTACTTGAGTGTTTTTTCGCTGCTTCAAGTGTTGCGGGCCTCTTCCCCACCACTTGAGCGTTTTCCCTCCTGCAACCCTCAATGCCACGGCCACAGCTAAGTAACGGCCCTTTGGGCCTTCCACACGGGCAAGTACCCTCGTGGGTCACACACACACTCAAACCGACAAGCACTCAGACAGGCATGCAGACCAGCAAGCACACACACACTCAGACTTAGAAAACTCGGCAAGGCATGCATTCCATTGGCAAAACTCAGAAATCAGCTGTGTGTCTCAGTCCGTGTTTGGCAGGTCCTAACATTTGTGGATAATAAGGAGAGTAGTGAAGCAAGGCCCAACGGGAAGCCAGCATGCCAGCTGTTGCATGGCAACAGCGGCCGGGACCTTGCCAGCAGCAACGGGCCCGACTCAACTACTTTCCAAATGTGCAAAATGAGCCTGAATCATCCCATAGAACATGGAAAGATACATTGGGATATCTTTTGTCTTGTATGCATGTGCTCGCAACAGCTTCCTGATTTTGCCCGCGGCGACGCCTGGCAACGTATCTTTTCATGTTCTGTCAGAGGATTCACGCTCATTTTGCACATAGCAGGGTAGCTGAGCAAGGCCCCTTGTCGCTGGCAAGGTCCCGGCCGCTGTCGCCATGCAACTCCCGTTCGGCACCTCCCGTTTCCCTCCTGTCCCCCATGGCACCAAGCGCGGAACTCCACGCCCGTTTTTGCCTGGGCCCGGGGGGAGCGTCACACTGGGACCGCTTCTTCCAAGATATACGAGAAGAAGGCCAGGCTGATAAATGCCTCATCTCAAAGAATAGAGGAACACCTTACACAGCTGCTACCCTCCAAAGAAGTAACAAGTACTTAGTGTGAGGATTTGAACCCTCGGCAATAGAGGAACACCTTACACAGCTGCTACCCTCCAAAGGAGAAAGAAGTACTTAGTGCGGGGATTTGAACCCTCGGCATACCTGCATAAGGACACGATAAGCAAGCATGTGCCCTCCCTAAGTGAAGGCGGCCCCCTGAATCTCAATGAGGCCTGACTTCGTCAATTTCGCAAGTCTTGGTGGGCGCCAGACAGTTACCACGTACCAGTTGGTTACATCCGCCCTGCTTGTGAGAATCGAAAATATTTGTGAGCCTTCTAGGCTCTTCCAAGAACTCAGGGGAGGCAGGGAACACCGCACATTTTGGTTGAGCACGCCCAACCAAACTGTCTGAACGGGTCTGGGCGCAGACACTTTGGCCCAACGTGAGGCCACTGGGCACACACGAGGCCAAGCCAGGCTGCTATTGGGCCAGGCCGCTTTGCATATATAGCAAAGTGCCTGGCCGAGAGTCAGGATTCGGGCACTTGGACAAGTGAGCGGCAGCGCTGCTGGAGCGGGTGCTTGCGCACGGCTGGCTGGCGCAGGTGCAAGAAGAAGTACGTGTGGTCGCTTGTGAGAAGGGCGCTGCAAGAAGGCAGCACCATAACTCAGCCCTCCATAGCCAGGCTGAGCTTGGGCGGTCAGCGGGGTTAGGCGGTGAGAGAGGAGCGTGGAGGAGAAGTCAAGGGTGAGAAGAAGGATGGCGCGTGGAGAGTGATGGGAGGGCACGTACCTGGTCTTCGCAGAGGTCTGCAAGGTCGACATATGCACGTACGTTGGTTGCCGCTGCTGACGTCAACCGGTTGCTTCGTCATTTTGTAGGCTAGTAGGGTAGCTGTAGGATCATAGTCTGGGCGCTTAGTGCCAATAGGAGGAAGGGCTTCAATTGCATTGTTGGTGGTGGCGAGAGTATGCATTGATGTGTTCACTGCTTGGTTCTCCTTTGGTGTGACATCAGTGCATTTCTGATTTCTGGGCAGCTGTTGACTATCTGGCTTTTCAGTGTGATTTTGCAATCTGGAATTCTGTCATTTGACTCATTTCGCTATTGCTCATTTTCCTTGCACTAAGTAAGAAAACACGCATGGTTCCGTGTAACTTCAGCAGACATGACAGTTAAAGTAAGATTCGCACAAAAAGTGTTCTGGACTACCGCATTCCAAAGGGGGGAATCTCACGATGATCCAACAGAAGCGTTCACTGAAGAAAATTCAACAGCAGCTGGTAACAAGGGTCACACTTCTATAACAGTGAAACAAAATCAAGAGCTTGATTGCAATCCAGTAATATGGGTATGCAGGATCAAAGATCGCAAACACACCTTCAAACATCAGCAATTACACCGTTTGGTTAGTGTACAACCTGTGGGCCAATTTAATCGTCGGCCTAACAGGAGTACACGGCCTTGTTTGGTTATTGTCCAACCTGAGGGGTAACTTAAGTGTCAGCCCAACATGAGTACACCACCTTCTTTCTTTCCTGCTCTCCCTCCTCCTCTCCTTCCTGACTGCGGTCTGGATAAGGAATTTCCATGACTGTGCAGATGAATGCGACTACCTTGTTTGCCCTCCCTCCCCGTTCTCTCGTGATGTTCCTGCTCCTCCTGGTTCTCTTTCCCCACCATCATTTAAGTACATCCCCTGCCTTCACCTCCTCATGCCATCTCACATCCATGTAACTTCTGCCCTCTCCTCCGTCGGCTGATTTCAGTCAGTGTCAATAGACATTTCCATTTTGCTGAACCACMCTCGTTTGCCCTCCCTCCCCGTTCTCTTCGTGATGTTCCTTCTCCTCCTGGTTCTCTTTCCCCCCCATCATTGTAAGTACAYMCCCTGCCTTCACCTCCTCATGCCATCTCACGTCCATATTACTTCTGCTCTCTCCTCCGTCGGCTGATTTCAGTCAGTGTCAATAGGCATTTCCATGTTGCTGAACCACCCTCTTCGCCATCCTATATGGCCCCCATGTGAGTGCATCGCCTGCCCTCACCTACTCCTGCATCTCCCAAGGCTGTATGGCGCCCATCAGCACCCTCCTCATCCATGCCTCCTTGTCCTCCTACCGCTCCTCTGACTGTCTCTTTCAGCAAAGACACATTCCCGTCTCTCAGAACCAGTGCTTCTCTTATTCCTCTTCAGTCCTAGTAGAGGAAAGGAGGATGCCTGGAAATGCTTCCCTGATATGCACCATCTCAACAAAACATAGAGATCCTGAAGAAAAGCAGCATGACCGGAGAGTTGGAAACCTCAGGGCAAGAAAGGGTATATCATGGCAATTATATTACCAATGACCACAGCCATGACTATCACAGTCATCTACTCCTCAACCCCTTCTCTTCATCTTCCTCTTGTAGACCTGGTTAAAGTTTCCGTCAAACAGTATTTTCCTTGGTCAAACCGAACGGAATTTGACCAGATCTGGTCAGTCAAGCGGCAATTTATCCTGTCACTTCGCTGAAGAAAGGTTGGTTATGATTTCTCCAAAATAGAGTCTAGCCATGACCTTTAAGGAAATGTTCTGTTTTCGGGAAAAAAAAAAAAAAAAAAAAAAAAGCAGCAAGAAAGATAGGCTGGTTACAGAGGGACACAAACCTTCACTAGTTGCCCGACCAGCATGCGGACCTCGTGTAGCACAGAAGCACTTTCCTGTTGGCTGCAGTCCTCGGCTGCGAAGCAGATGATGGCTTCCAGGAGCAGATGAGTGTGATTATCATTCTTCCCACAGCCATCTTCGCTCCCAATACAGTCCGTAAGCACTCTGCATCGATGACAGGCATCCTTGATGGCCAGTGTTTTCTCCACCACTAGGGCCTTGTGTCCAGAAGCTTTATTACTCAGCTTCCGAATTTCAAAATTCAGAGACTTGACACGTGCGCAGGCAGCCTCGTATGAGAGCTTCAAGGGGATTTGGTACTGTGTCAGGAGGCAAAGTCAAAGTGCAGAAACCGAAAAAAAGTCAGTACCTGCACACAAGGACTTTGAAATGGGTGCTAAACCCACTAGCTCTCAGATAAAAAGCGTCAGCACTTCAGAAATGTTCATAGCTCTCAGATTAACGTAATACTGTCTTCCCCCCCGAACACAAGGCACCCTCAACACTTATGTATCTGGACGGGAACAGCAATTGTAATGTTCATGATGGTGTGGCGTTATGTTAGGCAGAACACGTTAGCCTGCTGGCTCGTACAGGTCAGATACCTCATTTCCGCTGAAGGGAAAAGAGCGGTAACAAGCACAGGGAGGTGGTATTGCGGGCTTCCATGTTGGCTGCACCTCTGTCGAACCAAAGAGTGCACAGATTGTGGGCCTTCGCGCTGACTAAACTTTTTTGAAGCCACAGAGTGCACAAGCCCAGGGAAAAGAGAATGCTGGATTTCTCTGAATGATGGGAAAAGCAGTTGCAGAAGCGCCAAACATGTATCCTTACCATTTCAAGTTTTCTGCCGTTGAAAAGCATCACACCCAAGTTATAAAGCACAGACGATAGCCACTTGAGTTCGTCTCTATGCAGACTCCCAGATCTCAGCATATGTTTGAAGGAGTCCAAGTCAAACTGTTGAATTCGCACATGCACAAAGGGAGGTCAGTCACCATGTCAGCGAAATATAAACGATGATTACAGTCCTATGCAGGTGTGCATACATTATGCATCACATGTATTCATTCAATTTCATTGTACTGTGCTTCTTCAGTATATACATTGTGCTTTGAAAAATTTGTAACTCTTTTCTTCTTCAGAAACTTCCCTGTCCTGGAGAACCTGTTCCTTTCTAAGGGGCATAATTACATATCACATATTCTTAAAGGCCTTTCGAACAATAAAAAATCCATCCCTCTTGCGAAGAGGCAATCATGCAAGGAACCTGACTGTTCACAACTTGCTGGAGTGTATCATTTCCCATGCACAAGTGTCATCACACAGATTGAGTAGCTTCACACAAAACCAGGTCGAGATGAGATGGGAACCAGATAGCGCAGCTTATATTATCAAAAATCACGTTATACAAAGTATCTCGAACTCAAGTCTCTCCCTCGTTCAATCATACACACAGGGCCTGGCTCAGCCAGCGTCTGCCCAACAGGTAAGTATCCACCATATCCAATGTCATAACCTGTCTTCCCTCTCTCCTTCTTCTCTCTCAAGATCTTTGTCCTGGTTCCCTTGTCTCACTATGCATGCTCACTCCCTGTCTACGAGAATCTACTCTGAATGCTACTAACTGAAGTCCTACCACTAACCCTTCTACTACTACTAACACAAGCTGGTGCAGCTATGGCTTCCCTGCAGCCAGCGCCCAGCCCTCCTTCCTTCTGGCGCAGCCCTCTCTCAGCCAGCGCTCCTCCCTGCACTATAGCGCACAAGTGCCTCAGCACTTCCACGCATCAATGCCAATGGGAAATCTCCCTTGTGGGGAGGCTGCCTCGTTCTTTATAGTTCTGGCCTCCCCTTGCGAGGTCTGAATTCAGTCTGTCTTGCGTCCTTTCCCAGTCCCAGCCTCTGTAGAGTGTGTCCCAGACCCTTATCTTCAGGGGTCACTGCTGCTGCGGCCTTCAGGCCTTAATTTCGGACTTTCAGTCTGTATCTAGACTCTCCCTTTGACTCGAACCTTGACTGGGACTTTATCTTTTGACTTCTTTTGAACAGACACACCTACTGCTCGAACAGACACACTTACTGCACGAACAGACACACTTACTGCACGAACAGACACACTTACTGCACGAACAGACACATCTCTTGCATGAACAGACATAAGCTGCACACCCCCTGGATGAACAGATGTGACTCCCACATTTAAATATTGCGACTGTTCGTCCAGGGGCACAACTGTGACCTTTGACATTGACTTTTACTTTAGCTAGGATGTTACTTTTGACCCAGAGAACATGCCCTTTGATCTGCTTTCACGAGTTGGGCTCTGGGCGAGTGACCCCACTAAGCTGCACTCGTCAGTCAGGGTCTGAATCCGGTAAAGGCCCTTTTAATCAATGCCGCCAACAAGATTCTTTGTTCGTTTCATCCTTTGCAATCCTCGTACGGTCCAGTCCCAGGTTATCTCCATCATGCTCTCTGCTTGTTCCCCCTGAACTTCTTTTTTGCAGCAACCTTGCCCCAAGTAAAAGTGGGGTAACTCCAACTGTACCTTCCTCAGATAGCCCCGAATACAGCAACAATGGTGCCACTATATTCAGGGGAAGATGGTAATTGAGAGAGCGAGAGGGGAAGAGAGAAAGGGTGGCAGCCAAGCTATACCTTAGAGATAGGAGAGATAGGAGAGATAGGAGAGGGAGGAGAGAGAGGAGAGAGAGGAGAGACAGGAGAGAGAGGAGAGAGAGCAGAGAGAGCAGAGAGAGCAGAGAGAGGAGAGAGGAGAGAGGAGAGAGGAGAGAGAGGAGAGATAGGAGAGATAGGAGAGATGGGAGAGAGAGGAGAGAGAGGAGAGAGAGAGAGTGAGAGAGAGAGTGAGAGAGAGAGTGAGAGACAGAGAGAGGGATAGGAGAGATAGTGAGAAAGAGTGAGAGAGAGTGAGAGAGAGTGAGAGAGGGTGAGAGAGGGTGCGAGAGCGTGAGAGAGAGAGAGAGGGAGTGAGGAGTGAGAGAGAGTGAGAGGGAGTGAGAGACTGAGAGAGAGAGAGAGAGAGAGTAAAGAGTGAGAGATAGAGAGAGCGAGAGAGTGAGAGGTGCCGATTCACTTCTCTTCGGTGCGAAAATCATGACTCCTAAACTAAGTCTGATATCCTACCCCCATATCAGACGTATCCTACCTCTAATGTGTCCAGATACATCCAGTGCCAGACTGAAGTCAATGAGGCCTACTAGTAGCAGTCCACCCACAGACGTGCTGTGAAACCCCACCAGCCAACTTCATGTCCCTGTACTATCCAAATTTTTGTGTGTGCGTTTGTCCAGACTTCCATTCAGTCCACCTGGCCAAATTTCAGTCATATTCCTCAAAGTTCCCAACTTTGCAGGAAGACGCTCTCCGGCACTTGGATCAGAACACGTACACAAGGTAGCAATCACATGCATGGAGGCAGAAAACTCGAGAAAATTGCCACCAAAGTTCACCAATGACATAAACACGTACAACTCTGGAATAACAGTTTTCTCAGAATCTCAGACCAAATCTGCGCAGCCATTTTTCTCACAGAGTACGGAGGGTTCGTACACATTCACAATGCATGGTGTGATTCTTAGTAAGAGAGTTGAAATCTAATAGGTAATTGGCTGTCCTAGTGGTGCAGTTTCCCCACTGGGCTATGTCTAGGTCTTTATGGGAAAATCTGACGGTCAGTCACACGGTAAAAAACAACTTCCACTATCAGGCATTGGATTTGAAAATCTACATAAAGGCATCCCTTAGTGGGGCCTGCCCATTATGCTGGTGGAAACTACAAGGGGTTCTGAGCTCCCGTTTGGACAGCCGGCCCTAGGCTGCTTTCCCTAATGCTCGCTTGTCAATGACCCGGTGGACTGACCATGCAACGAATACAAGTGGAGCCAATCCATATGTTCATCAGTATATGAATATTTAGCAAAGGTACAGCTACTACAACATTGGCATGGCAGGTTAGATAAACAGCAGACAATAATCATCCACCTTTCCTAGCTTCACATATGTAACTCAGTCAGGCATGGCTCTTGACAACAAGAAAAGCTTGGCATTTTGGCCATACTAGTCAACAAAGTGCCCAACATGGCCTGTGCAAGGTGTGCAAATCAGGCAAGAAGTTGCACCGCTGGAGAGTAACAGATTTGCCTGCCTTCAAAAAATCATACAATGGTGTCCATTGCAGCTTGTTAACGGTTGTGAGGCTCTTGATGGGAGCTAACACTTCCACTGCACCCACTCTCAGGGATGTAGGAGTCAAAGTTTTCATTCCGTTCAGGACATGCATCACAGATCACCTGGATGGCAAATGACATCAACAATGCAGGAGGCAAACACATGGCGATCATGTTCCACAGTTCCACCGCTTCAGATCCACTCCCACATTTCTGATTGAATAAACAGTGAAGTTGAACAAACAGATGTTCAAGTGCATGAAAAGAAAAAGGGGACTGCAAAGTATGCCTTAGGGAATCCTCAAATGGGTAGTCACCATAAGCTGCTTTCTGACTTTCATCGATAAGCAGTTTGCCCTTTGATTCTCACAACCATCCATATCCTTGCAAGAGATCCATTCCAATAGCCCAACCAGGGCAGTACCTCCATCAGGCGCCTCTGCATGATAAACAGCTTCAAGGCCATGACAGCATTCCTTGCAGCAGTAGAAGCATGTCTCCTCACAGCCTCCGCTTCACGAAAAGAGAACTTCCCTAACCTGCATTCAGGCAAAGAAGCCTTATGCCCACCATCAGGCAAACTGCACACAATGTGCCACTGAAATGCTCTACTTAACCCCACCACCTCAACCGCCACTCCAAACTAGCAGCCATTTCGAAGCACTGAAACAACCATATCAAAGCAGGGCAGTAGGGAGGAAGTTTTGATCATATGCCAGCTAACAGCATCATCCGCACTACCATGGGAGTGAAATGCTCCAAATACTTATTCCACCACCTCATGTGCCGCTCCCCACCAGCCCTGAGAAACTGGAACAACCATATCAAGAAAGGGCTCAGCAGGCGGTAGGCTTGATCATGGGCCAGCTAAAAGCACCATTCAAGTGTTAATTCCCTCAACGTATCTCAGCCATTCCATCGTTGATCTTCTCCGACACAAACGCTTAACAGTGTTAACAACAATTTTACTTCAGCGGGCATCCATGGTGCTTAGTTGAGTCGAATGGCATCCATCACCAGTTACATGATCCCACATAGAGAAGACTTGTAGCCAAGTAGAAAAGAACCACTGTAGAAGGTCGGAGACTGACAGAAAAGTCTAACTGTGGCTGCTAGACTACAGAGAGGCAGACAGGTAGAGCCAGACAGAATCTGCTTGCAGATAGCAGGAGCTTGTCATTCAGCAAGGCAGACACATGCCTTCGCACTGGCAGAGACAGAGACAGACACGGACAGAATGGAGTGCCTGCCCTCTAGAGACCCAGTGGAAACGCATGAAATACTCGCCTGCTACATCCCAGGGTTTAGGCCCTTTAGGGTTTTAAGTTTCAACAGACATTTTGCCAGGGGCAGACTGAGAGGGAGGATTCCGGTCTGGTTTTCATGAAATGCTTTTCCAAGGGATTGATTTGATAAAGGGTGGGGATAGCCTGTCCAACATATGGACTAGACTGACGGCCAATCCTTCCCAGGGAAAGTAATTGATGATGTCCGGGTTGTCCAGGTCGTAACGTGGGGAGGCATTCAAGTGGGGTATATCTTGACTTGCCGAAGGAATAGGAACCAGACAATGTGGGAGAAGATATCCAGAGCCCCCTTCCCGGAAGGAGCAGTGACCCTGTTGTTGGGAACTCAGAATGGTCACGATTTGCATACAGAAGTCACCAGACATTTCAACAGTACACATTATGCGTAATATGGAAAAAAGGCACCAAGAAACAATTGATCGACAGCAAGTGCACATCACAGTCCTGGAAGAGAACCTTAAGGGAAGAAGATAACGGAAGCGTTTGTGAAAGGAGTACTAGAAGGGGGCAAGATAGTGAAGATTGAGGGACAGAGACTACAGTTCATACGGTGAGCAGTGACTGAGAGTCAGATAGGGGTAGCCCCCCAAGGAGTCAGAATCATACTCAGAAGCATAGCTGTGTACCTCAAGTTTCAGTATGGAGGAAGAGTAGGTTAGGTAACAGGGAAACGAAAGGTTTGATTCTTTTGAATGTTTTGTTGTCAAGGGTAGGATGTTTGAATAAGTCTGATTTTTTGGAATGTTTTGTTGTTAAACCACCAGTACTTGGCCCAGCTATCGGCCGCAGGCTTGCCCGTTAACGCGCCGCAGCCTCAGAAGGTCCGCCGATAGCAGCGCCCGGTAGTCCAACAAAGGCCGGGCTCAGCCACTTTCGGGATGACACTCCCGACAGCAAAAAAAAACAAAAAAAAAAAAAGCAGAAAAAGAAAACAAATAAGAAGACTTACCAAAGAAACAAAACAACGGCTAATAAGAAGACTTACCAAAGAATCAAAACAATGGCTCTCTCTCTCTCTCTCTCTCTCTCTCTCTCTC
>BFEA01000016.1:4516471-4527440 GCA_003427395.1 Chara braunii | reverse complement strand
AGTGTACGAAATTGTACCTTGACCTGTGTTGTTCGTTTCCGGCCCCCCTGAGAGAAGGACGTCCCCATGTTTGAGCTCCCTTGATAACCCCTGGTCAAAAATGGTCCTGCTCTCTCCCTTGAATCCTCTCAGTTCGTGATCCCTGGTCCCTTGATGTGTCCCTTTCCTGCTGTTGAGAGCTAGGATACAAGTATGTCCTGTAGGGTTGTCCGATCTGTGTATGAATCCTGGTGGACCTAGGTCTGTTTTCCTCAGTCTCCCAATCGATGTCCTTGCCGGGCTTCGTCTTCTCTGCACCCTCTCTGTCCCTTTGAGAAGACTTGGGAAAAACCCTAAACCCTAAACCCTAAACCCTTCCTCCGTGTGACGGCCCGCCAGTATAAGAAGTTGTGCATTGACCTGCCTTGTTCGCTTCCATCCCCCCTGCAAGTGGGTCGTCTTTGTGCTCCCTTGATAGCCTCTGATCAATGGTCCTGCACTCTCGCTTGAATCCTCTCAGAACGTGTCCACTGGTGCCCTGGAAATGACCTTTTCCTGATGTGAAGGGCTAGGCTACAAGTATGCCCTGAGGAGATGCCTGCTGGCGAAAGCCTCTTTCTGAGACAGAGTTGTGCCACTCCCTCCAACGTATTCGATCATCGCGCAGATCTGCAATCTTGCCACTTATCAGCCAGTCCCTGCAGAATTTCTGCCTCTCTTTGTTACGTTATTCTTCGTCATCAGTCCAAGCTTGTTTTATCTTCCGCCATCTGCAGAGGATCTCCGCTTGTATCAGCGTTCTGGTTTCTATCCACACCTTCTACCGTGGGTTGGATCTCCCCTCGATTGTTCTGCTGCATCTCTCCTTCCAAATGACCCATAGGGTCACTTTCCTGACGAGTTCAAACCAGATCCTTTCTGCCTTTTGCGCCTGGACAGGGATGTTAGTCAAGAGGAGAAGTTGGATGGGCTGGAAGGGGAAGGGAGAAGTGAAGAGGGAGTCCCAGAGTGAAGACGCTCTGACCCAGTATTCCGTCGCCTCTTTACAGCACATCAGGCAGTGAACTAAGTCTTCTACGACACCTTCCTAATCAGATCGCAAGTCGAGCCCTGCAACGGTGCGACCCAGACCTGTCTCTAGACCTGGACATACACCAACCCACGCCTTCCGGGGGTCTCAGACGAGTCCCCCCCAGTGCTGCCATAGGGACACCCCGAATTTCCGAGGACGACCCGGACACAGGAGGGGTCACAGATATGTGGTCATTCACCACCTTCTAGCAGACTCTTATGGGTGTCTACCACCCTTCTACTATCAATGCGACGATCCACCCTCCCCCGCCTAAGATGAGATCCCTACCCAGAGACCCTTCCCCAGATTCACACCCCAATCAAACCCCTCAATGAGAACGCAGACAGGTACCAGCCCGGATGAAGCCCAGCCCGCAAGCATCGTAAGATAGACATGAGGCCCGCCCTTGGGAATCGTATATGCCTAACACCCAACCCTTTACCACTACTCAAGGGGGGTGTAGAAAGCAGAGCCGGACCGGGACCAGGATCGTACAATGTAAGTATGGACTCTCGCACCCAACCCTTTACCACTACTCAAGGGGGATGTGGAAAGCGGAGTCGGACCGAGACCAGGATCGTACAGTGTAAGTATGGACTCTCGCGGGTGTACCATGAGGCCAGGAAACTACTACGGTACCCAGACACACCCATGACACACCCACGCAGCAGTGCATAAGAACGAGGCGGCGTTCACAAAGACAGGCCCACAATCTCTACACAAATTCCTACCTAACCTAATCTAGACCTAAGACCTCTACCCAACCTAACTCCTCTACCCCACACCCACGGAGCAGTGCATAAGAACGAGGCGGCGCACACAGACAGGCCCACAATCTCTACACAAATTGCTACCTAACCTAATCTAGACCTAAGACCTCTACCCAACCTAACTCCTCTACCCTGCCCATGCTGAGTACACGAGACATGACCTGGAGATCATTGGACCACAAACCACACACTATAGCTACTGAGCTGTGGAGTTTTGAACCCGCAACCTTAAACCACAATGCGCATTTCCAACCGGTGCTCCACCCACTGAGCTACCGGCCATTCACTATAGGGGGCTTTCTCTTTTCTTTTCTTTTTTTCCCCAGCAAAACACACAAGGCCCCTTCTATTCTGAGGGGCATCAGTCCGGTTGATTATCACCGGCAAGCATGAGTTCAAGCAAGACAGTTGTAGGGATAGAAACTTGCGGTACTAGTCACCTATCAAGGGGGGGCCTGCTGCAGGCCATCCCAACGCCCAAACCATAGACTCCACTGGGATCCTTCTGCTGCCCGGGAAGCTTACTAGCAGCACCCAGTCATGCAGCAGGACCCCAGGGGTGGCGGGGCATGGGAGGGGCAAGCCTAGCAGTCTCACTGGCCGCTCATCTCCTGCTCATGGCCAAAGCGTCTCAAAGGGCTTATTTCTATGAACACCCGTCTCACGCTATAGCCGTACGGTCCATATAAAGTTATATCCTCCCCACAAGTTTTGCTTGTTCCACTGTATGTCCTTAATACCAGCCTACTCAAATTACCTACTTGCATTCCCCTTGCCTATGTCCTACTTACCACCTATTACCTTATCTCATCCCTTACCCGCCATACATGCTACCATCCTTTCAAACAATATCCAATCTCTGTTTGCAGGTTGCCCCAGCTTTTCCCAGTTTTCTACTTCTTTTCCGAGGTTTTACCCCCTTTTCCGTGAAACTCCCTCCCTATCTCCCATCTTCTATCCTCTTCCCCCTACCCCTCGCCTTAACCCTTCTCTCCTCTTAGGTCCTATCGCTTCCCCTATTGGACGTGTTTTCTAACTATGATACATCTATAGCCCTACCCATCCCCTCACCTCTTTCTATCACCTACAAACTATATTACAAGGCTGCAATCTGATTCAGTCGCTCAGAGCTCTGCACATTTCCAATTCATCCTCGGTCTCCGGCCGAGGAACATGGCGTGCCAGGATGGGGCCAAACTGCAGTTGGCCTGTGTGAGGGTTCCAGGTCAAGAGCTGCAGATACGGCCTCCATCTTTCCCAGAACCCAGCCTCCTCCCCTCCTGTGCCTCGGCACAGATGAAGATCCGCCAACAGGTCGATCCTAATGTTCTCCAAAGCACATTCCTGGTATGCCTGCAGCAGTGGGGTCGCGCCTTGCCTGCATCACTCGTTCCTCAACGTCCACAAGGCCCATAACACCACAGCCCTCACAATCTCTTCCACCATCGATTTCCCAAAGGCCGGTCTGTTGACCTTAATCAGGGTTCCCCAGAGAATCTCTGTATCATCCGTCTCGTCAACATTCAAGGGCGCCGTCTGCAACTTCCTGTGCCCTGGACCTCCGGGCATCGCACAAAGAGGAGGGATGGTTTCTACCTGGCCACATCCTGCTGCACATGCCTGATCCTTATATTGGATTTTTCCTTTCCCTTTTTTTTTCCAACCCCATGCAGACACTAGAAGCAATGCTTGGAAAATAAAATAGACTCAACGCTCCTCAGGAAAAGAAAAGGAAGAGTGAGCTTGCCCAGACCCTGCCAAGCACGCCCATTGACACCGGCCATAGTCTCAGCGGACCGCCACACCAACAAATCAGAGCAACTGGCAGGGCCCGGGGCAGCCACGCTTTTTCTTTTCCCTAAATCTCGAAATCATATTTGGTAGCTGCCGATCAAAACCGGAAATTCCAGCAGATATCAGACAGCGGGAATAGGCCACCGGCAGGCTACGGTCAGGGACACAGTGTTACACCCAACAATAGCAAGTGTAAAAGAAAGGCGACCCAGCCTTTTAGGCTGTTGCAGTGACTGAATGCATATGTCCATGAGAGTCACTGTGACACTGAATGCATATGTCCATGAGAGTCACTGTGACACTGTAGACCCAGCCTTTTAGGCTGTTGCAGGGTGCAGGTCGATGAAAAGATGAAGAGAGATGAAGAGGAAGCACAGAAGTATATGGCCAATTTAATCAAGACCTGGCCGGAGGCTAAGCCAGGGAATGTTTGTTTCACAATCTGGACAGCATGGATTGAATGGATCTCTACTACAGGGTGGACCAAGACGTAGCTTAGCTACCAAAGTCTAGATGAAGCAGGGGAAGGGGCGGCGCCATCAGGGAGTGGAGAGGACCTGGTAGGGCATCAGGACAACCAAACAGCTGAAAATTCGTGCAGGTGAAAACACCAAAAAACGAGACGAGCATGGGAGACTGAGGGTGGGAAGCTCTCCTAGCGGCTACACCTTGTGGAAGGCAACAACCATTCAGTTACCAGCTCATCAAATCAAGAGAAGGGAAGGCTCATAAGACAGACTTGGAACTCTCGTCCACAATGGGGAGTGACTTATTGCGGGGGCGCACTGCTTTGTCAGCGATGACTTCCTGAAGGCAAAACGACCCAAAACTCTGGCACCCAGAATACTACAACACCGTTCCAAAAGGGTCTTTTCCTAGATTTCTTTTCCCTTTTTCTCCTTCGTCATAAGTATAATGAATTGCGGGGGCGCACTGCTTTGTTAGTACGGTGACTTCCTGAAGGCAAAAGGACCCAAACCTCTGGCACCCAGAATAACACAACACTGTTCCGAAAGGGTCTTTTCCTAGATTTGTTTTCCCTTTTTCTCCTTTCGTAAAGATACTGAACTGGAAGGCTGCATACCTGCTTCGCGCGCGTGGAAACTTCCAGGAGGCAATCACATCCTGCACCTGGTTGCCCCATATCCAGACATACTTTTCCATAGTGGTCAAGCAAGTCCATCACTGCAGCAGTTTCTGCTTCATTCATCTGTCAGAAAACAGGTCCACGCACAAAGTCAGTCTCTTGCAATCCCTTAAACTCCACAATTTCCGCTTCCTGTCTCTCCCAACCCTCAGCAACCTGAGAGTGTCTCCAAATATGCACATGAACTAGCACCGCTCCATGAGTACCAGCCTTGCTTAGGCCTGAGCCACTGACTTTCTTGGTAGGAGCAGTATTGCAGGAACGCAGCAGCAGCAACTTGGATATTTTATTTATTTATTCTGAAACTGAACTTTCTTTTGAAAAGAGGGTTAGCCCCTAATGTTGTTGTATTCATCAGGACTCGAACTCATGATCTATACATCAGCAGTCATATGTCCATATCATTCACACACAAGCCAGGCACATTTAACTCGAATATTTTGTATCTCTCTCCTATACGTTTTACAGCAATAGGCAGAACAAAGACAGGTAGTCGGGAGAGAGAAAGACAAAGAAGTTGACGTCATCATACCATAGCACTTGAATAAGTTAGTTAGTTTCATCCTTGCAAAACATATTTCGACACATCATCAATTGTGTTTCATCTACGTTTTGCAACCTCATCTCTATGTTTTGCAATCTCATTTCTGCTCGACAGATTGCATGTCAACCTTTCAGCTGTTTTTCTTCCGACATTCATTCTTCAAAGTTCAAACCTTCTTTCAATTTTGACAACCAAACCCGTCAATCTTCTTGTCTTGAGACATTGATTCTACAACCCTCCTTTCAATTTTCAAACCTAAAGAATGGAGGAACTTTCAATTTTCACAACCAAACCTTTCAGTCTTCTTGTCTTGAGACATTGATTCTACAACCCTCCTTTCAATTTTCAAACCTAAAGAATGGAGGAACTATGTGTTGGACACCACATAGAGCTTCTTTGCAAGGACATCACAGAACCCCACCTACTACCTTGTCCCCGAGAGAGAGGTCCCTCCAAAATCTGTCGTACACCTCAAAAGCAGCAATCATTCCCGGCTGGCCATGCCTTCCTAAGGACACAAAGAGTCTCCTTGCCACCTGCAATCACCCACAACAGACACAATCGGCCAATTGATTAGTGAGCGTATTTGACATCTGAGGGGTGTTTTCCTGCTGCACTTGACATGGACATTCCACGGGAATAGAGTTTTCACAACTTTACAGTCTTAAAATCTGATCCGCTGATTTGCACATCCACAGACCATAGATGGGAGTCGTCAGCAAAAAAGGGATAAGCCAAGGGCAACGAGCAAGGAAAAACATGGGGAGACATTTTCCCTAAACCTCTGACAGCATTAAGAGGCTACCACAGCCTACAGCTCACACACAAAAGCATACCCTCTAGCATGAATTGTACTGATGACGCAGGCATGCTGATTGAAGGAAGGTTTCCGACTCTAAGAGCATTCTCAAACGGGGACTTCAATAGATGTATTTGAGTATCTCAAAGCGAGATTCAGTCAAGCAGTCCTGTGAATTGCCACCTAACTTCCCGTAAGGCATTTGAGAGCATTCACAACCTGACTGAATTCTCATGTTGTATGAGAACCACCACCTTGTATAGTAGTCCGTGCTGCAATACCAAATCAGCAAGCGACTGCAAAAAGGAGAATAAAAAACATAGTGGAAAGTTGAGATATGCTCAAGGAGCCCCAGTTGCGTGAAAAAAGAAAGAGGACCTCAATAGCTGCCTGACATGCCGCATGACAGCAGCCTAATGATACAAGAAGGAAAAGACAAACTTCTCACAAAAAAACCTTTTTTCATCTCTCCCTTCACCTCATCTCCTCCACCCAATTTTTAGCCTTGGGCAGCCATTCCCCCGCAGCTCACAGGTCTCAACAGCTCCCCCTTTTGCCTCAATAGCCCTGGACAACCATTCTCCTACAACTCACAGATATCGACAGAAACAAAACCAGTGTAATCGGGGCGCCAAAAGTATGGGTTGGAACTGCAGGCAGAGCAGATGCAGGATGAGGATCGAAAACAACGAGCCGGAATTTTTGGGATACGGTGGGGAGAACAATGGAAAAATCAGAGAGCAGCAAGCAAGAACGAGCCAAAAAGGGGACACAGGAGAATGAAACCAAAGGGGAAAAAGAAAAGATACGTGTAGGAAGGACGACTCTGCCTGCTTACCTGCAGAACTTTTTCTCTGGAGTTTGACTGTGTACACAATCTCACCGACAACTCGATGAACGTTCTAGTGCAGTTCAACCTCTCGCCATCATCAGAGTTGTCCTCGGAACAAAGTTGGGAAGCACACTTGTATATGTTCCTGAGAATAGTTTCTCTATGCTTTCCAGCAGTAACATCATCTACCAGACTGCAGCAGCACAGGCAGCAAACAAAAAGACAGTTGACAACAACGAGAATGCCACCCTTAAACCAACAGCACCTGCAAGGCTCTTTTTTACCAAATGCGTGATTTTGCCCCCTTCTGAGTTTCCGAACTGTCAGGGGCAAGGGCCTCTGCCGGGAACCACCAGCCTGTTAGGTCCAGCGGGCCAAACCTTTCCCCGGAACCGGGTTAACGGGCAGGTGCAGGCAGGGTATCTGGCCTGGGTATTAGGGCTTCATGGGAGAGGGGAGGGAATTCAAAGATTTGCTCAAAGTGAATGCACGGGGCGTGGGCCGGTGCCACATTTGCTGCCCATTACAAAAATCTCCAGCTGAGCATCATACCACCAGCACAAAAACACTCTTGTGTTCGAGTGCCACGGGCGATGCCTGAAAGCGGACCAATGCACATGCTTTGGTTCTACCACAAATGAAAAGAAATCGGTAGCTTGTTAAGACCTTACACTCCTCACCATGTTTTGGAAAGTGGCGAGTCCATTGAAGAAGGGATTTCTCGCTCGCTTGGATGTTGGCTGGATGAATTATAGGTGCAAAAAGCAGCAAAATACACACCCGAGCCCAAATGCTGGATGAATTACTGGTGCAAAATGCAGCAAAATACATAACCAATCCATATAGTCTCACCCAGGCCCAAATGAACACCACTATCAGCAGCAAATTACATAACCAATCCATATAGTCTCACCCAGGCCCAAATGAACACCACTATCAGCAGCAAATTACATACATAACCGATCCGCCCAAACTAAATACAACATCAAGATCAGCAGCAAGCCACAAAAAAACAACAACAGAAAGACTCTACTGCAAATCAGTAGACAGAAGAAAGAGAGAGCTCCATATACTTACCAAAGACAACAGAGAAAAGAAAGACAGCAGTACAAATACTGGCCAAAGACACTTCTGATCAAAATGAGCATCATAATCTTCAGCAGAAGGTTGCGTCAAAGTATTGAGAAAGAAGAATAAATTGTCACAAGCACCTTGAGCAAAGTGGAAACAATTCCACAGGAACGAGAGGGTTTAACTTGCCGAAGCATGAAAGATGGCAGCAAAACCCACTGGCGTCTTTACCTTTTGCCATTTTTTTCGGTTAGCATTTTTTTTTTTTCCATCTCTCTTTGGCCCTGGCATTTTGGCTCTGGCAAAATCCAAAGCATCTCTCGGGAATACACATAAGCAAGGGTGCACCAACAAGGCACCAGTCTAGATGCCTCACCATGCTTTCCGTGTTTTCTGCAGAAACACACCAGTTTTTTTAAGTCGCAATTGCTGGCCCCATTCTTGGGACGATGTGAACCACGCACAGCAAGGGAAAAACCGGCTCGTTTCTGCAGAAAACACAGAACAGGTTGGTGCCAAGATGACTGATCCTTCTCTTCCCTTTTTGGCCTTTCCTCCTTTTGCAGCCTTCATTCTTTCCACGGAAACTAGAATTGGGCACCAAACAAGCTGCGTGTCTTCCCACGGAAACTAGAATTGGGCATGTCTTTTTAGGAATGAAACATAATCAAAATAATGCACATGATCAACCACATCTGGGTCAAACAACCAGCAAAAAGCGGAGCTGTGTGCAGCCAACCAAAGATCGGAACACAACATGACAGTCAACAAGCCAGCAGCCACAACAACAGGATGACCTCTCTCTCTCTCTCTCTCTCTCTCTCTCTCTCTCTCTCTCTCTCTCTCTCTCTCTCTCTCACACACACACACACACACACACACACACACACACACACACACACACACACACACACACACACAAACAAAGTCATTTCTTCCCTCCCGCTTCCTCCCCTCTTAGGGTTTAGGGTTTCGGGTTGCTCTCCCCCCTTACGGATTAGGGTTTTTCTCTCCCCTTAGGGCTTAGGGTTTTTCTCTCACGCCGTAGGGTTTGGGTATTACCCTAACCCCTTAGGACCTCTCTCTCTCTCTCTCTCTCTCTCTCTCTCTCTCTCTCTCTCTCTCTCTCTCTCNCACACACACACACACACACACACACACACACACACACACACACACACACACACACAGAGTGTCATGCACTCCGTTGACAACAAAGGCACTATGAGGTCACATAGCTAGAAACGATGCTATAGCCCAGTGACACAGCGAAATGCAAATTTGAGTTTCACACTTGTGCCGTCATCATCATGTATCTGTATTCAACGTTCACTTGTTGAGGCTGGGCAATCGAATGTAGCCGCAACTCCTCAAGCAGCATTACAGTAAGCCTATACTCTGTCTACGTCACGTGCATGAAGCACGCCTCCTCTACATCGATCCCCGACGAGTTCTACTGCTGGACAATCGAATGTACGCTTACAGAATTTCATTTGACGAGGAGAGAATCGTGTAAGAGGCTGCTTTTCATAAGCGGGGAGCATCACCAGGTTCAGCGTCCAGCATTCACCAGCTTTTGCCCCTCTACTGGTGCTTCTGTTGATCTGCTTCTTTCCCTCAATCGTTTCAATTCATCACTTCAGATATGCTCATGCTAGGACTGCACTGAATCTGGTCGTAATTAGGGAGAGAGGAATATCCAGGAAAGCGCCTAGTCTGAGAATGCCCTTAGTCACACTTTCAGGACATTTAAGCACTTTTGGGGTGCCAGAGAAGGACGCATCGGACAACCTTTAAAAATAAAATTTCGTGTTACTTCATGGTGAATATAGTCTGCTAGAATTTCGTCTATTCCTACATGCATGTGCCAAAAAAAGTAGGATATTTAACAAGATCAAAGTGGAAACATTTGCTGTCGCTCTTCCAGGACGTTTAAGCTCTCTGAAGGTGCCAGAGAAAGAGCACAAGAAAATATCTATTTTTAAGATAGTCGATGGCAAAGTTGGAGGAGGACAGGCACTGGTATTCCTCTTCCATGATGGCACTGGTATGGCCACTGAAAATAGCGAAAGTTGCCTTTGTAGATGTCGAGAGGAGATGTTGAGGGTAGATGTTGCAATGTCACCGATCATACACAACATCGACTGACAACTTTCATAAGCTTAGGACAAGGAGAAGAGAGACAGCAAAGGGGGTTACGCGAAGAACAATTCCACTGTGCTCCGCGTCTGGTAAGTTTTTCTCCTAATTGATTCATTCAGTATCGCACTCCGCAATGAACTTGGCTCACGTTTTTCCCGTGCAATGACCATACTGACCTGAAACTCTTTCGCCACTGGGTATGAGAATGTGATTTGGGAGCAAGATTGAAATGCCAGTTGTTAAAAGTACGGATCAAAACTTTTCCAGCCTTCGACCAGTAATTGATTGATTGATTGATTGATTGATTGATTGATTGATTGGTTGGTTGATTGATTGACTCGTTGATAATTAATTGATTGATTTAATCACAGACATGTAGATAGAGACCAAATGAGGGTCCCTCTGGACAGGTCGTCATGTATCCTCCAGCCACCCTATAGTCTCCTGAACTGCCTATAACTGAATCTCAGTGTGTCTGTCTCTCATATCCCACCATTGTCGTCTGTCTGTTCCAGTTCCGTCAACCTCAACCTCCAGCCCCCAAACGCGACCACATCGACCCTTCGGCTCTCTTCTATCCTATGTGGTACTTCATGCGGTTGAGAAATTGGCCATGCAACTGAAGAGCATTGCCAATAAACGGTCATCAATAAACAGGGCAATCACCGCAGATTGCAGAAGTAAAGGCTCACTGCAAAGACCCGGGAGTGATCAGAGACCAGACTTCAAGACACGCCTTCGCCCCTCGCGTTCGGCTCGCCAGAGCTATTTTAGAAGGACCAACTATGCTCACTATGCAGACTACATCCTGATTGGAGT
>BFEA01000016.1:4513233-4516351 GCA_003427395.1 Chara braunii | reverse complement strand
ATCTGAATACTACTATGACAGGTTATTACTTCTACCTGTCTCTTATACACATCTAGATGTGTATAAGAGACACCACCAAGGCTGCATCACCATCTTTCTCCTTCCACCACCACCACCACCACTATTACGACCTCGCAGTCCACTCGTCTATCCAATCGCTCCACCAGCGTCAACCTACCGTCTTTCTGCCAGCGTCCCCTTATCGGAGTCTCCAAAGGTCTCATCAGCGTCCTCGTCCTCCTCACACCCGCAGTAACACCACCATCACCACTAATATTACCTCACAGCCATCTTTCTCGTATGTCCGTTCCATCCCTCCGACAGCTTCAACTCCGCCCCACCTCCCCCCTTCTCGGAGTCAACAAAGGCGTTGTCAGCATCTTCCTCCTCCTCCTCCTCCTCCTCCTCCCCTTATTATCAACACCAACATCACCACTATTATTGTCTGTCTATTCTATCGCATCGCCAGCCTCAACCTCCCCCCCCCCCTTTTTCCACTCTCGCAGTCCATAGAGACCCCATCAGCGTCCTCCTCCTCCTCCTACCACCATCAGTGCCCACAGCATCACCACTGGCACTGCTACAACGACCATCATCACCCAACAGCCACTTTCCCGCTCTGCTTCCACTCCAGGGCTTTCAACCGTACTCATCATTGAGCCTACCTGCTCGGCCTGGTGACAAAGAGGCACGAGGGAAACGCCCACGCGATGGACGATGGGGTAGAGAGACGGAAAAGGGACTAATTAGTAGCAGACAGACGTTGAACCTGAGGAGAGAGGAGGCGGCGAAGGCTACACAGCACTCGAGGAGTAAGAAAAAAGGACTCCAACATTCTAAAGAAACGCACTGAATCGCTGAATCTATCCATCGAGCATTCATTCGAGTAACAGGACGATTAATTCATTGACTGATTGACTGATTGATTGATGAGTTGATGGGTTGATTGGCCGGTAAACTAATTGATTTTTTTCTCCTTGGTTGATTTGATCTATTGAGCTTACTAATTGAATCCTTCATTTCATTTCATGATTTCATCCATTACGTAAAAGTAAAAACCACGGAGGAATCGATTAAAGGCTTTAACATGATGAGAGATTATTCGGAAAAAAAAAAAAAAAAAAAAAACCACGGAGGAAAGAATACACCCCCCCCCCCTTTGGAGTCCTGCACGCAGTCTCGCCGCCCAAGGCTGCGGTATTTAAACACTCTACTCTCGCATCCTTCCCTTTAGCTGATCAACAAGCTCCCAGCGCGGCAGCCCGGTGATGACACGTGGCAAGAGGGCGGGGAAAAGGAGGGATAGCACAGCCGCTTCGGTGCTGGACAGAGCGAGGGAGGATGCAACCAGAAGGCAGGCCTAAGCAGATAGGAAGGAGGTATCCTCACTTCCAACGAATTCATCCACATTGTTTGTGCCTACTGGAAACCGATACGAATTTGGATTTTACTATCGCTTTAGCGTGCTGGTGTTCTTTTCTTTCCCTTAAAAAAAAAAAAAAAGGGAGGAATGGCCCCTAAGCGAAAAGGACTTGAACTCTTGACCCTTTTTTTACTGTGGGAATACCGTACCATGCTATACTACTATATAGGAGGTCGGTTCCGCAGAAAGCTTTTCCTTTCTGTTTTTTTTTGCAGAAAATAGCATTCAGCAATTCGCGACGATCTATATGACAAGCTGCTGAGTATTTACAGCAAGTCAAAGAATAAAACGAACACAAATAGAAAAAAATTAGTTTCTTCGACCAACTCCGGAGAAGAAAAAGCTTTTTATACTGTACGGAGATAACAAAAACCGAACGCTTTTCTTGACAGTCGATTCTGAACACGCATTCAGAGCCTTTTTTTTTTTCATCACATCAATTGAATAATCATAATCAGAGTGCAGACCTAAATTCAAGTCTAAGCCCAAATTTCCCATTCAAAATATCTTTCGATTCATAATCTGATCTTTCGATTCATAATCTGAACTTTCGATTCATAATCTGAACTTTCGATTCATTCCCAAGTAGCCCAAATTTCCCATTCAAAATTTCTTCTTCAAGTATAGAGATATCAAAATCTGAATCCGAACTTTCGATTCATTCATTGATCGAAGTCGGATTGAAAGCAAGCTTTCTGGGGAACCGACCAATATAAATTTCAAGAACCAACTTGGTAGTCATGCTTATGTGGTACGTCATGCTTATGTGGCAAAACAAGGTTCCAGCCGCTCCGCACGATAGACACTACACGTGGCAACGCCAGGCACCCAGGTCACGAGAGAATGCCGTAGCTGGCAAGCCAGGCTTCCCTTCAAGCGAAAGGACTACATAATTCCACACACCCATTATTATTTCGTTTTACTAAGTAAGACTCATTCTTCATTCATACTATTACTATTCTTTCTTCTATAAAACGAATTCAATCCAATTAGAATAATTACAATATTCTTATTCTATTGCAATATAAAATATATATAACTATCATTACAGTATTATAAATTACAATATATTTATTAGAAATTATAATATATTTATTCGAATATAGATAGAAAAATCAAAATAGATAAAAAAGATCTTTTCGTTCAATGCCCTCGCTACATTAGACCTCGATGTGGCTCCTCTCTAAAGCTTCCTCTATCAGTTTCGACAAGTTGGTTTGATTTTTCAGGGAAAGAAATGTTTTCTGGGGGAACAGAGGTTCGGGTCAAGGTACGTTGAGAAAACGGTTACGACCGTTTTGGCTTCAAATACGTATTTGGGAGATAAGGGGCGTCGCCACACGGCACACGAAACGGAAACGAAAACGAAACGAGTGCATCTGCCCATGAAAGGTGGAAAAGTACACTCGTTGCTATTTACAACAAACCGACGAACCTGGCCATTTTCTGAGGAAAGATGCACTCGTTTCGTTTTTCGTTTCGTGTGCCGTGCGGCGACGCCCAAGGTAACGTTGAGAAAACTGTCTGTCACGACCGTGGTTCAAATATTTGGGAGATAAACGGTTAGGATTTCCAGCCTGAGCGATGCACGGCCTTTGAGGGCGGGCGGGCGGGCAAGAATAGGCGAAGGCCGCGAAGATAATGACAATGACTGTGAAATCGGAAGATGGTCAGACCGAGAGCCGATGGCCGTCG
>BFEA01000016.1:4498233-4508233 GCA_003427395.1 Chara braunii | reverse complement strand
TTGTCGTTTTTATTTTGTGTGTATGTATGGAATGAATGTGAATTTCCTTTTATTAGTGACATTTTCGGATTCCCAAATCTTGTTTTTATGCCTGTTTCGTCTCTGACTGCTATCCATCCGCGTAAGTTGCACGCTCAGATCTGATTGACAACGCTCGTTATAGATGTTTGGGTTTAGTCGCTACTTTTCGATCACCAAGAATGTTGTGGGAAGTTGATGATCTTTTTCCTTATTTCCTCCTTTTCGCCACATGTATGGCATGTAATGACAGGACCTCACCTAACGTAGCATGAGTAGGATACTTACATATATGCCAAACGTGATCGGTACACTGAACCAATCCGTCGTTTCGCACGTGCACGCTCGCATATGACCGCGATCTCGAGTCGCCACGTACGCGCTCGTCTGCGTGAGTCAGCCTTGAACCCCGTATGAGGATGCAGGGGACCGAGCTTCCTAAACGAATATGGCAGCGGAATTTCCCTCTTGGATATCCAATCGTGAGAGTCTGAGGGACCCGCAATATCGTGAATACTGGGAGGGTGAACAACTTAGGCGGCGGGGGAACTTAAGAAACCCTGAATTCCCCTGTCTAAGAGAAAACGACCGATTATGCGCAAGGGACTTTCACTGTGCCATAACTAACGACCCCAGGGGCCCCGATTACCCGGATACTCATAACACGCAATATTTCATATCCCGCGGCTTTGTTGTTATTACCACCAGTTTCCCTCCCTCTCACCTCCTCCTTCCATATCACCAGCTCACGGTGGTGCCGTGGAATTCCATAGCCCGCTACTGGCTCCGCAGACCGTGCGAAAAGTGTCTGCGGCACCAGACCCATCGAGCCTGGGAATTCGTTCGGCAAGCCCGAACCAAAGCCGAGCGGTGCTGACAACTGGTCAAACCCCGCGACCAACCATGAAGGGGAAACCAGAGGAGATGGTGATTCCCATTTTCCGGGCTTGAAGGTTTACGGAAATTGAGTTCATCGGCAGGGGCAATGTTGCCAGGAGATCGCAGTTCTGACCTGGGACTCCACCCCCACTTTCCTGAAATCCTTGGCACACCCCCCTTTTCGCACTTCCAAGCCCCCATCGCACTCCGATCAGGAACTCGCGCTGGGCGTGAGGTTGGGCGTCACAGCGCACTTAGTGCCATCCGAGTATGATAGTCCACTTTATACCCCTGATCGGTATTAGTAGGGTCAATGACCACCATGGGTGTGAGTGTGAGCGTGAGTGGGTTGTGTGTGGTGTGTGGTTTGTGGGAGAGTGTTGGCCATAGCCACTGCTGCTGCTCCATGGGGGGTGGGGGAAGTAGATGGGAGGCACAGCAACTGGCAAAATGCTCGGTCTTCGCATTAGCCCGCGCCCCCACAACCGACGGCCCCACCCTACTCCCTGACCACCACCGATTTGGGGGGGGGGGAACAACATGCATTGTGAGAGGTAGCTATGCTTGCAGGGGTCCCCTGTATTTAGGCTTAGGAGTAGTGGCAGGTCGGTAGTACGAGGTGACATTGAGAGAATAATATAGCTAAGTTTTAAAAAAGGATAATTTGCGAAATACCCCTATAAGTTGAGATATAGGCCAAAATGCCCCTAAAAGATGAGGGTTGAGCAAAATGCCCTTTTGGGCCTAATTCTTTGTGTTTTGCCCCTGTCAGGCCTGTGTGCAAATTGCAATCTGGACGTCGTTGTTGGGGACTGGGCCTGCGCCCTGTTTTACCTGTTTTTCCCTCCATACCGGGTGGGCAACTTTGCGCAATACCCAGGCGCATAGGCGCAGCAGTTTGCCTCCATCTTTCAAAGTCGTTCGGAAGTCTCCGCCCGTGCCTCAGGCTTGGCAGCTTCAACCTAGTAAGCTTGCCCATCTCCAACTCCTCCTGCCATCCCTCCAATTCTTCTTCTTTGCCCTCTCCGACATCCTCTGCCCTCCTCTCTCTCTCTCTCTCTCTCACACACACACACACACACACACACACACACACGCACACGCACGCACACACACACACACACACACACACACACACACACACACACACACACACACACACACACGTAGTTCAAGCCCCACAAAGAAACGAAAGCAACAGACGAAGCAGGGTTAACTCACCTTCAGTCATCGTCATGGCATTCAGCGAGCGCACATGTTGTGTCATCGTCACTCCCGATGTGAGAGGAGATGGACCAGCGCTAAACTTCGGTTCTCGGCTCTCAGATTCGCAAGGTTGCCCCGTTCGATCTGCCCTGAGTCTCCGCGGTGCCCGAGTATTTCCTGGCTTGTGCGACGACGTCAACGATTTCTTTCACGCCGGCCTGTGCACCAGATAGCCTGGTAGACCGACGCTTCTTCATCGAATCGATCGACGATGCTTCAAGATCACACTCACGAAGACAGATCCTGTGATTCATTCACGTCGCTGATTCTACGGTAGCATCTATCGTCAAGATTGGGAAGGCAGAAAGGGATTAAAAAAGAAAAGAAAAAAACATTCTATGCAAGCGAGCCTTGACACAATCGCCGCACTCGCCATGTCGAAAAGAACATTTGGACAGCCATAGGGCGTGCGGCGAGAACCGAGACCGTTCAAAATTGAAAACTTCAAATTTGAGCGCGGATATTACCGGCGCCAATCTTTGTTCCTGAGGCGCGAACGCAGCAGGTCTGGCTCAACGCTGGTCCATTTTTGCTCCCATCGCGAATCCGAAAACTACCTAGCCCGATCACCGAAGGGGGCTAGGTCCCACCTGCGCACTTTCGCTGTAGGAGGCTACAATGAAGAGAATGGAGGGCGCCTAAGGACCATGGATTGACACAAAGGATGGTCCCTAGACGCCCGCCAGTCTCCTGCAAAGGAAAGGCGCATGTGGGACCGAGGCCCGGGCCTAGATCACTTGGTACACCCATGAACTGTTGAAATGACCTGTATTTTTTGCAAACCAGCACCCCAAACATACTGCCAAACACGGTGTGCATGCAGACGCTAGAAAAACGGCCGGAAAACGTACTGGTGGTTTACTTGAAACACCCATTTACCATCAAAATCTGGAAGGACGGAGGCTTTTTTATTATCATTATATAGTAGCAGCCAGCCCGAGTTCAAGCCTCCAACTAGGGAACATGCGGGGGCTGCAGGTGGGCGATACCGGCCAGGGGTAAGCAGGACCGAGCTTCTTCAATGGGCCAGTCTCCGTACCTCCCTCTGGTCCCCTCCCCCTCGAGGAGACCAACGGCTTATCTCTAGGTAGCAAGCGCCAAGATTGCCCTTTCAGGCCTTTTTATTATCATTATATAGTAGCAGCCAGCCCGAGTTCAAGCCTCCAACTAGGGAACTTGCGGGGGCTGCAGGTGGGCGATACCGGCCAGGGGTAAGCTGGTAGCATCAGGACTGAGCTTCTCCAATGGGCCAGTCTCTGTGTCTTCCTCTGGTCCCCTCCCCCTCGAGGGGACCAACGGCTTATCTCTAGGTGGCGGGTGCCAAGCTTGCCCAGAAAGGTACATGAGGCAAGTGGGAATTGAACCCAGGACCTTCTGAAGCCACTTGTGTGCTTTACCAACTGAGCTACCTTCTTCCCTTGAATATGATGCATATGCGCTATAAATGAATATACAAGGTTTAATCCGCATATGCGTTGTATTCGATGACGGTGCAGCAACTTCTTGGACAGCAGGGGCCACAGTCCAGGCTTAGTAGGTTCAAGGGCTCGTTCAACACTCCTTGGGGTGTCCTGGGGGGAGAAGGAAATTTCCTTGGGGGTTTTCAAGGAAATTCCCGCCATCGTTCCACCTGTCCTTGGGGACGTCGCCCAAGGAAATTTCCTTCGACCGATGTCAGACAAGAAAAAAAAAAAGAAATAAAAAATCAAATGTGTTTGAGGCCTTCAGCCAATAGGGTGCTGCCACGATCCAGATTCTCAGTTGTAACGTCTCTCTACCCATGTGCCCACTCCTCTCCGTGAAACGCGGATTCCTTTTGCCCAAGGGACCTCGTGAGGGACCTCGTGAGGTCCCTTGGGCAAAAGGAAGAAATGGCTGGGAAATCCTCGGAGCCCAAGGAATTTCCTTCGGAGTGTTTTCACTTTTTTTTCGAGACTGCATCCCCGAGGATAGGTGGAACGAACAATTCCTCAGGGACTTTACGCGCCCGAGGAGGGTCAAACGAGCCCCTCAGTTCTGGTCCATGGTGGAGGGCATTATACAGAAAAAAAAAATGTGGTGTTACATCTTTCCATGTTTTGGCTGAAGATTCATCCCCCTTTTACCATTTGAGACATCCTTCCACTCCTCACCAAATGTGCAAAATGAGAAATACAATGTCCTGGCATAGTCAGGTGCGTCCCTCATAGCTTACTGCTGCCCCCTGGCTTTCCGCTGCCCCCGCTGCCACTTTCTTGGCAGACGTTTGTCGGACTGCGGGAAAATACCAAGAAGAGCGCAGAGCCCTCGCTCCATTACTCTCGACATGCACAAACGACAAAAATCATGGCGGTGTATCTTTTCATATTTTAGTGAAAGATTCATTTTCGTTTGCTCATATGGAGAGTAGTGGATCGAGGTTCTAGGTCACGATGTCAAGCGCATCGACTCCCGCCTTTTCGCAAAAGGCGAGAGCCCTCCCAACCACGTCACGCAGCAGTTAACGAAAACGAAATAAGAGACAACTTGAGGAGGACATGCAAATAATCCTGCAAACCGCTGAGACGCCCGTGATTGAGTCGTCTTTTCGTTGCTCTAGCCAGGTGCGCCAGTTGTACCTCCTGCAGTTCTCTACGACATGATAGGTTCTAGCAAGGCATAACTTACCTTCCCTAAGGGGTTGTCACCACCCTTAGGGGTGTATCCCTACCAAGCTACTGACCCACGTACGAAAGTTTTTAAATATAATTGCAGAGATAGGTCAGTCGAGGGCATTTGTTCATTTCATTGTAGTATAGGTACACGTGGTTAGAACGTCATATAAAACCGAACGTTGCTCGCTCCTTATCACGCTGATCTCCTAAGTACGAAGCGCACATCGACATACACACAATGCATTTTTTCTTTCTCGAAGGCACCTTTTGCTCTTATCTGTTTTTGATTCAATATAGTATCAATAGCTCGACTATGACGGTTTCAACCAAATGTGAAACCCAAAATTAATCCTAGCCCCTTAGATACTAGTAAAAAATGAGTTATAATTACCACACATAAACTATATCAAAATGATTTGACCGTAGTCGATAGGAACGTACATCCGAATTCAACACGAGTTCAAACGATAATTGAAAGAACTCGAGTGTCATATGATCGAGCCGATAACGCAAAATTAAAATAAAATCGACCACCTCGGGTCCAACTTAATAAGTAAAGTACTATACTGAACCACCAACGGGGAGTTAGCTCCGACAATAACCTCGATGCAACCAACAATGTAGACGAACTACGTCAGTATTAGCTTAATTAGCTGCACTGTCAAAGTTATCCATCCACCTTACCACCGACCTAAGATTAAATACGTTGTCGAGCGCAGGGCTCCCGCAAGAATTATGCGTCATTCCTGAGTTGTCTCTAATTTTTGTTTTCTGTTTAAACTCTTGCGTAACACGTTGGGGAGGGCTCCCGCGCTTTGCAAAAAGACGGGAGCCGATGCGCTCGACAACACGCACAACCCTTTCCATATGTTTTGGTCTTCTTTTATGACAAAATGTTTTGCATATAAATCTTCAAGTTGATCGGGTGCTTTGTTCGACGTGTTGTACGTCCCACCCTCTAGAAAGTGGTCCGGTGTACTCCTCCTCCTTGCTTGAGCATAATGCTCGGATCTCATACGTCAAGTTGTCTCCACCGAATTGGTTGAGTACCCTCCATAAAACGATTCATTATAAGTCGATAATAGGGTCGGCTCCTAGAGCAACGAGCCTCCGCTTCAGATGCATCATAAACAAAATATGGGTCAATCGATAGTAAATTCCGGTTGTTCTCATTTTTTATAAGCTCAAGGTAACTTAGACGAAAAGAAATATAAAAGATAGGGAACAAGAAACATTTGGACAGGTATAGACAAATGAGGTCATTCATGACAGAAAGGGAATATTGGGATGAAGGCTAAATCAGTTTAATTTTGTCTTCTTTACTTGAATCAAATTTACTATACGACATTCATTGAATTAACATTTTTCGAAACAACTTCTTTTGACATGCAGGCGGGTGATAGGTAAAAAGAAAAACAATCATTTTCTCATCACTACATTTGAGAAGACTCAAACTTCTCTTTCGCACACCCTCCTTTTACATACTTGCATGCCAAGCAATCCAATAATTCAAGGGAATCCAATCAGAAAAGTGCACTTAAGTCAGATACAGCTTCCCACACAAGCGCGTCCCGAACATTTTTTCCTTGTTTGTCTTTTTTCCGAGCGCCCAAGAAAAAGTGAGGGTCAAGCAGAGTGTCGGTGCACTCAGGGTGTGAAAGGAATCCGGATCGACCAGTGATCTTCAGTGTCACGGCACCGAACTGTCACGCCGACCAATCAACGAAACCAGGCGAAGAAACTGTAATCTCAAACAAAATCTTGAGTCAACAAAATAGTTCAAAAAAAAAACGTCGGTTCCGCACTAGTCCCAAACGATACCAAGTGGCCTTGCACTTTTTCTTTCAACACCAAACGACGTCGCTCACCAAAACCGTTGTCGACCCGAACACCCTTACAAGGGTATTTGGGCACGTTTTTGCATCTCTCAAAAGGTGCGTTTTTGACAGTATTCGAGAAAATGTCTCATTTCAGAGTAGCCATAACCCACTCTCGGAAGTTTGATTAGAGAGTGTGTGGGCGTGCACTTTGAGGGCACGCACGAGTATTTGGGCGGATATCTGGTTATGAGAGCGGCGCCTGTGCCTAGTAGCGTGGACTAGAAAGAGGTTGTGAGACAATTGCAGTCGCGCACGTGGAATGAATTCACGTTCGAGACCGACATTTGGGCAGTTTGGGGTAAAACTTAGTCTTTAGACCCGTTTAACTCACTGGTTATGACACTAGGATCAGTAAAAGGTGAAAGAGCGGGACTTCTTAGGCTGACCACGATATTGGTCAATGGCAGAAGCCGCGGGCGGTGCTATACAAGTTGGAGTTTTTGGGTATCGACGCTGTTGTGCCGCATGCACAACGGCGGCAGGGGAAACTGACCCCTCCACGCAGCAGGGCCGGCTACATAGGAGCCATAAACATGGCTGAAGGGTCAAAGAAAACAACTTTTTACATTGTGCAACAGGCCTTGGGGCAGCATGGACACCCTTTATAAGGAAATCCGCGCCTATTACATCCAAGCTGGGGCTTAGCCCTATAGGTTACGACTTTGGACTATCAGCTTGGAGGCCCAGGGATCGAAGCCAGCAGCCGGCAACGACGGAGCGGAGGAGCGTATTGTGAAGAAAACTGAGGGGTCTTGGGACCATCCCCCTTAGTTTTGTTGGGGGATCCGGCAGCGGCCTGACGGGCAGGACCAGAGGGGAACGGACGGCCCCTCCTTTTCTCCCCTGCCCATTGTTTTTTTTTTTAATTATTTTCTTTATTTTTGGTTTTCGTCCCAGTTTTGGCTCCGGTACCGATGTGAAACCCAAGAGCCTAGCTCAGTGGATACACCCTGGAACTATGGAAAAATACTGGTCTGGGTCCCTTGGGACACCTATTAAAGTCGGATCGATACAGAGGGGTTTAGTCTGGCTGCTGACTCCGGGGGATGGCGAAATCTCTCTATTCTTGCCTGACCTGAGACGCGCGCTAGGGAGTCAACATCTGCGCCAACCGGTGGGTGCGTAGCCAACGAGGTGGAAGAAATCGAGTGATGGGAACCACCTGCGGGTCCACCATCCGCCAACAATGATCTGCTGCAGGGCAGCTGTTCGCCACCCGCAAGCTGCAGAGAGGGGTTTTGAGTGTGAGCATGCCAGTTGGGACCGGAAAAGATGTGAACTGTGTCCGGACGGAGCGACACAGGGCGCGGTAGGGAGGCCCGCAGCGGTGCAGACAACACAAATGTGTGCATGAAACCCTTCTCCACTTCGGCCTTCAAATCTTTCATTTGAACAATCTGTTATCACCAAGGTCTGCAGCGGGACCTGTTTTACCTGGGCTCACGCCGCGTGCTGCACAGCAGGCCCTGCATTCTCTTACTAGTGGCAGATTCAAAATAGCCGTGATGGCTGAACATAGGTTGCGCACTTCAATACCATCCATCTGTGGGGGCATGCCGCGTGAGTCAAGGCCATGTACAACTATTTGAAGATCCGGAGACTTGGTAATTTTCCGAGTTGTAGCCTTGAGAGGCAACCTCTGCAGTAGGCTGGTACCCGTCCCCAAGGCAGCTGACGACACAAACAGGTCTAACTCGGTACACCCACAAACTGTTGAAAAACGGGCCCCTGTTCGAACTCGACTGCATGCAGATCAGCAGGACACTACCAACCGCTCCGCTGTTGCCAGTTGGGTATGCCGCGGGGCTCAGTCCCGCTTGTATCCCTTGGGACACCCCTTAAAATTGGAATTAGTATGGCCCCTGCATTGGTTGCGGGCCTGGTTATACTACCCAAGAGCTTAGCTCAATGGGAACACTCATGAACTCCTTGGACTGTTGAACTGCTGGCTCCGCTGAAAACAAATGGGTAAAAGGCTGCGACAGTGAAGTACCTGGGGCCAGCCACTTTCTGTGGGAATATCCCATTGCTGGGCCCACGGGTTAGTCCTTCGGGACATCCGTTAAAACTGGAACGATACATAGAAGGTTAGCATGGCCCCTGCGCAAGAATGACACGCAGATCTGGGACTCTACCCGACTATGTTGGCTGTTTCCCTGGTTTGGGTCTTGCGGGACTTGATCCCGTGACCGGTAATTTGTTTTTTTTTGGGTTGCTAGGCCTGATCTTCAGACCGTAGCCAAATAGCCTCTACTTGACAGTCCTGGGCCTTCAACCTAGCTGTTTTGTCCCTTCATGCTCTTCTGAGAGATGGGTAGGCCCGTAGGTCTATTTTTTATTTTATTTTTTCTCTCTCTTTTCCCCTTTTGTTTTTTGTATAGGTTCCCATCTAGGTGCATGTAGGCAGATCTGGAAAGATTGACCGTAGATGTTAGCTATCTGGATGGTCAGATATGTTAGTAAGGTGACTGCAGTGCCTTAGTAGAAGAAATCAGGTAGAAAAGGCTGGAGGCCGCTCAGTCTACCTTTCTACTAGTGAGCTGGTGGAGACAGCAGTTGCTTCACTGCGCTATTCTTTTGAGAGCATGTACGCAGGCCATCTCCCTCTTGCACTGCTGATGGCCATAGTTGGGGACGGGTAGCTCTATTGATGACAGAACAGGGCACGGCGCTCGAGTGCAGGTGGACACTTTTTCATAGTCATGTGCTTGCTGGGGTAAGGACAGTAGCCACCAAAGCCGCACTTCACTTAGCTCGTCTCCAACGTGGCAGATCTCCACCTCCATAGAGTTGTTGTTTTTCGTCATCATCCTAGGAGTTCCGCTCCCTTGGTAAAGTGAGCACCTCATCTACAGTGGGCGTGAGAAAGAGGAAGCAGAACTGTTAAAAGAGCGTGGATGAACCTGGTCGGGATCCGGTCCAGGTACGTGAAGCTGTGAAAGGGAAAGTGACGAAGGTGGTAAGTGGATACAGCGACGGGGAGAGAGGTGGCCAATGAGAGACGAGAGAGGAAAGAGTGTATCTCACTCAATTTTTAATGGAATTGAGTGAGTAAAGATTCTAATCGGAGGTTTTGAGGCATTCCTGATCAGATGGCCGCATCAGATTTTGAATCTGAGCAGCGGATTCTGAGCTATCAGAGGTAAAGTCTGCATGAAAATCTCCGCCACGATTCTGAATGTCGCAATGTATCTCCCCTTGTGTTGACGAAAGATTCATTTTTCGAATTTGCTCAATCTGGTGAATAGTGCGACAGGCTGATGGGCCATACTTGTGTGTGTGTGTGTGTGTGTGTGTGTGTGTGTGTGTGTGTGTGTGTGTGTG
>BFEA01000016.1:4428613-4442028 GCA_003427395.1 Chara braunii | reverse complement strand
GAGAGAGAGAGAGAGAGAGAGAGAGAGAGAGAGAGAGAGAGAGAGAGAGAGAGAGAGAGAGAGAGAGAGAGAGAGAGGGGGGGGGATATATAGATAGATAGATAAATACGCTGATGGATGTTGGATGGGCGGATGATGGATGAACCGGCAGATCGATGCACAGGTGGATGGACGGGCCAACCGACGGACCAATAAACTGACGGATGGGCCGACCAGCAGACTGATGGATGGGTGGACAGAGTTTGTCATGATCTCACTTCCACCTGATAACATTGAGACAAGAGAAAGGGAGAAGGAGAATGAGGTTAAAAAGCTGATTGTCTAGATACACCTGCCTATGCTAAAAATTGTGAAGTTCTAAACCCTAAGCGCTGAGATGGAACGTGCTTAAGCACTAATGACACCAACATATAAATGTGCAGAGATATCTTTCTCCCCCACCGTCCACATGTTTGGACACATACATGGAAAGCCTTTGCATAACCTTTCTCTTGCATTTGCAGCCAGTTGTGGCTCAAATTGTTTCTGATGACCAGGTTTCAGGTCCAGTATGTCTTTGTAATTACTCTGTGATATTGAATATCTCTTGTCACTTGAACCCAACAATATTGAGACTTTCATGCAGTTCACTGCTTGAACCGATGTTTTGCTGCTTTGGCTGGTGTTTGCTTTTGCTGCTGTTGGCCTGTTCCTTTTTTGTCGAGGGTTTGTTTGTGCGAAGTAGGGAGGATCTTGGAGTTAAAAAAACGGTCATTTTGGGAAACAATGAATCCTTAAACCACCAGTACATGCAAGCCTCTTTTGCTGAGGCAGGTTCTCCCTGCGCGCCAAGCTTTGCCGAAATGCCAGCATGGCGTTTTTTTTTTTCTTTTTTCCTTTTGGCTGGCACCGCCAGTCATTTTGGTCTCGTAGCACTGTTCGTCTGAACGTTTTGGAACGACTCATCTTTGGTTCTCAAGTTTGCCTGGGCAGTGCACTTGCGGTTTAACGTATGGTTTTGGAGTCTGCCATTCTATCATGAAACTATTCTCCTCACAAAACATAACTAACTCTGTGAGTGGTTTATAAGTATGACTCTGTGCATAGTTTATGGAGTTCGGACCTATTTGTGCGTATTTGGTCGTTAGTTTACTTGCGAAATTTTCAAGAAAGCAAAAGAGTTGGAGAAACTGGAAAACATGGTGGGTTTATGTACTTATTTATTCATTTATTTGTTTGTTGTTTTGCCTGCTAATTTGTTTTTTTCATTTATCCAACCGTGACAATGGCTGGATACATTCCCCTAAGTGCGAGTGTGATGAGTGTTACAATCCTCTAACGAAACACAGCTTGAGCAGATCACAGATTCCGCCATGCCTCGTTGGCAGGGGACTCATAAGAAACACACGACAAAGAAAAAAAAGAAAATAGTAACATTCATAATGTGACCGCCTTACCTGGAAGGTGCATTCTGTAGAGGAAGACTGTGAGCACGGCCTCCTAGACTACCCTGCCCGACATCATTGCAGCAAAGAAAGCATTTCTTTTTTTCCCTTTTCCTTTCACTCGCGGGCGCTAAAAACTCAGATTTATGGGACATTGCCGACCCTGTATCTCACCCCCGATTTCTTCGGGAAATGGCAAAACCTCATAATTTCCCAACACTGGCGGAGGTCCTAGTGGTTTAATCCCGTTGGGTTACAGCCAACGGTCATGTCATGGCTTTTCAGCCACGCCCTCCAAAACGCAGACCGGAGTTCGATCCCTCACGGGATTGGAAAAACATTTTCAGACCATTTCTCGATTTATGCGTGTCATCCTTGCACAATGTCATTTCAACCCTGCGCGGCTGATCTGAGCTGCGCGACGGCCGAAATCGGCCGCGCCTGAACGCGCCATTGTGATGGTCATCTCCAAAAGGAGCTAGCCCAGTATTGGCGCAGTCTGGGCTAGATCCTGATCTTTGCCAGGTGATAGTTCAGTGCAATACCTACTGGGTTAGCTCCTATTACAGGAGCTATACCCGCAATCCTTCTATTTGAAGGACTGCAGCTAGTCGGCCATCTGTTTCTCACCTAGGCAAGCTCAATCCTGCCTCACCTACTCAAGGTCGACGCCTCACAGCCTACTCGACAACGGCTTAGTTCGGTAGGCTTGATAGGCCAACCTTTTTAGCCACGAATCCGACCTTGGGCCCCGACGCGGAGTCAAATCCCGCGGCCCAATAATTTAGAAGAGAAAAAAAAAAGTGGCTTATTTCTCCTGCGTTGCGGTTCTATACCCGGTGTGTCTATTCTTTTTAGCCTAGTCAGGCTCTGAATCGTACGGCTTAGCAGCTGCGTGCCATTATTTTAAGTAGGATAGGTTTAGCTTTAGCATTCCCACGTCTGTGCGCCTCTGCGGCTCTGCTAGAAACCGCGTACGACTGGTCACACTATCGATTACCACCATTATTCTCGGTCATCTCAAGTGTTCGGACTAAGGTTCAATAAAGTCTTAGTCTCTCGGTCATAGGCTAGTTTGAATAAACTTTTGGCAGACGTCAGTCTCATCAAGTCCCTCAATTCAACAAAAAAGTCGGACAACGTTTGACATCGAAAAACCTAAGCAGATACCCTTATAAGGGTTTCTGGTCCGACAAGCCATCCCGGCCATGGGAGAAAGACGACGAACGAGATAGGGAGCCAATACTTCAGTTGAGAATGGGGGAGATAGACGTTCTACAGGTTCTCAAGAGGATGGATATTTGAGTCTCTATTTTTGTTGGTCATCTCGTGACCATATCTGAAGTTGCAAACGACAAGTTGTTGCAGCATTGTCAGAAGAATAAAAAACGATTCACCTACCAACGGATCCAACGAATGTTGAAGAAGATGGAGGAATCCAATGAATCCTTAGAAGGACCATGGGTTTCCCCTTCTGCTTCAGCCCCATCTGGTGATTAACCTGTTGAGGGGGCTGTCCCAAATGCTGCTCGTGTAGCCACGATTTCATATGCAGAAAAAAAATCACTTCATCTGTGTCACCCTGTCATGTGGGAAAGTGATGAGTGTGATTGTGAAGTATAGGGAAAGCCTTTCAATGCCTTGATGGACATTGGCTCGTCGACAGTAACTCTTTCTTTGGATGTCGTGCGAAATATGGGTAGGTTGAACTCGATCCTCCCTTTGTCGCGCGAAAATAACTACGTTTCAGCAGACGAAGAGACGATAGACATAGTCAGGATGGTGGAAACGTGGCAATTAAAGTAGGCCGCGTGCACGTATTAGTAAACGCATTAGTCATTGATGTGCGTTCTTACAACGTTTTGTTAGAACTACCTTGGGAAATCGCAGTAGGAGCGCGCCTTCACTTCGACTCGCGCCAATTGATACTTACAAATACCTGGGGCAAACCGTTGATTGTCCCGCGACCGATAGTAGAAAGGCATAAAATGGAAAAAGCCCTACGAATTGGAATGATTAGAATGGTCGAGGAAGCGGAGAGTGAGAGAGAAAGAGAGGTGAGTGATCTCGACGATCACTACCCTAAGGGTAGCGACAACGATTATCTTCCATCCGAGGAAGAGTACAATGAAACCGACCTTGCCGAGCTCCTCAATTATATGCCTACAAAGGAAGAATTAAACGATCTCTGGAGACTGTTCCTTCACAAGGCTAAGGAATAATATCGGATGATCCCACACTGTTCACTCCTTTCGATTGGGAGGTGAAAGCTCTAGATCAAGTTCGGACCCACCCGGACCGCCATCATTTCTCACTCTGCAGAAACTCGTATCCCACCTTCTTCCTACCTGGGCAAACCTATCCTTCAAATTTCGGATATGACTGATCTTTTGGAACCCCCTCGTATCCCGTACGAAGCCACACTGCCAGTTCGGGAAAGATGAGATGTTTCAGTACATCAATCTTTTTGCCCCAACGCCCCGACCCTTGTTGACAGACGCGACAATGGTGGGGATGATCAAAGAGGAAGCGGGAGCCCCAATCATGAAGGCACCGAATCTAATGACTGAATTAATAGAATTGATCGGACTAACGATTGCTCATAGCACGTCAGATCCAGAAGTTGATACTGAGAATAAAGAGACCGAGATGGTTAGTTTGGTGGAATCCGGTTGCCCGGCCAACCCCCATGAACTAGGTGGGAGGAGGTGATGCGTCAGCCCCTTTTTGGGAACAGGAGGATAACAGACCGGTACAAAAGGGTGTATCGCAACTCAGACACCCCGTGGAACAACTGGGTCAAAAAAGGCATAATCATAATAAAGGACATATGGAACATAGAAGTGGGGGACTAGAAAACGGGGCCACTATTGAGAACCATGCTTAAACACCGCCACAAGGTTAAGGAGAACATGGATCTGCTGATCGCTGCCGTCCCCCTTGACTGGGTGCGCATTCTACGCAAAGGGCCACGACTAATAGGAGACTGGGTAGCTGCCCCAGAGGATTCGGAAAGTGTAGGCAATGTGGTGGAGGTACGAACAGACGAAACGCTGGTAAACCTCTTCCACATAGGCAAGGAAAATAAGCTCACCCGTTACTTCCCAGAAGCGAGGAGAAGGTGGAAAAATGCAGACCTGCACAGGATACGTGTACTGCGGGAAAAAAACAATTGGATTGCATATCAGCCAAATACCCCCGTGATGGAGCTACCGTTTGAACCTGACGAATGGCAGTGGGTCCCCAGGCGAAAACCCAGGTCGGGGACGAATCTAAACTTGCACACTCTAACGGTGAAGGCCACATATCGTCTGCTACGACCAAAGGTGAACATAAAAGAAATAGTAAAAGCCCGATGGAGGTCACACTTGAATATAGGGATTGAGGCAATCCGTCCGATTCGATGGTTCACCGCCACAAGGTCCAGGCCTGCGAAGATGGCCTCTCTTCAGTGACAGATAGAACACCGTTGCCTTCCCACCAATGATTGGTTGATAGATCGCACGTATCTGGAGCAAAATGGGTGGGCGTCACCCTGATGCAAATCATGTCACACTGCTTTTCCCCCCCGCAGAATTTCTGAAACCATAGAGCACATATTCATGCAGTGCCCAGGGACAGTTCTCACATGACGATGGTGGAATAAGATCTGGACCCTGTTGGGTACCGATTCCAACTGGCCATGGGATTGGAGGGCCATATTATGCGAGGCATGATCCTCCCCCACTGACAACTCCTTTGAAAATAACATGTTCAAGATAGGAAGGAGAGCGGTCATGTGGACCCTATGGAGGAAACGATGTATACATGCCATGGAGGGTGCCCGCATAGCTAGGGAAGAGGCAGCAGACATGATAAGGCAATATATTCAACAAGAACTCATGGTACAATGGCAAAAAATTAAAAGCCAACTCTATTCATATCACTCAGCAAAGGATATAACACAAGCAATTCACCAATTTTCTGGAGACTGGTTGGGCAGTGAGAAAGAGGGCTGGATCGCATTCGTCGGATGGGAAGGAAAACCCGCCCAGGAAGCCAACCGGGAGGAGTTCAGGAGAGATGACCACAAACGGTTATCGGGTAGCTGAAAATTCAGGAATGAAAATTCTGAAGTGAGAGTTTTTGGCAGTCTGAAAATCCTGAATGGTTCTGAAGTGGTGAAAGGTCCGAAGACCCTGAAAACCACCTGTTTAGGCAGGTTGCATCCTGAAGTAGTGAAAGGTGTCCTGAAGTGGTCAAGTGAGAGTTTTGGGAAGTCTGAAAATCCTGAATGGTCCTGAAGTGGTGAAAGGTCTGAAGACCATGAAAACCACCCTTCAGCACTTGAGGATGCAACCTGCCTAAACAGGTGGTTTTCAGGGTCTTCGGAGCTTTCACCACTTCAGGACCATTCAAGATTTTCAGACCTGAATGGTTCTGAAGTGGTGAAAGGTCCAAAGACCCTGAAAACCACCTGTTTAGGCAGGCTGCATCCTGAAGTGGTGAAGGGTGTCCTGAAGTGGTGATGAAGAATATGACTATTGTTAACCTTCTCTCGAGATGACCGTATCTGCTTCAGAGACTGGACTACTTTGGGCCAGGAGATCCCACTGCGACCGGCCACAGAATTCCTCGACCCCTTCCCGCCCCACCAATTGGCAATGGTGGACATGCAATGGTAAGAAGCAGACTAAACGGGTGTTACGGGGCAGATACAGGGAAGACTGAGAACAGGTATCCAAAGGTACAGGAGGCAGCCGCTGGGGTAATAGGTGTGATCTGGTGGTCTAGTGCAGACTGAAGAGGCGACCCGTGTTTTGTCCAATGCAACTATCACTAGAGCTGCCCTCAGGTCTAGTTCTCAGCATAGGAAGACCAACCAACATGTCTAGCATAATAGAAAGTGATGGGACAATGGACCCGGTTTCCAGCACCTGTGTTCTTCCGCAACTCATCTCATGTTTTTCTTAAGAGGGACGCTGGACCCGGTTTCCAGCAAGTGGTAGACATGCAATGGTATGGAGCGGTATGAGTGGGCCGTCAACATCAATAAAAGGTATATCTCAAAAGTAAGGGGTGGGAGGAACCAGGGTGTAGCAGCAGGTATCTGGCGCCAGGTTCGGGGTGAAGAGGTTCTCCCCCCCCCAACATCCTGCTCAGTCAATCCCCTGGATAGGGTAATCAATGCTGCCAGGAATATTCCGCATCTCTGTTTTTCTGATATGGTTCGGATTCTGCCCATGTAAGGGACACCGGACCCGTTTTCCAACAGGTGTTAGCTCCCCACCACCGGAGGTTTATCAAGGGTTTTGCAGCTATTGCGGGACCACTCACGAATCTCTTCAAGAACGATCAACCGTTGATATTGACACCACAGTGCGATTGGGCATTTCAAGATCTGCAGGCCGCTCTGTTTTCGGCCCCAATTTTAATCAGACCGGGCCCAGAGAAGCCCTTCATCCTCATCACGGGAGGCGATATCGACAATTTTGGCCCAAGTGGGACGAGACGAGGTGGAGCACGTGGTGGACTACTCCTCAAAAACAATATCAAACTGCAAACGACACTACTCGTCTCCTACAGGAGACTGCTTTGCAGCTTTCTGGGGCATCAACCACTTCATAGTGTATTAGTATGGCTGGAAGTTCACTCTCGTCATGGACCACGAACCCCTGCTAGCTTTGAAGAAATCGAAGGATTACTTGGGCATAATGGGACGATGGGCAACTACGTTGTCGAGCACAGGGGGACCCTCCCGACCTCATTACGCAGGATTTTGCAGGACTTTTTCACAAAGGGAGCTTTCGCCGCTCCGACCGAGTGCGCCAGCCGTACTTCTAGCGAACCCCTACGAAAGGATAGAGGTTGCACGAGGAACAACTTACCTCTGCCCAAGGGGCTGTCACTACCCGTGGACAGGCTTATCCCCGCTGAGCTATCGAACCACGTGCGAAAGCTGCTCGGGTGCAATCGCAGAGGTGGCCCAACCAAGGGTGTTTCTCGTTCGTTGTAGCATAGGGGGTAGGCGTGGTCGAAAACCTTAATCAAATCCGCGCGGGAGCTGACGCTTTGGGGGCTGATCTCCCAAACGCGACTCAACGCCGGTGGACTAGGACGGTCTATCTAACCACACGATACACTTCACAAAAATAGAACAGAACCTCATATATAAATTGTACCTAGTCCCTTTTTGAGTACCCCAAAACACAAAGTATCTCTCGGGCATTATGAACAAAGTAGTCAGTCAATAAATAAACAAGCAAGCATCTCAACATCCACGTATCAATCAAAACTCGAGATAAAATAGAAAGGGTAAAGGATAAGCCCATTAGGTATGTAGATTGTGTGACATATGATTGTTATTCTCACTGCTCCAAAGTGTGGTTTGTACATCAAGCTCCAAACACTAACCTGCATAACAGACGCACACGCAAAGGCCACATTGTCAGACACTAGTGTGCTCAACTTTACCATTCGCGGGAACTCACACCCCGCCTCACACACACAGGCCCAATCACTGTCTAATTTCCCATAAAAGGTACATTGTTTTTTAAAACGACTATTAAAATAAATCGTGGTGAAAATCCCAAGAAACACAACAAAGCACTGAGGGTAAGGCCTTAGGTAGAGTTGCGAGAATGAGTATGAGTTGAGTCAGAAACCGACCTGTTATCGAAAGATAACAAAAGACGATCCTTATAGGATCTTCATAGGATCGTGCTGAAACTGAACAGCCTCAAATCAGGCAAATGAATATGACCTGCAACACAGTATAGGCCAATACCCAAGCTATACTCGAGTGAATGTTGGATAATTCTCCATTTTATCTTATCCCTACTTTTATCTAAAATTATCAGAAATTTCGGGAGCATCTCCGTTAGGTAGGGTAGATTGCCAACCAAGGGGTTATGGAAAAAAAAAAAAAAAAAAGCCAAAATTTTCAAAGTCCAAAAATATTCTAACCAGAGTGGCATGGGACCACTTGCCGGCCGGGCCGAAGAAAAAATAAAAAAATTAAAAAATTAAAAAATATTTTTCAATTTTTATTTTTATTTAAAATTTGGTAAAGAATTTCGATTTGACCCTGACGCAAAAGTTGTTCAGGTTTGTTTTCTGCATAACATAGTTTTTTTTTTCAAAATTCTTCGATGTTTTTTTTTTTTGCTGAGACATTCCCTGGTCCTTGCACGACCGAGCCGCCTAGAAAAATAGGGTGTCCCGAGCAGTCCGGCTGGTAGCCTAGCTAACTCCCCTAAACTTCAGGAAATTCTGGCAGCGCTTCCCGTAGGAAAAGTGCCTTCGCAAAATTTATATATGACTAAATATGAAGAATTCTGAAGATTCCTAACTCCAAGAGACAAAAAAATTATCTAGCTCTTTGGATTAACAAAAATTTGGACAGCATTTCCCCTAGCAAAATATTATTAAAAGGTTTATACTAATCCAAATTAAGTTAGATAAAAGGGTCTCGTTAGACACTCCTAAGGAATCCTAAAAGATTTAGGATGAGTCCTAAAAGATTTTTAGGAACTGTTGGGGCGTGGTTACAGGCATTCCTAAAGAAAAACTTTTAGAAACTGTCCTAAAGGGTCTCTCGCGGCCTATTTTCATATACGTACACGGAGTCGTGCCAACGATGTCCGCTCATTGCAGCCTTGTGTCCATGACACGCAAAGTGGCGGGCCCTTCCTGGTTCATGATGGGGAGGTAAAAAACGCACGGAGGCAGGCATTCGAAAATTTGAATTTGAATTTTCACGGACGCACGCAGGCGGGCAGGAGGACGGACAGTGGCCATGTATGACTTACAAAGGCAGCGCTGCTGATCCCCCACGCATAGGGAGCCGTGTTCGCCTCGCGTGCGAGGTCATGTGTGGCGTGTGAAGTGTTGTGTTGCAGCGAACACAAGTAGAGTCTTTTGTGGCGACGAGCATAGGCGCGACGTCTGAGACTTGAACGAGCGATGGAGGTTGACATTCGCAGCAATAGCCATGCGCTGTCTGATGAAGAGCGGGAGGCGGTGGCGTTGGCGGTGACGGTCTTTGTTCTCAACACGATGAGTGGCAGGTCGTCCACTCAGCGTAGAATGCGTCTGCAGTTGCGGAAATGTAGAGCGTTGCTGCAACCCGTGGTTGAAGCTTCGGATTGCGTGGCCACGTTTGAAGCGGTCGTGCAGCCGTGTTCGACTCTCTCCGCCGGCGTCTTCCCTCGCGCGACGCCTTGATGGTGGATAAAGCAAAGGACGGGTGGAACGTGGGCCGATCTTCTCGTCTGTGACGACGGGAGTGACAGTTATTTCCTCGAGAAGTTGCTTATGTCGAGGCCAGTCTTAATGCAGCTTGTCGCCGCATGTGCTGCGTATGTGGAGAAGAAGGCCACACATTAGAGGCTGCCATTGCCCGTGGAGTAGGTGATTGTATTCGCGTTGTATAGGTGGGCATCTGGGGAGACTTACGAGAGCGACACGTCATCCTTCGACATTGGCAGGGCTACTGGACTGCTGGCCATCCACGACGTCACCTCGGCATTGTTGAAGGTGTACCCGGCCACGATCAAGTGGCCGACGGGGCGGAGACGTGTGCAGATTATGCGCGCTTTCCGGGAGAAGGGTTTCCCGAACTGCTATGGTGCAATCAACTACACGCACATCCATATCGACAAGCCCGCCGACGCGGCGTCAGATAACTACTATGACCACAAACAAAAGTTTTCAGTCCAAGCCCAGGTGGTCGTGGATTTGGACTTGCGTATCCTGAACGTCCATGTCGGATACCCAGGCAGTGTGCATGACGTCCGTGTCTTGCACAACTCCCATTTGTGGAGGCGCGCAGAAAGTGGGGAGTTGTTCGACGCCCCGCCGAAGAATCTACTGCACCCCGTCGTCATGCTAGGTTACCTTCTCGGCGACAACGGCTAACCCGTTGCCTGTCCATGGATCGTGCATCCGTACGGAGGAATCGACCAACCTCTTGACGAGGAGCACTTTGACACGAAGCAGAAGGTGGCGTGCGGTTGTGTAGAGAGAGCTTTCGGGCGGTTGAAGTGCATGTGGCATCTGTTCCTACGCACCCACAAAACGAACTTGGAAACCTTGCCTCAACAGTTCGTCGCCGTTTGCACTCTCCACAACATCCTCCTGGACACGGTGATTGAGTTCGACGAAAACCTGTTGTGGGAGGTTGACGGCAACGACGTCCGGTGTAGAGTGGACTTGGGTATTGTGGGGAACACCATGCAAGGTCGACAACGATGAGCGAACGTCAACGGGGACCTCTTGCGGGATGCACTCCTCGACCGGTTGACATTGATGTAGGACTCTTTGGGGAATCGTGGTAGAGCTATGTTTGCAGGGGCGGGTGGTGATGTGTGTTTTTTTCATGTCACGATCAGCCATTGGTTAGATACTCTGTCGTCGGCGCGTTTGCACGCCATGTTCGCAGGGAGACGGGGATGGTAGGTACGACCATGCTAAACGACATTGGGGTGACGTCATTTGTGGCCTCTTCTTTAGGTTCGCGTGGTCTGGCAGTGACAGTCGTTCCTTGAGGATGTGATGCGTCTGAAGGTGGGTTTTTTTTTTCCGCCTTTTTTTTAATGCAGCCCTCCCCCAACTTTAACTATCTTCGTCGCCGGAGTTGTTTTGAGCACTTTCAGTGGACTATCAGATGGCGGAACATATGACTTTCATGTCTTTCGACAGTGATGGAAGGTTTACAAAATTGTGTGTCATCGTCTCATTTTCTCTACTTCATTGCTCATTTCGGAAGTTGGGGATGTGAAAGGTATTGTCGGGTATGTGTGTGAGATTGTGAATCACCATTCAATTTAACGTGTCTTCATTTTCATGGTTGTCGTTTGTGTTTGTGAAATTGTGAAATTTCTCTTCAATTATACGTACCCGAGTTGTCGTGAATTCATGCCGCTCATTGTAATGTGTTGAACGCAATTCATCTTTTTGTTTTCCTTCGATTCAAAATCCAATCACGCAATGCCATAGCAAGGAGGATGTTGATTGCAGATGGGTCAGTAATATTTCGTTCTCCATATCGACTACCGAACCTTTGCACGCATTTTGAAAACTGAAACACTAAAACACTCAATCACGTGACATATATTTCAACATTTAAACACAAAATGTCATTAGACAGCACACAAACCATCGGCTGAGCATGAACATCGATTGGCACACGACTGCGGAAAAAGTCGTCATTAAAAAAAAAAAACAATATCCTTCTTCATCATCGACCATTCCCGGAAAACAAAAACAAACACATTACACGACCATTCTGGGGAAGAAAAAACATACACACTACACCCAGCCGATCGCCGCCTAACCCACAAGCAATCCTACATGCAACACTTGGGAAAGTTCCACCATCCAATGCCATACCCCCCCAAAGCATTATCGTCGCCGCATCATTGTTGTCGCACCATGGTCTACCCGACGTTCAACCATCATCCTCCCCCGCATCATTGTCAGCGCCCCCCGGGGGGCCTGTCCCCAACCACTCTAGCCACCTTGCATCGTTGGGACCTGATATGTTGGTGTCATGGTTGAAGACGGCGCCGCAAGATGCCCGCTCGGGAATGTAGTTGGGGAAGTGCCCCAAGGTTATGTTCACCTTGCCCAGCCGCTCCGTCACCGCGTTTACTGAAGAGATGCTGTGCCGCCGAATACCCGATGCATGGAGGCAACGAGCAGGGGCTTGGCAAGAATGTTCGCGAAGTAGAATGCCTCGAGGTGCGATCGCAGATAGTCTCCCGCCATTCGCATATCCATTCGCATATCCACGCCGAATATCCACGCGGAATATCACACGCGGCGAGCAGCAGCGTGAAGCTGTCGGCTACATGTGGGAGACGATCGTGTGTGATGCATCCTCCGTCGATGGTCTGCCCTGTCTCAACCGGTGTGCTGGAAGCCCCGACCAGTCGCATGATAGTAGCCTCCTGGTACGCCGCCATGTCGTCGTCTTCCAGTCTGTCTTCGACGTGTGCCCCTGCAAACCAGAGTGGCAGGTCCATCCGCATGTCCAACGTGTGCGTGCATATGGCGGGGCTGATGACGTCGCTCGAGTCCTCACCATGCCACATCGCGCGGGTGATGTCTATCGCGATAGACTGTAGGGTGTATTGGAAGGCGACAGTGTAACCTCTAGCTCTAGACCTCGATTTGAAGACCCATCCGTGCAATACACGCAACGCCACATTCTTAACTTTCGATACGCGGCTCAATGCTTCCTGCAGCTGCCCTGGATCCGTGAGCTTGATCTGTGACACGTTGGATTTCGGCATGGTGACGCTTCTGGGGAGCTTCGGGAGAGGAAGGCCGCTCGCGATATTGACGAAGTATTCACGTGTCTCGTGGATGATATTGTACAACCTGCGCCCCTCCCCTGATGTCCAAAACGCTTTCTCATCTACCCACAATTTCGCCCGCTCCGCCAAATCCTTCGCCACGCCTCCCTTTCATACCCTGTTGGCAAGAGGTTCATCATTTTCGCCCACGTTTCTTTTCTCGAACCGCGCACCCTCCAACTGGCGGTTCACTTCCTCTCTCCCTTGACCCTCCGCAGCCGCCCCCCGCAATGTTCCTGGTACCTATGAAACACCCGTGGACGCGTCAGCGGGTCCGATATCGGATGGCAGACGCAGATGGGGCCGCTTCCGCGGCCGACCTGGTCAGTGCCGCGGACCCGATTTTACCAGAATTTTCCTGAATTAAATAATAGGTTATAAAAATAAAAAAACAAATGTGGTTGTAGGGAATTTTAAGCCCTACAACCCCATATTTTTGTTTTTGGAATCCGACTTTGTTTAGGATTTTTAAAAAATCAAAAACTAAATTCGATTAAAAAAAAAAAAAAAAAAAAATTGGATTTTTTTTTTGTCATCTTTTATCATGAGATATATGATCCCTGAGTTCACCTGTATTTTTTTAGAAATGAATTTCTGTTTTTTGCAGGGGTATGAGGTGTTTTAAAAAAATGCAGATGCAAAATTTGAAAAT
>BFEA01000016.1:4381486-4395530 GCA_003427395.1 Chara braunii | reverse complement strand
GGGCCCGCCCGACTCCAAACCGGGGGACCCAACTGGCCGGGCCACCCGGGATCCCTGCCGGACGAAGGCTGGGCCGCCGGGCGGCTCGGATTTTAACACAGAGCAGGAGTGATTTCGGGGGCTCTTCTGAACTGGGGCCGGGAGGTGAGGGGGCGCCTTCCAGCGGAGGCAGTGGAAGGACAGGGGGGTCGTTTTTTGGGGGGGAGGAGTAATTCTTTCGGTTTCTTCAACTTTCTTGTGAGCCTTTTACATGCAGCAGAGACATGAATAGGTGCAGGAATTTCCATGGGGAGGGAGGTTGTTCCCTCCTTCCTCTCTCCTTGTGGGAGTAGTAGGCGTTGACTGCCTTTCCTGGCAACATTTCCTGCGCGACGTGCATCTGAGTCTCCTGAATTTTCTTGTGTTCTGAGGTTCCAACTGGATAAATCTTCATAAGTTTGGTGCTGGTGGCAGTGGGCTGTGTCGGCTATGATGGTTGGAGATTAGGCACTCCGTGGCGAAGGGGCTACCCTGTAAGGTGGAAATAGGGTACATCAGCGGTGGAGATGGTGGCTCTAATGCGGTAAGCCTTCCCGGAGTAAGGTTGAGAGCAATGAGAGGGAATTTTGTTGGATGACTGCAGCCAGTGCCTGAAAGAGCTGGATGGTGATGATTGGTGGCTTGTCTGGTATCTGCTGATGTCCTTGGTCCCAGTGGTTTGCGAATGGACGAGGCTAGAATGACGGTGGTCAGTGCTGGGGCTTGGTCGCACTGCCCTATAACTCGAGCTGTACGGGGGCATGAGACTTGAGGTATTCCGTGGCGCAGCTCAGTAAGGCACACAAGTTGCAATACTAATGCAGAGTGTAGATGGCACTGCACTAGCGGCATAGCGCAGCAACATCGCGAGCACGGCATGCTGAACGGGCCAGGAGGCAAGCTCTCGCATACCCCATTCAACAAGCTGGCGTTGGTGCTGGATTGGTTGGAGGTGGCTGCCCATCAGCAACAAAGCTGCAGATGGTGATGTCATCAATAGGGAATGCCAGCGGTCACGAAAGAGGTAGTGCTGGGAGGGGATGATTGAGTTGGTGGGCTTTCGCGGATATGTATGGTGGTTGAGGGAGGGCTCTGATCTATGGGTAGTCTACAACAGGTGATTTCTAAAAACGGTAGAAATTTTCGACAACAGGTTGTTGGGCCTAACTAATCGTCATCGGCAGGGGTGGAGGAGCGGTGATAATGGAGAAAGGGTCATGAATGAAGAGGGAGTACAGGGCATCGCTCCTGGCCTGCTGCACTCTGCAGTGCAAGAGAAAATCTCTGCCTCAGCATGTGGAGATACAGCGTCAGCAGACTGTCCAAACCAACCGTAGGATGGCGCGTGTGCTGGCTCACGCTGCCAAGATGGCGCGGGCAATGGCTATGGCGAGCGTGAGCACAGTAGCTGGTGCGCGTGCTGGCTATGGCGGCGAGCGCGTGAGCGATCAGCGTGAGCATGAGTCCGGGTGTATGCACTGGAAATTAGGGTGGTGTCGTGATGAATATGGTGACCATCCCTCTACACACTCTGCGCTTTGCGTACCCGTGGGGATCGACGACGCTTGATCACACCATGTCACGAGCTGACGGGGTAGATGGTCTGACTCGTGGAACTTCTACGCTCCATTGCCGCAGCTGTGTTCTTGCATGCGGCATGCTGGCCGTGGAGGTGTAGGCTGTGTCGATGCCTGTGGAGTAGCACGGAGTTTGCCCTTGGTTCACCGAAGTGCGAGGGATTTACAAGGATGGGGTAGGAGTGGGGAGATCGTCAGGGAGCTATTCGTCAGCATCATCAGGGCACCGCCCATTATCAGCTTCAGGGAGTTCATCATCAGGGCTGATTGTCTTCTTCGTGAGCGGTTTGTCAGGGCACTTAACACCCAAACCCTAATATCAGTTCTGGACCTGTTAGTCAGGAGCTGAAACAGGCGGTCCTCGTTAACCACGTGTGCGTGTTGCGAGTCGTCATCAACAGGGCACTCATCTTCGTCGGCATCACCATTTTCATCTTCATTATCAGCAGCCGTCATAATCGTCATCTTTAGCGGGAGCAGTGGACTGGGAGGGTTTTCATAAGAACGCATTGTTCCCTCCATCTTCGGTAAGTCCATCTAAGAATCAGGGCCGGGGAACCCAGTCCCACTTAGCCTATCTGTCCCTCAACTCCGCGGCTATGTCCATCTTCGGGTGAATTGCACGGTAGATCTTCTTCGTGGTGAGCTGCTGTAACGGAATGTTCCTGCTTGAGTTCTGCGATGGGAGGGCCCAATCTTGAGGGTCCAGGACCAGCTGCCTTGGAGTCTTACTGAGGGAGACGGTGAGAAGCCCATTTGTCCCTCAACTCCACAGCTATATCCATCTTCGGGGGAATTATGCGGTAGATCTTCTTCGTGGTGAGCTGCTGTAACCAAATGTTCGTGCTGGAGTTCTGGGATGGGAGGGCCCAGTCTTGAGGGTCAAGGACCATCTGCCTTCATGATCTTGATTTTTACCCTTGTTATATGAAAATTTCATTGTTTTTTGTCCTTCTTTTGTTTTTTTTGCGAAAAGGCTTCGGGACTGCTCTACAAATATGGACAAATATGGAGACTCATTGGAGAGCATACTAGAACCTTCCGGAAAGTACAAAGGAAAGGCCAGTGAAAGTAAGAAGCAGTTTCAGGCTCACTGCCTTCGAAAATTCATAGCACCGGTCGTGAAACTTGCGTTAACCCCCGTTCCAAAAATTGATGCTAGATCACAGCCTGGTAGAACCGTATAGAACTTTGCACCCTACCAAAAGGACCTTCACACTAATAAAAAAGAATCACGCTCATCACACTGCCTTCTCATTCATAGATTACTTCTTGGTATTAGAGACAATGATGGGGGCGGTCAAAAGTGCTGAAATTTTACCTCTTGCACCATATTCGGGCTTGGACCATAAGCCGATTGAGCTAATAATCAGCTTCGAGCATTTTGTGAGAAAAGGGGCTACTCCACTCATGATCGATGGAAGTGGTTCCAAGTATCATGAGAAAACAAAGAAGACGGACTCTGGAATTGGCTCAAAAGATCGCTGAGACCAACCTAATTGACAACCCCTCGTCTTTGCTATACTCCGACGTCCTTGAGAAAGCACGTGAGGAATTGGCTTTGTGGAGATGGTGGGACCTAAAAGGACTCCAAATAAGAGCCAGAATGAACGAATACGAGTTCAGCGAATCAATGTCGACACACTTTTTTGCCTGCACCAAAGCCAACTTGAGGGCGAGTACTATAAAGAGTTTGAAAACTCTCACAGTCCCAGAAGAGAGTATCAGATAGCGAAGGAATGCTAGAAGTAGCAAAAGATTTCTACCAAGAGCTCTATCAGGCCAAAACCCCGACGCCTACTCCACCCGGCACAAGGGAAGCAAGACAAAGGATGTTACAATTCCTGGAACAAACGATAACAACTGAGCAAGCGGAAGCTTTAGACAAACCATTCACTTCGGAAGAACTATATCAGGCACTCAAGAGTATGAACAACGATAAATCACCAGGGATTGATGGGTTAACGAAAGAATTCTGGGAGAAATTCTGGCCACTCCTGGGTGGCGACTTGCTAAACTTCTACAACGACAATTGGGCGAAAGGGGGACTAGGAAGCCTCCTAAGTAGTAGCGTAGTTACTCTGCTGTACAAGAAGGGAGATAAAAAGGACATCAGGAACTACAGGCCTATTTCGCTCCTTACGCTCCCCTACAAGATCTTGGGCAAAGCCTTATCGACTAGAATCATGGAATTAACAGATAAGTGCTTCCATATCGACCAAACAAGTTTCATTCCGGGGAGGTACATACTAGTCAACGTATTGACTCTAAATGAAGCAGCCAATAAGGTCAGAGAAAAGAGGATAAATACAACCATCCTCTTCTTTGACTTTGAAAAGGCTTATGATCAAGTCAACTGGGCCTTCCTAGACGCAAGCATGGAGAAGATGGGAGTGGGACCAAACTTTAGGAAATGGATACGCATCTTGTACAACGATGTTGTGTACAAGTAAATAGCTTGCTGTCTGAATGTTATCCAATCTCCTGGTCAATCCGTCAAGGAGATCCGCTAGCTCCCTCGATTTTCCTGTTCGTAATGGAAGCTATTGCGTCATTCTTACGCAAGGACCCGTCCATTCATAGACTCCCAGAGGTCAACGCGGGGTCAGCCCACCATATGAACTTCCCGACAGGAATCATGTTCGCAGATGACCTCACTGCCCTGATCATAGCCTCAGACTCCTCATTCAGAGCTGTGGCTAGAGCCATGGAAGCTTTCAGATTGGCCTCAAAGATGAGGATCAATTGGAAAAAGACAGTAGGATGGTGGCTATCAGATGAGAACCTCGTTCATCTGCAAGGGCCTGAGGCCGCCATGACGTGGGAAACACCCGACACCCCGACCTGCGACCTTGGCATCCTTATGACGATGGAGGGTCTGGCGCCCCAAATGGCCCAAAATGTCCTGACAAAGCAAATTAATAAACTAGGGAGATGGGGGAACACTTTTACCTCACTAATTGGTCGAGCCCTAGTTATCAAGACATCAGTGTTCTCTATGATGTGGTATATAGCCTCAATCTGGACAATACCGGATAGCTCGATTAAGGAACTTAACCGCAGAGCAAGGTCCTATTTATGGACGGGGAACCCCAACAAAGAGGGTTGTATTCCTAAGATTGCCTGGAAGTATATCACGAGAAAACCGTTGTATGGGGGTCTAGGGATTATAGACCCTAGACAGGAAACAAGGGCCATCCAAGCTAAATGGATAATCAAGCTTCTGATGAAGCCTGACAACGCATGGAACAAAGTAGCTTTAGATAGCATTAGAGCGTTGGCGCCAGTGGCCTTACCAGAAAACATGACGGGTCTGTTCTGGGTAATGACTAAGGAATGGAGCCCCAAGACGAGGAACTAGAGCTGAGGAAGCCACTCGTCCCAACCCATACTGGACAGCTCTGATTCGGATGTGGAGAGAAATTCTGCCAAAGAAGACTAATAGACCAAGGTCCAAAGACGAGGTTCTGAGACAACCGCTGTTCGGCAACCAATGGGTGACAAACGAAGGCAATAATCCCTTGCATTTACATCACAGATGGCTATCATGGGTCAAGAATGGGGTACGGAAAGTAAGTCACCTATGGAGTGAAGAAAGGAAAGAGTGGGTAACCAAACAGGAGCTGAGCACGCAGTTGAAGGGATGTCATAGGCGTGGATCTAACCTCCAATGCATTATTAACCTCATCCCTCAAAACTGGAAAGATATCTTGTGTGAAGTCGTTGTGGAAATCTGGAGAGTGGGGGGTTAAGGTGCAAGAGTCCCCTCCCTCACGAGCCTTTCAATTCTCCCACATGCAACCGGGTTCGACCACCACATTCAATTCTCCTCCTTCCCGATCTCCCTTTCCAAACATGGAATAGCATCTATATTAAACAGAAAGGTGGAATCGGTAGTCATGGACTTCTTTCTACTTAGGAAGGTAAGAGTACTAGGGTCGTGGCCTAAATCAATCTTCAGACCAGACACGTAAGTCCAGAACCTGGAATTTGACCCGACAAAATGGGCCTGGACACCGGACAGGGAGAGGAATGTCAAGTCCAACGTCCCCATATACGACTATACAATTAAATTCGGCTACAAACTCCTAGTTAAAACAAAAGACCCAGATCCTATAATCAAAAACAGATGGCAGAAACTAGTAGGCCAGGAAGCCGATAAAATTACATAGATCCCGTGGAAGAAATTTAAGACTACCAGACCCATAAAAATCAGGAGCCTTCAGTGGCTCATTACGTATGCAGCACTGCCTGTGAATCAATGGTTACATATAAGACGTCAAAAAAACAATCCCACCAGTTCGGACCCATGCAGTTGACTTGAGAGGGAAGGAGGAAGTAAGGCAAGCTGACAGTCAATCCTCCACAATGTTGGAGTATTCAATGATGGTCAGGGATCCTTCGGTCGGACGGAAGGAAGCTTGAGTGGGTTTCATGATGTAATGTTTTATCCTGACTTGCCGGTGGAATAGGAACCGGACTGATGCTCCCCAGAATGGAAATGGAGCCGGGGCCATAAGGACCTGTATTTAAAAAAAAAAAAAAAAAAAAAAAAAAAAAAGCTAGACTAGGGGCAAGGATGCAGGAGCTTAGCAGACCAAAGGTTGTAGATGATTCAACCATTGACCCTGTTGTCAGGATCCTTCAGAACTCCTTGTTGAGTGTGGCCGAAGCACAGGCCGTGCAACAGGAATTGTTTGCTGAACTAGTAGCCGGCCAGAACAAGATTCTAGCTGCGGTGCAGGCGCCTCGACCGATGGTGAGGCCACTGCACGTTGCTGTAGCTCCCCCTATGGTCACAGGTCCTCTGCTGCGCTGCCGCCGGTGGGACCATCCTTTTCCCCTCAATATGGCATACCTCCACCACGTTGTTTAGCAACAGGTAGTAGTGGGCAGATTCCCGTACCGTCTTCACTTCCCCATTCAGCGGCTGCCGCTACAGGGCAGCCTCATGTCCAGCAACCTTTGCAACAGTTACCGCTGCAACAGCACGTGCCGCCGCAGCGGCCTGTTCCACCGGTTTCGCAACTGATGCAGTAGGCACAGGGTGTTGTACAGTCCATGCAGTGGACACCTAAGATACCTTTGCTGAGTCCTAAACCTTTCTCTAACAACAAGAAGAAGGAAGAGGACCTTGATACCTGGGTGAGGACTGTGCCTACGTATGTAAGGCACAAGCTCACAAGGACCAAGGGAGAGGTTATTGTTGCTGCATAGATGGATCTGCAGCCGGATGGTTGAATGGAATAGTACAGCAGCACGAATACGGTCAGAACTTCGATGGTTGGGCACATGCCCGGACATTTGGAGGAGTTTGTACGGATGGTTTACAACAGGTAGCATGACCCTTAAGGGGCTCAAAAGGCCATCGACTCGCTAGCAAGTCTGGGATCGAAGAGATACCGGACAGTTCGCGAGGTGACAAATGACGTAGAGCGACTGATTGTTGATCCTGACATGCGGTACGAACCACAGGTACTCCTCACAACTTATTTACGATGTCTGCCCACAAATGTCAAAATAAGTTGGTCGATGAGGCCTCCATAGATGTGCCTAACTTCACCTCATTCAACAAGAAAGCCCTGGACATAGAGACTAAGCTTGGGAGTGCCCAGCAGGGAGCAGTAGATGGGAGGAAGAAGCTCCCTCAGGATTGGAGGAAGAAGGGCAATCTTATGTTCGTTGACCATGACGGCTAAGCGACTGAGATTGGCGACTTCTCCGACCTTGGGGAAGAAACAAAGATAGATGGGAGTGGGGAGACTTCAAATGGTGAAGTAGCCGCGCCCATTAGGGAAAAGGCTAATGGGGGCCGGGAAACAGAAGGTAGGTCGGCCCAAGGGTTAAAGTGACCAAGGACCACCCATATGGGTGAAGCTTGGTCTAGAGTACACGGTTTGGCATGACCATGTTTCACGAGGCGCGTGCCTTAATTGTGGCGAGTATGGGCACACAATGAGAACTGCAAGAGTAAGCGAGTCATCGGGAAGGTAGCATCCTTTATGGTGCTTGTCGGATCTTCGAACTCTGGTGGTGCTTCTGTGAGCGCTTCCCAGGGAAACACCTTGGGCCATTAGGAGCGTTAGCCGCTCTTACTCATGCTCAAGTGGTCACCTTACCTTCTCGATTTCAGACGATGGCCAAGGCTATTGACCCTTTGATAGCCCCTGGACAGATCCGGACCAATCGATGCTTTGTTTGATGGATGTGTCTGAGTCCTTAGAGGAGTTAGCGACTGAGTGGTTAGAGAAAGATCCTAGAGACTACGGGGCCATATTGAACAAAGGTCCAAACGGTGAACATTTCGTGATAGAAGTCAATGTAGGTGGCGAAAGGTTGGCGCCTTCGCAAACATAGGTTCTACGTGAAACTTCATCAGTCGTGCTTGTGTGGATAGGATGCGCTTAGGGGACCAAGAGCAACGACTTAGCAGATCTGTAACATCTACCTTAGCCAACAAGCACTCCGCGATAGTGAAGGACTATGTCAAGGACGTAGTTTGTACCTTCTTCTATGGATGAGGGGAATAGAGGCACAAGATCTCGTTCCTAGTGAGCGACGAGATGCCATTTGACATGTTGCTAGGCATGTACTACCTCGAGGTTGCTAAGCCTCAATTCGATTGGGAAGGAAGGTGATGATCCACAAGTTGCTAGATGGAAGGACCGTTAGGCTGCAGAAGTTCAAGGCTAGCAGACTAGTGGAGAACTATGAGTGCATGTGCGCTTTCTATAACTCTTATAAGCAGAATCATGAGGAAGGTATATACCTAGTCTTTGTCTTTGAGAAAGGGGAAGCCGTAAAATCAACCCCGAAGATAGAAGCAGTCGTTGCGCAATATTCAGACCTCTTTGAGGAGCCTAGCGGTGTGGTAGAAAGGAAGATTGTCCACGCGATTGAAGTCGTCCCCAGTAGCAAGGTACCTAGAGAACGGATCTATAGGATGTGTCTTCTGCAAAATTAGACGAGCTCGGCCGCCAGCTCAAGGAGCTCACAGAGAAGGGCTGGATTCAGCCAAGTACGTTCCCCTACGGAGCACCAATCCTATGTGTTCCAAAGAAAGGGGGGACACTAAGAATGTGCATTGACTACAGGGGCCTCAATGCCATCACTGTCAAGAACGCAGAGCCCCTGCCACACATCCACAACCTCTTGATAGAGTGCAGGGATGTCGATACTTCTCAAAGATAGATCTGAAGTCCGGATACCATCAAATTGCTATTAGACCTGAGGACCAGCACAAAACCACTTTTCAGACCAGGTACAGTCTGTACGAGTTTGTGGTAATGGCCTTTGGCCTATGCAATGATCCTAGGACGTTCCAGCACGCAATGAACCGTATCTTTCAGACTACATGGACAAGTTTATCATCGTGTACCTCGACGCTATCCTTATCTTTAGTAAGACTATAGAGGAGCACGCTGAGCATGAGAAAAAACAGTGTTAGGGCTCCCAAGACAACACCAGTACAAGGCTAACTTGGAGAAATGCGAGTTTGGTCGCGCAAAGATCTTGTATCTGGGTCATGAGATTTTTGCGGATGGATTGAGGCCGGATGATGCCAAAGTGGCCATCATACGTGACTGGCCCAGACCTCAGTCTGTGACTGAGATGAGGTCATTTTGGGGGATGACGAGCTACTACCATCCGTTTGTAAAGAATTATAGTACTATAGTCTCCCCTCTAACTGACGTCACACGCCTTGACACCCCATGGGAGTGGACCGAAGAGTGTGGGGCTGCCTTCAAGAGATTGAAGTATGCCCTTACACACTACAAAGTCCTCAAACTTCTGGATCCTGAACAACGCTTTGTAGTAACCACAAACGCCAAACAATATGGCATAGGCGTTGTCCTTGCGCAAAAGGAGGGGAACAAGTTGAGGCCGATTGAGTACATGAGCAAAAAGATGGCATCTAAAAAAATGGCTAAGTCCACGTACAAGCAACAGCTCTATGCCCTCTATAGAGCGCTGGTCCATTGGAGACACTACCTCCTAGGCAAATTCTTTTATGTGAGATCTGACCATAAGACGTTGTGCTGGATTAAGACAATCTGTGCTCTCCGATGCACTCAAGAGGTGGATTGAAGTCATAGATATGTATGATTTCAAGCTCGACCCTCTGAAAGGAAAGCACAACAAAGTGGCTGATGCACTATCGCGTAGGGCGGATTATCTGGGTGCACTAGAGACCGAGTTTGGAATTTATGACGACGTAAGTCGATCTATGGAGGAAGCCTATCAAGAGAACGCAGTCATGTCTGAGATCATTCGCAAACTGGAAGCTAAAGACAAGGCTAATTCCAATGAGTTTGAGCTGGTTGACGACTTGCTGTTCCTTAAGAAGGCTGGGAATAAACGTTTATGTGTTCCGAATAGATAGTACAAGGAAGATGAGCAATAGCGAATTTCAGCAATTAAACAGCATCATACACATAAGACCAGATAGTCTTGACCTCGAACCAATAGCAGAATTGCATCACGAGTTTCACCAAATAAGAGTACACCAAAAACTCATAATTGACAATGCTGGAATAGTCTCATCATATGAGTTGGAATAGTCTCATCATCATCATCAATGAAGAACCAATGTTGATATCCTATCTGGCGCTCGGCGCCCAGACTACAGATGGCAGATCCTATCTAGCCTAGACTACAATGCCGAAGATGACAACAACAACTCTCTCAAAGTACGAGTAGATAGCGGTCGATGCCGCTCGCTTCCAGCACCAGGTATGTCTCTCGCATCACTCACAACCTCGTTCCCCAACACACAGATGCCACATGCACCCAAGGACCACCCTGCGCCACACCCAACTCACAGCAGCGCAGCTCGGCTATGGCTGCCTGCTCCTTCCAGCTCGCCCGTGAGCGCGTGAGCACTGGCCAGCTTCAGCGCAACATGCAGCCAGCACCCGAATGCCACATGCGGAGGCAGGCCCTTTACTATATGGAAGTGGCCTGCCTGCGTTCTGTCCCAGGTTGCGCTGGGCCTTTCCCAAAAAGCTTCCGGTAGGCCCCGGTAGGCTGAGGCCCAGTCCGAAACAAATCAGGCCCAGGGGTTGAGGTGGTTGCTTGCGCCCAACTGCCTTCGGCCTATGTTTGGCCCACATTCCGTATCCAGCCCAGGGCCTGCCTTCAATACATGCAAACAGGCGGCCCAGGGCCTGGGTTCTTTCAACCAACTGGCGCTGCGCAACTGCCTGAATTTCCTTAGTTGCGTTGTGGCCGAAATAGGGGCCCTCAGGTCCTCGTCGAGCCTGCCTTCACTTAGGGCGGCCGATGTGCTGCTTGACAGGGCCTGGAAGGGGCTCATCGAGGCTGTGGCCTCACAATAGTCTTTGCGCAGTTTATTTTCAGGTGAATGCCAAGACGCAACTGGACGTTTCGGTTACAAAAAGACAGCAGCAAACTTAGTGCAGCGTTTTTGGTGGCCCACAATGATGGATGATGCAAAGAGATATGTAGAGATCTGCCAGGTTTGCCAGTGTGACAAGCCACGGACGCAGGCACCGCGTGGGCTTATTAAGCCCTTGCCTGTCCCTGCTGGTCCAGGTCAGAGTGTGTCCATGGATTTCATGGATACCCTTGTTACCAGCAAGAGTGGTAAACAACACATCTTCGTCATTGTGGACATATTCAGTAAGTATGATAGACTAATCGCTATGCATGACACAACTAGAACTGACCACGTCATCAAGCTGTTTATGGACAACTGGGTACGTGACTTTGGTCTCCCGAAGTCCATCGTTAGTGACAGGGATGTCAGATTCACTAGCAAACTGTGGCAAAGTACAGCTCAACAGATGGGCACCCGACTGCAAATGACACCAGGGAACCACCCTGAGTCAAATGACCAGGCTGAGCAGATGAACTGGGTAGTGCAGCAATTGCTTCGGCATTATATTAAGCCAAGTCAAGACGATTGGGATGAGAAGTTACCTCTCATCACCAACCTGTACAACGATGCTGTGCACATGTTACATGCTGCGCCTGCACACGGGCCTCATTTGAGGGGCCCGAGAGTTGCTGAGGGGCCCCCAGGCCGCGCCCCATCCAGCACGCGCCCAGGGGCCAGGAGGCCCACAGCAGCCTTTTAGGCCGCAGGTACAGCCTGAGGCAGCATTTATTTATTTATTTGAATGTGCTGTCCTATTTTGTCTGTTCAGATGTCGCTTCGGACTTGCAGTCCCCAAGGCACGGCCTTGGGCTGGGTGCACTGCCGGCGAGGCTGTTTTCAGGCCAGGCGCATTTAGGCACCTTGCTGCATCAGCAGCACAGTCTGGATACCCGGTAGGGGCCCAGACCGGGTGGGCCGTTTTAGGCCAGCCTCAGAGGCACGCCCAGCCAGGCCCAGCGCTACATATAGCTGGGCGAGTAGCTCACTTCTTGAGCGACACGCTGCTGGTTCAGCGCTGCGCTGTTTAGCACTGCGCTACTGAGTTGGAGGCTGAGCACCAGAAGGCAGAGGGGCGGAGGCCATAGCTGCGACGAAGGGGACTTACCTGGCTCCATAGCTGGGACTCCCCGTGCACATGCAACCTGCACACGACGACACAAAACGGCGGTCAGTTCGGCGTTAGCACCTGCAGGTGAGGCAGCAAGGGAGGCGACATCTTCTTCTTCGTCAGCCTCCCTCCCTTCCTCCTCCTCCTTCTTCTTCTTCTTCCTCCTTCTTCTTTCTTCTTCTCCTCTTCTTCTTCATCAGATACGAGAGAGAGAGAGAGGTTTACAGGCAGAGGATACAGACAGAGGTTACTGTGGGCAGAGCGCCCAGGATCTGATCCAACATTTTTGAGGCAGACATTGATTGGGCATCGACAAAGGACTATTTTTGGACTCCGCTATTGCGATCTCGGTCTTCTCCCTCGCCTTCATCTTCGTCTCGCCTCTCCCCCCCATCTCTCATCTGTGGTATCTCCTGATGTGTGTGTACAAAGGAGGGACCTTTCTTCCATGTGTGCGGTCCCTCCTCCTCCCTCACGTGTGGTATGATGGGATGTCGCGTCAGTCCCGGTCAGGTCAGGACTTATCCTTAAGTCTTCCACTGCACTACTTTGTGCCATTTTGTATGTATCAGGATGTTCATTGCCTGTTGATGTTTCACTGACATTGCAATGTCCATTCAGTCCTTTTCATCACATTGCGGATCCTTGGCTCCATGTACATTGCCCAACCGAGCATGTATCGGCACAGCACTACCGGTATGACTCCCAACCAGCTGCATCTTGGTTGGAAGCCCAGATGTGCTCCTGACTTCCTGTTGCCTGAAAATCTGGCAACTGCTGCACCAGGCAGCATAGAGTTCGCTGTCAGGTACGGACAGATGCTGCAGCAGGCTGTCGAGCATATCAAGAAAGCTCAGGAGGCCATGGTTGCATCTGAGAACAGACACAGACGGCCGTCTGCATTTCAGGTAGGTGAACGAGGCTGGGTAAAGTCATCTGAGTCGGGACAGGAGTTGGGAATCTCACGTAAACTGATGCCACGATACTTTGGACCCTGGGGAGTTTTAGATATAGTAGGAGATCGACCGGATGATCCATCATATGTCATTCGCATCCCTGGTCACCTTCGCACACACCCTGTTTTTCATGCTTCCAAGGTCACCGTGGCACCTTTTGCTGAAACAGAACAGTTTCCATCCAGGCGATCAATGGTGCCCCCAACCATTGACGGACATGCAGACATTGATGACATTGTTGAGCACAAGCCGATGCTTGTGCCCAAGCCTACCCCTCGGCAGACCGGCATAAGGCCGTGCAACAGGCGCGTGCCCGCCCTAAGTGAAGGCGGGCCCCCTGAATCTCAATGTGCCCTGAACTCGTCAATTTTTGCGCATTTTGGTTGGCGTCAGTCAGTTTCCACGCGCCAGTTGGTTACATCCGCCTTGCTCGTGAGAATCGGAAATTTTTGTGAGGCTTCCAAGCTCTTCCAGCAACGTGGACGAAGCAGGGAACACCACACGTTTGTACCTGGGTGGTTGGGCATGCCTAACCAATTCGGTCCCTGACCACCACTGTCTGAACGGGCCTGGGCGCTACTGGAAACTTGGTCTCACGGGGCAAGCAAGTGGTAATGCACCCGCCACTTTCCATATAGGAAAGGGCTGGGCACCAGGCGAGGCATTCGGGCACTGGCTTGTGCAAGTGGCAGCGCTGCTGGAGCGTGCGCTCGCGGGCTGCTTGCTGTGCGCTAGCGGATGCCGGGTGCGCGCGGGCGTCGAGGAAGAAGGCAGGGCGCTGCTGAAGGCAGAGCCATAGCCAGCCCTACGTAGCCAGGGCTTGACTTGGATAGCCAGTGGAGGTGGTGGTGGTCTTCGTGCATGAGGAGGATGACGTGGGTGAAGAAGACGAGGGAGGGAGGGAGGGAGGGAGGGAGGGAGAGAGAGAGAGAGAGAGAGAGAGAGAGAGAGAGAGAGAGAGAGAGAGAGAGAGAGAGAGAGAGAG